>JANAVB010030217.1:6908255-7497061 GCA_029216955.1 Iris pallida | reverse complement strand
CTCTCCTTCTTGTAAACTTGGAAACTTTCTTAAGGAGGCTACAACTAATGGAAGATGCATTATATAGGGGTGGGATTCCCTATGTTGGCTGGCCAAAGCTCTAGGGTTAGGGTTTTAGTTAGTTGGGCCATGGGCCTCCCTCTCTTGGTGGGTTTCCAGGCTTCCTAGTTAAAGGCCTATTCTCAAAACAGCTCATTCTAACTAATAAGCCCAAAAGGAATTATCTACCAATTTTCTAACCATGACTTAAACTAACAAGTCCCACTTAGTCTATAGGTTAAGTCTCACTTCTAGGTTAGGCCCAATCTAGTCTAGAACCAAGATACCACATAGCAACTAATTAATTAATAACAAATTCACATACATTCCAATAAATTCTAATAAATCCTATTAAATTCGAATAAGTTCAAAATGACCAAAATACTCTCAAGCTAAAAATGATAAATGAAATACCCTAATCACATGGCTAGGCTCTAGGTCAAGCTGTCTCTAGGGTTACACTAGCAAAACACCAAAATCACAAGTCATGATTTTTAAATAGTTTTAAAATGATTAAAAATTACCATAAATCATATTATTATTTAAATATCATAATTAAATAAATTAAAATACAATATTTCAAAATTATCCTCATTTTAGAAAATTGGGTGTTACACATTTTATTGTATCATTTAACGTATCTAGGCTCATCTCGAGAGCTTCGATACGTTTCAACTGGTCAGGCGCTTCACTATTGTCCGCCTCGTCACCATCGGCCATTAATACGGACCTTGTGTGGATGGGTGGATGGGACAGTAGACCCTTCACTCTCTAGCTCATATGTCTGTGCCTCGTCATCTTGAGGATGAACTGGAAGGTTACGGTCTTCCTCAGACTCATTACTGTTGCTACCCCCAGTCTGGTGGCTAGCTGCGCCTATGGAGGCTTCTGTATCATATGGTTCCTCCTCAGATTATAAGGTATTATCCTGGATGGGGGGGTTGGCTACCCCCGACGTCTAACGTGGTACCCAACGAAGATTTAGAATGCGTGCCTTGGAACACACCTGTGTTGGGTACCTTCGCCTTGCTACTCTCGGGCCGCTTCTTGGGCTTGGTGGCCGAGATGGAAGGATTCTTGGATGGCTTTTTAAGAGATTGAGAACCCTGTGCCATATTGCATGTAGCGATACGGAGTTCATCTTCGTCTGTGCTTACCGACCACCTGTCGAACCTCTGATATTTGGTTGATGTTGGATGTAGTCTTTGGAAGACGGAATGCCTCCTCGGCGGTACGGTGGCTGCCTGTTAACCGCAACAGTTGATGGTAATTTGGGTACAAGGATGCCTTGATTTAGGCGTGCCCTGTGCTGTAGATTCTTGTTCCACCTTATGTGTGTGTGAAAGCGTCAAGTCCTCCACCTCTGTACCCCTATTGTAAGTATAGGAAAGCTGCATGCGGGTACGATCAGAGAGGGTCTAGCGAGGCAGACTTCTATCACGTTTACAGGAATGCTGCTTGCATGAATCCTTCTCTATGGGATATACCCCCTGGCTTGCATCACGTACAGGAGTGCTTAAGCGACAGAGGGGTTTAACTGGTCGAGGCATCGAAGCATGGAGGCCAGTTTTGTATAACTTCCCATCGGCTGTACGTGTGACTGTCAATGCAGGCCTTTGGTCGGTCATTGGCGTAGAATGTTTGTTGCACGAGGCACGTATAGCCTTGGATTTCTTTCTATTACCCCCAGCGGGTGCATACTATTTAGAATCCAATGAGGGCTCGCCTGATGGATGGCAATTCTGTCGAAGACGGATCTTCTCGCCGGCAACGGTTTCTTTGTAAGGGGTTGAACCGTCGCATGTTTTCTTCGACGTTGTGCCCTCGTCAGGCCCACCATAGGGGTACTGTCTTCCTCGTCGTATTTTTCTAAAGTAGGAATAGAGTGAGGTGGCATGGCCGATGTAGCCAAAATCTTCTCCGGAGCTTCAGCATTTAGAGGGTTCTGGATCACAGTCCCCTCTGTCGTGCTGCTCGTCGCAGCCGTCTTGGACACCCAGACACGTCGAGTCTTCTTCGGTTTTATGAACCACTTCGAAAGACTCGACTTCTATTCAGAAAGGAGATCTTCAAAAGCTTGTTGGTCGAAGCGTACGACCAGCATCTTTTGGGAAGATCCCTGCAAGTTATCGTCAGATTACATCACCACATTCTCGTTGCAGGAGAAGGTCGTCTCCAGCAGAGTCGCCATTTTATTCGACATCACAAAAGGTTATACAAACTTTTTGTTTATTGAACTTGAAAAAAGGTACAATCGATTCCTATACGAGAAAATCTAAGTACAAGAATTCTGGAAAAGCGTGACGGTAGAGATCGAGCACTGCAGCGACTCCTTTACTCCGTTGACGATCTGACGACGAGTTGGACTTGCTTTGGCTTTCTGGTACCTTTAATGGAACTCTAGGGTTACCGATCAAGAGGATGCCAGAGTTAAAGACTTCGGAGCTCTGCCTTTTGTCTTTTGCCTTATGCTTCTATCCTCTCTGTGCGTGTCCTCCTTCTCTTTGTTGAAGGGAAAACTTCTTCTATTTATAGGGTAAAAGGGGCACATATGCGATGTGCACTCGGATTTGAGATATAAAGGAATCTGCTGTCAATGCACGGTGCGGGCTTCTGCTGAGCTGACACGTGGCGGACGTCGAGATTCCCCTCTATCGAGATCTCAGGTAGTTATCAAAATAACCAAAAGAGGAGACATGTGGTGTGTGTCTATTGCTGGGAATCCTCTATTTCGATGAAGCCGAGTAGATCTTGGATTTCATCTCAGAGTAGGATTCTGTTTGATCTTCAGGAGGCTATCGGTTTAAACAAACTGACTTGATACGCTCACATCAACATGTACCAGCGTAAAAATTCACATGTAAAAGACTTTGAAATTTTATACTTTAAAGGTTTCTATCAACTTTAATAAGCGTAAAGTTTTGCATAGTCAGAGTCTTTAGCGTAAAACTCAAACCAAATTATCTGCATAAAAATTTCAAATTAGATTTTCACTAACTTGATTTTTTTCTTTTTTTCTTTTTCTTTTGGCAGTGGACTTGCAGGCTCACCCACTAGCATAAATATTTGGCTCATCAGCTGGTATGGTAGGCTCAAATTATTTAGAGAACCTGTCACATATGGAGTTTCTTCAATCGAATCCGGAGTACCCTGTAGAGAGAGCACAGTTGATAGCTGCCCAAGGGGATAGAATGCTGCTATCCATGATTAATGGAGAACTGTTGACCTCGCTGGATGGCCAACAATTTGCAAAACCAGCTTTCTTATTCGGGGATGCGATAGACTTCAAGTCACAAACACACCCCAAGAAGGAGTCATGGGTGTTCAAGTCTGGAGATAGGACAATGTATCTCCCTGACATGGATAGAGATTATCCCCTGTCCGTATTTATCCATGCCATCCATCCCCGACAGATGCTGTGGAATCTGACTCCCAGCAGTCATGGAAGGCCGGGTAGAATCATATTCAAGAGGGATAATGCCAACGAAATAGGGTATCACGTCAGTGTTCCCAATGGCGGTGTCGTTCCTTTCTCTGGTCTCTTGCCAGGATTTACTTCGAGTGAAGATTTGGCTTTAATCCAACCGGTGCAGACCCAGATATTCATTAATAAGTTCATAAGGGCTACGGTATTATATCCCCAGACAAACCCTAGGCTACCGGGATGGTTGACTCTATTTAACTAGAACTGGATCCAAATTAGTGTTTGGATCGTGAAGAACTTCAAGACAGATTTGGAAGCCATCGGTCTGTATGAAGCAGTGGCCTCCACTAGTCAGGGTATACCACCGAACAGTAACTTGTTCATGGCCCTAATGTAGATATATATTAGTTTAACAGGAACCTTTGCGACCCCAAAAGGTGAAATGGGTTTCGCACTCCATGAGATGCAATTCATCTCAAAGCTGCTAATGGGGGAAGCCCCATATAAAGAATATGTTCCCTCCAACCGGGAACTTGCTGAAATCAGGGAGAAAAACCCTCAATTGGTTGAGGTATATGAAGAGTTGATGTGCCATTACATGATTTGAACTACTATGCATGAGAGTGGATCTCATCTAGCATACATCAACAAGTGGACAACATATCACTTTTTCCATAAGGATAAGATATCCAAAGATGATAAAGAAAGATTTTAGGAGAACAAGGCTCCAACTATCAACACTGGTTCAACAATTCCTGCTGATAAAATATGGGATATGATTATTAGCGATAAATTTTCGAACAAATATTTGTCCACCAAGACTGGAGAGTTCTCTGCTGGAACCGAAGCCTTGAGCTTCCTCAGATATGGCATCCAGAAGATCTCCAAGAAAGCCTTGTTGGCAGGCTTCCTTTCTCTATGGTTGAGGAGATGGGTTGTAACGGGGACCGGTACAGTTGATCGAATCCACCGAAACGTGCTATGGCCAGCGATACGTTTGGTGTTTAAAACTAGAATCAACCTGCTATCAGCAATGGTGTGCCGAATAAACGCATGTCTGAGGACTTTTGGTGAGGAGCTAATCAACAATGCTCCTCACCGGAACGTATTTCCTACGGCAGAAATGCCCTACACTTACCTGATTGGCTGGCTGTTGCACCACAACTGCAATTTGTTGCCACCAGGCCCGGAAGATGATGTGGGGGTCTTCCTCCAGAAATTCAGCAAAGCTACATGGACTGCCACGACAGTGGCAGATACCCGAGCAGTATTGAATTATTCTTATGGTTGGAACTTTTTCTGTACCTGGCCACCAGTTCCAGCCGACTGCTTCGGCGTTCAATTTGAAGATGAAGTTGAAGGAAGAACTACTGTCTGTGCCAGTTTTCAGATGGCTACAGTGCATCAGACCCTCCCATCTGATGTACAGAAATGAAGACAGTTGTGCGTTCGAACCATATCTACCAAGTAGGTTCGCTCGCCAATTTGGATATGACCAACTTCATGTTGGTAATCCCTCTACCAGTTTCCGTCATTATGGAAAGCTGATTGATGGTGCAAGAGGTTGGAGATATTTTAGCACCGCCTGTACCGGTGCTAAATTCAAAGTATCAACTGCTACTAGCACTACCGAGCTACGTATACTTCATACGTATGCTCACTTTTATGCTTCCATCCGCTCCTTCGCCCATGTCTACAACCTGAGAGGTAGTCTAAGATGGCCTAAGGAAGAGAATGTTGAGGAGCCAGTCAGGGTACCATCAAACATACCTGGCGACACAACTGTTCCAGATCAGTATCTGGAAGTTATCCGTACGGAAGTTGGGGAAAAGGCTGCAGAACCTATCATTATTGGCGAGTCCCATAAACGGAAACAAAGTGCAGCTGTTACTCTTCCAGAGAAGGCCCCAGAAAAGAAGAAGAAGACTACCACCAAAGGGCCTTCTAGACCAAGGGCCGCTACTCCAGAGATTGATATTCCAGTCGAGGAGCCGCAACATATTGCATCTTCTTCACCTCATCCTGGAGAAGGGTCCTCGGCCTCCCAAACAGCAACATCAATGGAAGCTGCGGTAGTCCTATCTCCAGGATGCCTCAGCTCGTCGCTTCATTTAACTTTGCCATAAAAGGCACAAGTTGTTCAAGACATTGCCCCAGTACATACTGTTGATCAAGAGCCCATCCCATCAGATGAACCAGCTATTAATTTTGACGATGAAGACTGGGATGGGGATTATGACGCGTACTTGGCATGTCCCACACCTACTCCAGGTAAATATAATTTATACAAAATCTATACAAAATTATGATTTTTGTATATTAACTTATTTTGTTTAATTTTTGTAGGTGTTATTATTGCATCGAAGCCCGTGGCTCCTCCTTCTCCTCAAGAAGATATTTATGAAGAAAATACAGAGTCTGAGGAAGAGGATTCTTCTTCTTCAGAAGAAGATGCTCAAGAAGAAGTACCACGAGAGCCCAAAATGGAGACTCAGAAAGAATGTCCTCCATCTATGGAGGTACAACAAGAGCTAGAAAAGCAGGCTCAGCCAGAAGTGTCTCCTCCTGCTGAGAGCAAGGATAAAGAAGAAACTACAGTAGAATTTACTGTAGATGATGAAGAGGCTACTGAAGAAGAATTAGACTTCAACGAAGAATCAGTTGTAGAAGGACTCACTGCAACTGAAATACTTGAAGATTCTGCAGAGCCAGCAGCTGAAGAAGGTGACGAAGGCATAATCAAATCATCAACTAAAGCTGGAAACGTTGTAATAGCATCCTTTGCTTTTGTTACTGATCCAGTACAAGTTCCTGAAGAGACAATGCCCGAACCGGAGTCAGCTGCTACAACTACCATTCCGCCCACACTAATTACCGCCACTGAAACTCAAGTAGTTTCAGCTCCAAAAACGGCTGGAGTCACAAATGCTGAAGATACTGTTCCTGAAGCTCCTGGGAATCAATTGGCCATGGTAGCAGTGACAACAATGTCTTCATCTCAGCCTGCTACCAAGGCAACATCTGCTCCTAGTCTTCAGAGAATAGATTTGATAGACATCGCCGCAATGCCGAGCTCAAGTACAGAAATGAATCTCTTAGTTGAGATTCATACTGATACTTTTTACAAGACTCTGGCGGCTCTAATCAAAATGGTCCTGAATAAGGGCCTCAATTATGAGAGCTTGAAGGCGGCGATTGCTCTTACTATCAGAAATGTCGCCATGTTCAATGATGCGATGAGAGCAATGGCGTTGGAGAAAATCGTGGAGGGACTTGAATAGCCCATCAAAGAATATCTAAAGCTGTCAAGTGAAACCACTGAAAGTCTCATCCAAGATGAGTATGACGCTCTATCGGCTGAATACCTTGCTTGGGAGACGACTTTTAATGAGGCCCTCCATGAATACAGCATCAAGGTCGCCAAAGAAAAAGCTTTTTTGGCTGGAGCGAAGCCCGAGCTGGATAGCCAGAGAGAAGCCTATGAAACTTCGAATATAAGAAGTCATCAACATAATGATAGAATTCACGAAGTTGAGGCTGAGCTGGCTCGCTTGAAGGCAGAGAGGGAGCAGATGATCAAAGCTCGGGACCAGCACCTAACTCAGAGCTCAATTTTGGAAGAATAATTCTATGGAGCTGAATCTACCATCAAAAGCTTTGACGAAGCCAAGGATAAGATGATAGTCAGTTTTGCTGGACTTTCTCATATCTGTACTCCCGAAGCTCGATGCTCTGTAGCTACCAAGAAAGTATTGAGCTATCGTGACAAGCGTCTAGCAGAGCTACAGAAATTACTTCAAGATGTCTCTGCCCCGCCTTAGGCAAATAAAGGGCTTTTGTAATCTTCTATCTTTTTTCATTCTGTAATATTTACAAGAAATGAATAAAATATTTGTTTTGTGATCCTATCATTTATTTTGAATTTAAATAATAGGTATGAGATAGAAAATACTTATCAGAGGTAATATGGACATGACAAGTTTTCTAAACTCAAATTATATCTCTACAGAGGTAATATGAACATGATAGATAATGAATCTCTTTTTCTGTTTAGAGTATACGACACTATCAGAGGTAATATGAACGTGACATATCGTAACAACTCAAAGAAAAATATATTAATATCTATTCAGAGACCAAATGGACATGATAGATAGAAAAAGAAGTAGACTTAATATTTATTCAGAGGTCATGAGAACATGATAAATAATAAATCTCTCTTTTTAATCATCTGATAAGACAGAAGATCAAAATTCTCTTCAAGGAGATAAGTAATCAGCTTAACCAAACATTAGTAGCTGGAGAATAAGGAAAAAATTTATACATAATATTTCTTTAAGAATTTGCCATTAATCGGCACCATGAGCAGATCTCCATTAGGTTTAGACAACCTATAGGCACTAGTGGAGAAGACTGTCTCGACGACATAAGGACCTTCCCATTTTGCTTGGAATTTCCCTTTGCTCTTATGAGCCATCACCATCGGTCTTCGAACAGCTAGAACTAGCTCACCAACTTTAAATACCCTCTCTTTAACTTTACGATTGAAAGTTCGAGATATGCGGGCTTGATATAGCTCAATGTGCTGTTGCGCTTGAAGACGCTTCTCGTCCAATCATTCAAGTTCTTGGAGTCGTAAGCGATCATTGTTCTTGTAGTTAGCTCATTAGTAATAGCTATTCTAGGAGATGGAATCTGGATTTCCAGTGGAAGAACAGCTTCACATCCATAAACCAGTAAAAATGGTGTAAAACCAGTGGGAGTTCGGACTATCATTTGGTAAGCCCATAAACATTCTCTAAGTTTTTTATTCCAATCATGTTTATTAGAAGAGATAAACTTTTTGAGAAGTTTGATGATTGTCTTGTTGAAAGCTTCGGCCAAATCATTAGCAGCTCGATTATAAGCCGTAGAAGCTAGATTTTGGATCCGATTCTTATCACAGAACCGATAAAATGCCTGACTGGCAAATTGTGGTCCATTGTCATAAGTTATCCGTCGGAGAATCCCGAAATAATAAATGACATGATGTTGAATAAAGTTAACCACATTAGATATTTTCACTTCAGTAAGGGGAACTGCTTCCGTCCATTTAGAAAAGTAATCGGTTATAGCTAGTATACACCGATGTCCCTTGACAGAAGGAGGGTTAATCGGACCAATAATATCCATACCCCAAGCTTCGAAGGACCAAGAAGCTGCTGTAGGATGTAAGAACTCAGACGGTTGATGAATAAAATTAGTATGAATCTGACACGCTTTACACCGTCTGGCATAATCTACAGCATCTGCTATCATGAAAGGCCAATAATATCCCATTCTTCGAATGCGGTCTTGTAGTTTTGGACCCGGTTGATGAGCACCGGAGACATCATCATGAGCTTCTCGGAGTGTTTGCTTAGCTTCACTCTCAAAGAGACAACGTAGAAAAAGTCCGTCATATGAACGACGATATAACATATGTAAAGAGGAATCATAATAGAATCGAAATGATCGCCTCTTGATTGATGCAGCTTCTTTTGGATCTTCAGGTAAAATCCCATGAACCGCATAATCAATGAATGGACTTCTCCAATCCCTCTGTTGGGAACTTGATTCTGTAGTATAACTCTGTTCAATATACAGATTATTCTTGACACAGAATAAGTCTAGATCCAACAAAGTAATAGTGTTTTATCTTCTAATTGGAACAGCTAAGTCTGCAGCTAAACTAGCAAGAGCATCAGCTTCCAAATTTTGAGAACGTGGTACGAATTCGATAAAGAATCCTTTGAATGAAAGGACCAATTCGATTACCACTTGATGATAAGGAATGAGATCAGGATTTCTGACTTCATATGTCCCTCTTACTTGATTAACAATCAGTTGAGAGTCTCCATAAGTTTCCAGGAACCCAATGTCCAGTTATTTTGCTACTTGGAGACCAATTAGCAGAGCATTGTATTCTGCCACATTGTTGGAGCATGGCTCATTAAGAGAATAAGCACGGTATATGACCATTTTATCAGGAGAGACTAGGACAATACCTACTCCGGAGACGATATTGCCTTTAGCTCCAACCTGCGAAGCTCCATCAAAATATAGTTGCCATATGTCATCCTTCATAGTCATGTTGCAATCTACGACTTCATCTAGAATGTCCTCATATAGCTTCGATGTTTCAGGTATAGGGTGAGCAGCTAAGAAATCAGCTAATACTTGACCCTTCACTAATTTTTGAGGTACATAGACCATATCATAAGGAGTAAGTAACATCGCCCAGGTGGCTAACTTAGAGTTAAGGATGCTTGGTTTTCTCATCAATACCCGAATAGGATTTATTCTGGAGATGACATGAATAGTTTGTCCTGACCCATAATGTCTTGTCTTTTGAATGGCAAAAACCAAGGCCAAACATTCTTTTTTCCACAGGAGTATACCCATGTTCATCTCCGACTATCATTCGGCGAAGATAATAAATTGCTTGTTCATGACCTTTGTCACTTTTCTGTGCAAGAAGAGCACCAAGTGAATGATCTAAGGCTCGAACATAAAGCAAAAATGGTCTTCCTACCACTGGTGGTACCAGAACAGGTGGATTTGTAAGGTATTGCTTGATGACGTTGAAGGCTTTCTGACATGCTTCATCCCAGACAAATGATACACCTTTCTTTAATAAACGGGAGAAAGGTTGACATCTCCCAGAAAGATTGGATATAAATCTCCTGATATAAGCAATGCGACCTTGGAAGCCGCATAATTCTTTTAAATTGCATGGAGGACGCATTTTAAGAATTGCTTTAATTTTATCAGGATCAACATGGATACCCTGAGAAGTGATGACAAATCCTAAAAATTTGCCACTGGAAACCCCTAAGAAAGACTTAGTAGGGTTCATCTTCAGTTGATGTTGACGCATCAATTCAAATACTGTCTTCAAGTCTTGAATGTGATCATCTTTTGATCGACGTTTGACAGCAATGTCATCTACATAACATTCAACTGTTTTCCATAGATGTTCTTGAAAGATGTTGCTCATAGCCCGTTGATACGTAGCACCGGCATTTTTCAGACCAAATGGCATAACCGTATTGCAGTAAACCCCAAGGGGTGTACGAAAAGCAGTATGCTTCTCATCTTTTGGATGCATCTTAATTTAATTGTATCCTAAAAATCCGTGCATGAAAGACATGCGTTCAAAACCACATGTATTGTTTATCATGACATCGGTAATCGGAAGTGGAAATTCGTCCTTTGGACAAGCTGCATTAAGATCCCAAAAATCTATACAAACTTGGACTTTTCTGTTATTCTTCATAACAGGAACAATATTGGCAACCCAATCTGGGTGTTGTTCTTCACAAACAAAGCCACATGTAATCAGCTTTTTGACTTCTGCTTCAATTGCATCCATCATATCTGGTCGAAAATGCCGCTGTTGTTGTTTTGCAGGCATGGCATTAGGAAGAATATTGAGTTTATGAGTAGCAACTTTAGGATCTAGACCCGGCATATCCTCATAACTCCATGCAAAGATATTAATATATTCTTTAATCAGTTTTATCAACTCTTCCTTTTCTTCTTCGGAGAGGTTTTTACTGATGAATATTGGCTTGGACGTAGTTCCGTCTCCAACATCAATCTGGATAATCTCATCTTCTGTAGGTGGTTGTCGCTGTTCAAAATGAAGCTCCCATTGAGTGTCCATTTGTTGTGTCCAAGGGTCATTCTCAAATGGCTCAGATTCATCATCAATTTAAACCATGTTAACTGAGAATACACACTCAGATTCATCATAATAGTCTCCTCCAGAATATGAGGATTGTAAAAAACTAGAAGAACATTCTTTCATATCTTCCTTGTACATGTGGGATGTATCCGATTCGATGAATTGGATTTCTTCAGAATCTGAGGATTGTGAAGAACTGGAAGAAAATTCTTCTTGTATATCCTCATTAAACATGTGGGATGGATCGTATCCTAACCCATGCCGAGTTTTCTGGTAAAATAGATCACCACATAATGGTAACCGTCTACCTTTGCCTTGATTAAGACCCGGTATAGTATTCAAATCATATCCCATATTCTGGATAATCTTGAGAGATTGTTGACTATATTTGTCAATTCAGATTCTTCCTTTACCTTTATCTCTAAGATCATCCGTCTGAACAATAGGGATGTTTCTAGCCAGGCCAAACACAATTTGGCGCTTGTTTTTCTTATCAGACGGAATCACGAAATAAGATTCTTCGTGACGTCTATAAGTTACACAAGCTTGTGATGAAGCGGCTACAGAAAGAAGATAGGGAGAAGATGTTAGAAACCTTTGAGCATAAGGTCCAACATCGACATGAGGAGGAAAGGAATTTTCCTTATGGTCAATGTATAAGGTTTCTTCTGTATTTATGTCATCTTTATATTGATGACTTTGATCATCAGAAGATAAAGTCATTCTCTCAATAAATTTGACAGCCATATACTCCAAAAGAAAATCTTTATTGATATTAGAAAGTACAGAATGATCAATATTTACATCATTTACAAGTTGTGTACTACGCTTCGGATTGATCATTAACGGACCGTCATCCGTCTTCTGCGTAGATGTGCCAAGGTTTATGATCAGTGGTGGTTCTGGATCATTCGTACGAGAAGTACGTCCCTTGACTTTGATCATAAGGGGTTGAACTTGGCTCTTGGCAGGAATACTCACTGATTCCTCAGACGAAACTCGAGTTCTTCCTTTGACCTTGATCATTAGAGGTTGGTTATTGACAGGTTGGGGTTGGATTCGACCTTTGACTTTAATCTTCAAAGGTTGCTCTTCCGGAGGATCTTCATTGACAGACTGATCTTCAGCAGGTGATCGATCTTCAGCCATATCTGATATCTCCTTCACATGCTCTTGTTTATAGAGTATTGAGTCAGAAAAATAGGCTTCAACACCTTTGAAAGGATTGATATCTGCAAATTCTGTCTTCACAACCCCTTGAGAATCCACGTACTTGAAGCATTGATGGAGAGTTGAAGGTACGATATTATGCTCATGTATCCACGGTCTTCCAAGAAGGATGTTGTAGGATACATCTAAGTTGATAACATAGAAGGTCGCCATAGTTCAAAGATCACCAATCTGAATCTTCAGATGAATCTTTTCCAGTGGTTTACTTTTTCCAGAGTTGAAACCAACTATTGTGGTACTAGTGTTTGTCAAATCACTAGTTGGAATCCTCAAAGGTCTTAGCATACTCTGAAGAATAATGCTAATAGACGACCCAGGATCAATGTAAATCCTGTCAATTTCAGTGGATTCAATATACCCTGTATAGCACAGGGGCCTATCGTGCTTGTTATGCTTCAACAGCATATCTTCTTGTGTGAAGGTGATGTTGGGAATTGCTTCCATCACACTATTGTAGGAACGAAATCGTAAAGCAGAATACTCTAGAGGGGGGTGAATAGAGTAGGCAGCGGAATATTGCTAATTAAAAACTTATTAGCAGTTAGATCACGGATAAAATAATAATCACAAAAGTAAACGACAGAATTTAAAAGTGATCAGAAGGCAAACGCAAACACCGAGATTTATACTGGTTTCCCTCTTGTGAGGACTAATCCAGTCGGAAGAACTCTAGCTTCCAGTTGAATCCACTATTGGAAAATCCTGCAAGTTTTCATACGAAGTCCTTGCAACTTCTACAGACGCGAGCTTTGATACGAAGAACTCGTCCAACTTTAATTGTGAAGAGTTGAATCTTCTATCAAGCCTCTGATTACAATCGCTCTTGAAACTTCTAGACCGCACCGCACTGGCAAATCGACTAGAGGATTGTAACTGGCTTGGAATTTGAAAATGAAATCTTTTAAAAACTCTTTGGAAGAATGTAAGCTTAAGAAGAGAAGAGATTGAAAGTGAATTGGTATTTTGAAATGATCGAAATGCTTCTCTATTTATAGCTTTTCCAAAGACAGAACTCTGACAGAATTTGGGCAGAATTCGGACAGAACTCTTTGTAACAAACCGTAACTGAAGGATGACCAAGTTCAAAAACCCAACATTCACTAACGTTCCAAATAACCGAACTCTGGCCGAACTCGGCCCGAGTTCTCCTGGGGTTCTGCCAGTTCATTTTTGGAGAAAATAAATTTTGGGTTTTTGAACAATCCTTCAGAAGCTTTTTATAAAAAGAATATTTTTCAAAAACGTAGGTCATTTGTAAAAATATGATGGTTTTGAAAAACATTTTAGGATAGCCTATTTGCCAGTACGACTCGGTGTACAATGTATTCCTAGACTCAATAAAATGAAAAATTATATTGCTTAATAGGAAGTACATTCTGAATGGCAAACGGCTTCAGTCTTGAACATTGTTGATAACCATTGTTGAGCTGTGTCCAAAACATCGTAGGTAAACATCTGAGTTAACTTGTATGTATATCGAGACAGAGTTTGATCAATTATTAAAATCAAGTTTGACTATGACCAATGAGCCAACAATCTCCCCCATTTTGATAATTGACAAACCTTGCCGATATAACATCTAAGCTTGGAATCAATTCAAAATAGTAACCAAAAAGAAATTATTCATAACCTGTATTCACAAAAATGTTAGATCCTTATTTCTCCACCGTTGTCACTTAGCAAAATAATTCCAAACGAGAACGAGAAAGCTCCCCCGCAATCAATGCATAAGTAACAAAAAAAAATATAGGAATAATCTATACAGGCATGGTATAAACAGTAAAAGAAATCAGATAGTCTAGAGAACACAACACAGGCATGTATTTGTCACCGGCAGTATTTGAGAAAGTATGAAGCAGCAAAAGATAGATAGTGCTACCATAATAATGAAACATATACAGTGCTGAATAATAGACTAAAATGCCAAAACTAAGGCATAATAAAAAACCATGTCCATGAATAGTCACATAATAGAAAAAGTACTGATAAAAACTAAAAAGTATTGATAAAATCTTGGAATGTCAGTGCATTTCCAAGTAAACATGAGACAAAAGTAACAGTCTCAATAATCTAACATCTCAAAACTTATCATCATCATCATCAACATCAGCTGCAGCTCCAGCATGTCCAGAAGGACCAGCTCAAGAATTACCAGTGCCAGAAGTGTGTGGAGTGGCGCCAGCGGTACGATACCAATCATAGGCGTTCCATGGCTGGAACAGAGAGTGAACTGCCTCGTCGTCAATGAGGTAGCTAGAAACAGAAGGATCTCGAGGCAGAGAGCAAGCAGAATGACCCGTCTGCGCAAACCTCAGATCGGCGAAGGAGTTCGCAATTGCCTGGAACCGAGTCACATCACGGAACTCGTGTTCCCTAGAGGTCTCAACATAAAAAGACTACAGATCTGATAAGTGCTGATGGATACCCTCAAATGTCATAGGGTAAGAATGAAGAGGAACATATGATGTGGAAGCAGTGGGAGTAGGTACAGGAAGAGTAGGTGTAGTAGGTGGAGGAATAGATAAAATGCTGCGACGAGAGAGTTTGAGAAATTTGGGCTCGGGGTCGACAGCACAAGTAGATAAATCAATATCAAATCTCTGAAAAATGCGAGGAATAAGCATCGCATAAGATAGGTTGTGGTCTCTCCCGTGACATCTACCCATCATCTGAATGATAGTCCTAGGGACAGAAAAAGGAATCCTCTTAAGAATATAATAGAGAGCAGAAAGCTCAAGTGCAGTGACATCATCTTTGGAAGTGGATTTTGGAAGTAAGGTGGAATAAATGATGCGATATAATTCGTAGTTAAACAAGTTCAAGTTATTAGCCTTGAACTTTCCAGGAAGAACGCGTGCGGGCGCATAAAGTTCATTCTTGAAACTAACGAGTGTCGTGCCATCGGGGAAATCAAAATCAGTGATGTCATCGAGCGGGACACCTTCGTTTGGGATACCGAGGATTTCTGCTAACGTTTCATCAGTGAATTCGATATCAATTCCTCCGACACGTGTCCTCGCTGTAAAAGTGTCTAACACAAAATTAAAATAGAATAATCTAATGGCATTAGTGGCAATGGAGAATTGTAAGGTGACAAAATGTTGTAACCCTAATGCCTCAAAATAAGGGTGGTGATCCGGAAAGACGGTCCACTTAATCGGTGATCCGGTGCAAATAGTACGCATGACAAAATTGGCGTACCACAATAAAGCTTGATCGGAAGTTTTAAAGTAAAATTCATCCGACGCACCATCCTCCGATTGGACCGGAGAAAAGAGGCAATCCGTATGTGGATCTGAAGATGATGCCTCTTCACTGGCATTGGTCTTCTTCCTCTTGAAGGGATTGAACTTAGGCATTCTTTCCCAAAATTTCTACAAACCCTAAGTATTGAAAAGTGGAGGAAAGAATGGATTATACCTTCCAAGAATTGGATATGTTGTAGAGGATGACGATCTACGTACGAATCCAAAATTTTGAGGAAAAACTCCACAAGGATTGGAAGAATAATGATGGAGAAGAACTAGGGTTTCGGAGGGGCGGAGCTGCTGTTATGAGGAAGTGGGGAAGAATGAAGAAGAAGGAAGCCTCGGGTTGGTGCTGGTATATATAAATACCCAGCCGAACTCTGGCCGAATTCGGACCGAACTCGGGCCGAATTCGCCAAGGGTTGCCTGGCTATATATATATATATATATATATATATATATATATATATATATATATATATATATATATATATATATATATATTTAAATGAGGCCACATTCTTTTTCATTAATTCGTTTCAAATGCTTAATTCAAAGTTTAGAAATTTTAAATCTCAAAATAATATAATTAATATTATTTTACAAATTAATATTCTTTACTCAGCATATGTCTCAGATTAGCTATAGGAGTACTGTCCCAGCTAACGGAGGTTCACCGGGGAACTCTTAAATACCGCTTCGCTTCGACCGTAGTCGTGGTGACAGACAGACTTTTTTTAGGCTTGTCTCAAAAACAGTTTATGAGTATCGAATAAATAATTAATAAAACAAAATTAATTAATATTATTGATATCTAAAATTCCTAATTCTCGACGTAAATAGTTGAAACGATCTTCCGCTAAAGGTTTTGTGAGTATGTCAGCTAATTGATTCTGTGTGTCTATGTATACAAGGTCTATATCTCCATTTTGTTGATGATCTCTAAGAAAATGATGTCGAATCTTGATATGTTTAGTACGAGAATGACATATAGGATTCTTAGTCAAATTAATAGAACTAGTGTTATCACAGAAAATGGGTATGTATGAAAAATACAATCCATAGTCTTCTAAGGTTTGTTTCATCCATAAAATTTGTGCACAACAACGTCCTGCGGCGATATACTCAGCCTCGGTTGTTGATAATGCAACAAAATTTTGCTTTTTACTAAACCAAGAGACTAAAGCTTTTCCTAGGAAATGACATGTGCCGCTAGTGCTTTTTCTACCTATTTTGCATCCGGCAAAATCAGCATCAAAATAACCGGTTAGGTCAAACAACGTGGTTTTGGGATACCATAAGCCGATAGAAGAAGTGCCTTTAAGGTATCGAAAGATACGCTTAACTGCGCACAAATGTGATTCCTTAGGATTAGCTTGAAAATGTGCACATAAGCAAACACTAAACATAATGTCTGGTCGACTGGCAGTTAAATAAAGTAAGCTACCGATCATACCTCGATACTTACGTATGTCGACAGGTTTGCCTTGTTCATCAATATCAAGCTTGGTTGAAGTCGCCATTGGAGTGCTAAGTGGCTTTGCTGCTTCCATGTCGAACTTCTTTAGTAGATCATTTGTGTACTTAGCTTGATTTATGAACATCCCATTGTTGGTTTGTTTGATTTGCAGTCCGATAAAGAACTTCAGCTCTCCCATCATCCTCATCTCAAACTCATTCTGCATACACTTTGAAAGTTCTTGACAAAGAGATTTATCAGTAGATCCAAAGATAATACCATCTATATAGACTTGAATCAAAAGAATATTATTATTCAAAGACTTTATAAACAAAGTAGTGTCAACCTTTCCCTTTGAAAAACTGTTATCAAGTAGAAAAGAGCTTAGACGATCGTACCAAGCACGAGGGGCTTGTTTCAAACCCTATAAAGCTTTCTTCAACTTGAAAACATATTCAGGAAATTTGGTAAAACCGGGTGGTTGAGCTACATAAACCTCTTCTTTTATAAAACCATTTAAAAATGCGCTTTTGACATCCATTTGAAATAACTTAAAATTATGAAAACATGCAAATGCACATAACATGCGAATGGATTCTAATCTCGTAACTGGGGCATAAGTCTCATCGCAGTCGATACCTTCTTCCTGATTGTATTCTTGAGCTATGAGTCGAGCCTTATTACGAGTCACTAAACCATTCTCGTTCAGTTTATTTCGAAATACCCATCGTGTGCCAATGACCGAATGATCAATAGGCTTGGGAACAAGTTCCTAAACTTGACTCCATTCGAATTGGTTTAATTCCTCTTGTATAGCATCTAAAAAATTATTACTACATGCTTCATCAATATTTTTGGGTTCAAACTGCGAGACAAAAGCAACACAAGAATCTATATCTTTATTAGAGGAGCGAGTACTTACACCCTTGGTAATCTCACCAATTACCAAGTCCTTTGCATGATCAGCCGTAAACTTTAATCTTTTTGGCAGACTCCGAAGGTAGCTGGTTCCTGGATCTTCTCTAGGAGGATCAGCTGGTGCTTTGCTGGGTACATTGAGATCTTCATCATTGTCATCGATTTCGTTTAATTTAGTTCATCAAAGGTGACATTGATTGACTCTTCGATGATCATGGTTCTTTTGTTGAAGACTCTGTATCCTTTACTTTTGCCTACATAACCTAAAAATATACCTTCATCGGCCTTTTTGTCAAACTTTCCCAAATTATCTTTTGTATTAAGAATAAAGCATTTACAACCAAATATTCTAAAATATGAAACTGATGGAATTCTATCAACCATAACTCAAATGGAGTCTTCTTCGATTTGGGTCGATTTAGAACTCGATTGAGAATAAAATAAGCTGTATTGACAGCTTCAGCCCAGAAATACTTGGGTAGACTAAACTGGTTTAACATTACTCTGGCCATTTCGGATAGAGTTATGTTCTTACGTTCCATAATTTCATTTTGTTGTGGAGTCCTAGGGCAGGAGAATTCGTGCACAAAACCATGTGTGTCACAAAATTGCTCAAACTTCGCATTCTCAAATTCGCCTCCATGATTGCTTCTAATACGAGTGATCATGTAACCTTTTTCATTCTGTACTTTCTTGTAAAAGGTGATAAATTTCGATAATGCATCATTTTTGCATGTCAGAAAATATACCCACGTGTATCTAGAATAATCATCTACAATTACAAAAGCATATAGTTTACCTCCGGGCTAGCAACTCTACTAGGACCAAATAAGTCCATATGTAGCAATTGTAGAGGTCTAGTAGTACATCCAGCGTTACTGACTTGAAAGTGGATCGAGTAGCTTTGTTCTTTTCACATTGACTGCATACCGAATCTTTCTTGAATGTAATGTCCGGTGAACCGCGTACTAGCTTCTTCATAGATAATCTGGAAATAGTATCCACATTTGCATGACCGAGTCTCATATGCCACAGATGAATCTCATCGCTTTTAGCCATTAAACATCTACCCGAAATGTTAGTATCTTCCAATAAATAGAAAATATATATATTGTCTTCTCTAATACCTTCAAATATAGTACTACCAGTTGAACTATCAATAATAGTACATTTGTCTTTTATGAAGTTAATACCATAACCGTGATCAGCTAAATGGCTTATGCTGAGCAGATTATGTTGTAACTCAGTAATAAGACAAACATCTTTAATCACTAGATAGGGAGCTTTACCAATATCACCAATACCAATTATATACCCTTTTAAATTGTTACCGATGGAGACGTATCCTTCTTTATTCCTCTTTGACAGTATTGCGAATAATGAAGCGTCACTGGTCATGTGCCGTGAGCAACCGCTGTAGAGGATCCATTTGCTCCTAGCATGTGAAGGGCGTCCCACCTACAAAATAATTTGTAGATGAAACTCTTGGTACCCATTTCTTGTAGGGTCCTGACTGGTTAGTTTTCGGTATCCATGCATAAATATTTAAATCTACTAACTTTTTGATTCTACATGCAGAAGATATATGACCAATGAGGCCACAATAATGACATTTAGCATGTTGAGTGTTGAAAGCTGAGTGGTGTGCATGGTTGGTAGGTTTAGGTTTTCTAGTATAGAAGAAAGCATACCTATTATCCTGTTTGGGCATAACCTTTTTAGGCAAAGGTTTGATAGGGTTAGGTCTGACAGTGTTAGGTTTGGGAATGTTCCGATTTTTTGGTAAGTGACACGTGTTAGGGTAGGAAGCAGCAGTCTCAGGCTGTTTTTCTAACCTAATTTCCAATCTTTTGGAAGTGTCATATAACTTAGTATAGTCAGAAGTGAGTGCTTCCATTCTAACTTGTGCACTTTGAAGACTTTTCTTCTCTTTAGAAAGTTCTTCTTTCAGTTGGTCAATAACCTTGTCTTTTTCTTCGGATGACTTGGTAGTCTCGTGTAATAAGAGCTTAATAGAAGAATGCTCACCAGACTCACTAACATTATCTTTAACCTTAGCTAGAAGGTCGGTAAGTCTTCCTATTTCACCTTTGTACTCCTTGAGTACCTTCTTAGAGTTCTGATATTTGCTACGCAGTTTTCTGTAATCACTTAACAGTTCACTGAAGGCTTCTCCTAATTGCTCAAAGGTGAAGTCATCATATGTATAACTATAGGTTCAGAGAGTACCTGATCGGATGCCATAAAGCATACATTTGCAGCGTCTTCTGATTGTTCATCTTCTGAGTCACTGGCTTTACTTTTATGCCATATGCTGGTGTTGGCATACTTTCGAGATGTTGATCTCTTCAGGTTCCCTTTCTCGTATCTGTTGCTCTTCTTGCTTGTTGATAAGTTTGTAGGACAGTCCTTCTTCATGTGTCCTTTTTTCTTGCAGCCGTAGCAGACAGCATCATCTTGATACCAGCTGTTGCTGCCATTGTTCTCTTTTGTCTTCTTCTCATATCTCAAGAATCTTTTGAATTTTCTTGCAAGGAGTGCTTGATCTTCAGCATTAGATTCACTGTTTTCTGAATTATCTTCAGCAGATCTTCTGTGCTGAGCCTTGAAAGCGATCGTTTTCTCCTTTGGTGCAGGCTCTTCAAAGTCTTGTAGCTCTAGTTCATGAGTGAGTAGCTTACCCATGAGTACTTCAAGTGTCATGGTAGTGATATCATTTTCTTTAATGATTGCAGTAGCCTTCGGAATCCAGTTCTTTGTAAGTGTTCGCAGGAGTTTGCGAATCTTTTCATGGTTACTGTAATCTATGCCTAGGGAGGACAAAGGATTTACAATATCTAAAGAATCTCTCGAACATCTGAGTAACTGTTTCATTGGGCTTTATTTTGAACGCCTCATACTCTTGAGTAAGTCTGCTGACCTTTGATTCTTTGACTTGAGTTGTGCCCTCATGTGTGACTTCAAGAAGTTTTCACACTTCATTTGCAATTGTGCAGATAGATACCCTGTTAAATTCAGTTCTGTCTAAAGAAGAAAATGAAGCGTTAATAGCACGTGCGTCAAGACTGGCCTTTTTCTTTTCTTTCTCTGTATATTTGTCATGGGGTTTTTCAACTAAAATACCATCAACATTAATACGAGGTGGCTTTTTATAGCCATCAATAACTACAGACCATAAGTCAAAATCAAGAGATTTCAGAAAGAAACTCATACGTGTTTTCCAATAAGTGTAGTTTGTGCCGTCAAACAGTGGAGGTCTGTTTGTGGCTTGGCCTTCACTTGTGAATTGCACAGTTGCCATGTGTAAAGCTGTAATCTATATAAAATTGAATATAACTACTGTTTTACCTTGCTTTACATGTATAACCCGCTCTGATACCAATTGTAGGAATAATTAGAATCAGAATATAATACCTCTAGATGGAGAGCCTGCTCTGATACCAATTATAGGAACGAAATCGTAAAGCAGAATACTCTAGAAGGGGGCTGAATAGAGTAGGCAGCGAAATATTGCTAATTAAAAACTTGTTAGCAGTTAGATCACAGATAAAATAATAATCATAAAAGTAAATGACAGAATTTAAAAGTGATCAGCAGGCAAACGCAAACACTGAGATTTATACTGGTTTCCTTCTTGTGAGGACTAGTCCAGTCAGAAAAACTCTAGCTTCCAATTGAATCTACTATTGGAAAATCCTGCAAGTTTTCATACGAAGTCCTTGCAACTTCTACAGACGCGAGCTTTGATACGAAGAACTCATCCAACTTCAATTGTGAAGAGTTGAATCTTCTATCAAGCCTCTGATTACAATCGCTCTTGAAACTTCTAGACCGCATCGCACTGGCAAATCGACTAGAGGATTGTAACTGGCTTGGGATTTGAAAATGAAAGCTTTTAAAAACTCTTTGGAAGAATGTAAGCTTAAGAAGAGAAGATATTGAAAGTGAATTGGTGTTTTGAAATAATCGAAATGCTTCTCTATTTATAGCTTTTCCAAAGACAGAACTCTGACAGAATTCGGACAGAATTCGGACAGAACTCTTTGTAACAAACCGTAACTGAAGGATGACCAAGTTCAAAAATCCAACGTTCACTAACGTTCCAAATGGCCGAACTCTGGCCGAACTCGGCCCGAGTTCTCCTGGGGTTCTGCTAGTTCATTTTTGGAGAAAATAAATTTTGGCTTTTCGAACAATCCTTCAGAAGCTTTTTGTAAAAAGAATATTTTTCAAAAAACGTAGGTCATTTGTAAAGAATATGATGGTTTTGAAAAACGTTTTTGGATAGCCTATTTGCCAGTACGACTCAGTGTACAATGTATTCCTAGACTTAATAAAATGAAAAATTATATTGCTAAACAGAAAGTACATTCTGAATGGCAAACGGCTTCAGTCTTGAACATTGTTGATAACCATTGTTGAGCAGTGTCCAAAACGTCGTAGGTAAACATCTGAGTTGACTTGTATGTATATCGAGACAGAGTTTGATCAATTATTAAAATCAGGTTTGACCATGACCAATGGGCCAACAACTATGACATTATGGGCACGATACTGGTATATTGTTAGGGCTCTTGAGTTGAGCTAAGCATGAGTCTGCTTGTAACAAAGCTTCACTCAGAGTTTCTCGGCTTTCTTTAGAAAGATGAAGCAGCTCGAAGATAGAGAGTCTAGCCAGAGTATTAGCTAACTGGGCTAGAATATCAAACTTGTAGGGCTTCATTATCACCCCTTGATTGGAAGCAGATTTCAACGGGACGTCAAAGCGTACTGCTTTCTGTTTCCCTTTCTCAACCACAGATGGTTTAGCTGGAACAGAAGATGGTTGAGCTGATGGTGTTTCAACAACGTCCTCTGTTTCTTTAGAAGATCCCTCATAGTCTTTGTGGTACTCTTTTCCAGATCTTGTACCAGCAAAGGTTTCTTTTTCAGACTCAAAAGAATGAAGTACCATATTGCAGGATTTAGTCTTCTTTCCCTTAGCCTTCTTCTTGCGAGGACTTTTATGAGGAACCTCAAAACCCAATCCAATAGTAGATTTTTGACTTTGAATTTGTAAAGGAAGTCGCATTCCTTTATCATAATTCAAACCTTCCGTCTTTTGAAAGTCGAAGCCCATTTTTTTCGTCAGATGGACTGATTGTTGACTGTACAAATGAGTGCGTAGCAAACTTTTAATAGATGGATTAACAGAGGGAGAAGGAGCAGAGACCTCTATAACCACAGAAGAAAGAGGAATAGAAACTTTTGTAGCTACTGAAGAAAGAGGAATAGAAACCTCTGTAGCCACAGGAGAAGGAGGTTTTGGGACAAGAGGAAAAATCCCTATAGGTGCTTTCTCATAAGCAGCAAAAACTTGTTATGCCCTGTATAAGGGGACACTATTCATAGCTAACCACTGTTGATGAGTAAGTTTGAGCTTGGTAGGAGGAGCCAAACTTGGAGGGCATATATTCAAACCCCTCAGTCTATCCTCCAAAGGAATGCCATCCCAAAGACGATCTAAATCCTCAGGATCTGGAGTGATAACATGAGAAATCATGTTGTAGGTTTTGACTTTCTTACCTTTCTTGGATTTTGAAATTTTGCCTTCATCTTCCATTTCAGGTACTAAATCAGGGTGTACCCACATGATTTCACCAGTTTTCAGCGTGAGAGGCAACAATCCTTCATTTTGCTCTCTGGCATGCAGGATATTCATAATCTTCATCATCGCCTTTGGAATTGGGATAATTCCATCTAGGACTTGCTGTGGAGAAAACCTCCAAATTGAAGAGAAACCATATTGGTTGTGACCGTACGCTCATCGTTGGTTAAAGCGATGGCATTGGCATTTATCAGCTCTTGGATTTTCTTCTTCAAGACGTAGCAAGCCTTGGTAGGATGATTTACGTATCTATGATAGATACAATATTTAGGATTGTCAGTCAGATTTACCTCATTAGGCCTTTTTGGCTCCGAAATATGGAGTTTGCCACTTTTTACAAGACATTGTAATATCCCTGGGAAATCACTGCCATCGAATGAGTATTCTTCTTTTGGTTTGGAAGACTCCTGATTATTCGGCATCGTTTTGGGTTTTGAAAGATTGACCACAAGGGTTTCCTTCCCTTTCCCATAACGATTGCCAGAATTATTACCAGAAGAGCCTTTCTTTCCTTTGTCCTCTGAGGCAAAGATCATCCCATGTTCACGAGCCAACCTACCATTGGTCTCGGCAGAAACAGCTGCTATAATAAACGAGACCCAATCTGTGAATTGGGAGCCCGTAAAGACAGCAATGGATGGTCACAGATTCATTTTGTACGTATCAATCAATGCTGAATCTGGCATACCAAGAGGCATCTTCAAAGTTGCCTGTCGAAAACGTTCGATGAACGTCCGAGTATCTTCCTTCTCCTTTTGTTTGATTTCTATTAAGGAGGACATGTTCATGTCCATGCCTCCCTCATAGAAATGGAAAAGAAATATTGCTTTGAATTCGTCAAAAGACGAGATACAATTGTCGGGTAGACTGCGATACCAGTCGTATACAGAACCCGTCAGACACCCGATGAAAAATCGAGTGAAAAGAGCATCATTCTTCTGTAGATGCACAATCATAATATCAAAATAATTGATATACTGACTAGGAGAAGCCTTTCCATCAAATAATACCATCGATTGTGGCTTGAATTTCGGAGGAAAGGGTACATCATTCCAGTGAGGAGGATAAAGTTGCTTAATCCCTAACTTCTGGAGCTGATCCTTGTGCTTCAGAACTTCAAACTATGCTTTGAGCTCACGCACTACTTGAATAGCTTCACTAGTTTGAGGAAGCACGTTCGATTGAATAGTTGTTGGATGTACCGTGACCCCCACCGGAGGTGGCACATCTTCTGGAATGACAGGATCTGGAGATGCAAAATTTTGGTTGACAGCAGGCTCTTGATTATTTAAAGGTATATCAACCCATTGACTATCTTGAGTTTGTGCTGCTACCTGCACCGGCGTTACTACTGCCGGCTGAGCAGTTTGTTGAGTCATTATTATTTGATGCATGCTTTGCATCATAGTGAGCATGTCTTTCAGTGATTGCTCAACGACAGAGAGACGTTATTCTGTATTAGCAGATGACGTCTCCGATTCATCTCTAATAGCATAGGATTCAACCTCCTTTGAAGATACAGAGGGATTGGTATAGAGGTATGATCGACACTATCAGTTTCGGATTCAAAAGATTGGGTACCCCCAGCTTCTGAATCAGAAGTTTGCAACTGTCTTTGTCTTCTTGATCGAGTATTCTGATATACCCCTTCAAAGAAATCAAGAAGTTTGTTGAACTGTTGTTGACCAGGAGTCTGGGATGAGTTGCGTCTTGGACGTCGTCCTCTGTTGGTATGAGATGCCATATTGACTGATGCATATAAAAACTCATGTTCTTGGTCATCAACTTGCTGCTGAGGCTCATTATAGCTTAATCGGTCAAAAACTGATCGTTTCGAAGCCGAATAGCAACATTTGATTGCAATTTGGTGACACTCACAATGATAATTTTATTGGAGGAGTGTTACAGGAGATTGTCTATTTTTACGCTTTTGTACTAGCAACTCGCGTAAATCAGAAGGAGTAGAGGGAGTAGTCTTCTTTATTACATTTGGGGTAGAGAAATATTTAGTCTGTTGTGTATAAAGAAGATTACTGACTGCATTAGCAGAACCAAACTGTATATTTTTATGCGCTTGGAGTTGTGTGCGTAAATCATGAGATTTTTTAGTACAAAGGACTCCATCAGCATTACGCATAATTTGAAGGTTTGGTACTCTGCGTAAAGCAGTGTAAGAAGGCTGTTGGTTGAAAACCGAAGTTTTACCAACTACGTTTTTACGCTGCATACGTGTAGTTAAATTCACTTTAGATGCAAAGGCATCATTGTGAACTTTATCTATGCTGTCACAGACAGGAGATTTACCTTTACGCGTAGAGCACAAAACATGAGTATCTGCCACATCACAGACGGGAGATTTTCCATTACGCGTGGAGCATAAATTTTGTGTCTACCACGTCACAGACGGGAGACTTATTTTTACGCAAAGAGCGTAAAGTTTTGGTGTCTACCACGTCACATACGGGAGACATATTCTTACGCACAGAGCGTAAAGTTTGATTTTTACGCGCAGGGCGTAAAACTTGATGGTCTGCCACATCACAGAAGGAAGACTTATTTTTACGCACAGAGCGTAAAGTTTGATTTTTATGCTCAGAGCGTAAAACTTGAGAGTCTGCCACGTCACAGACAGGAGACTGATTTTTACGCCCAGTGTGTATCACTGAAGTAGAAACTGCCTCGTCACAGACGGGAGCCTCCACGACAAGAGTGGAAAGGATTCCTTTGCCTTCAGAGACATCAGTGAGATCCGAGGATGGCTTGGACTTAGGAATCCAAACTTTTTGTGCCTTTCGCAATTTCTGAACATAGGAGCAGCGAGTACTACCCCTAGTTCGGAGCATTTCTTCGTAGGCAGTCTGGTCGAAGTGCACAACCAGAGTCTTCTTTGTCGATCCGACCGACACATCATCATATTGAGCAATTGCCTTCTCATCAGAGGAGAAGGTCATCCCCAGCAGAGTCGCCATTTTGTTTCACTTAATAAAATGTCTAAAATTGGTTTTTGAAAGAAAACAAGAAAAAGTACAAGAAGTACAAATTGTTCTGGGAAGTATTGCTATGGAAGTCTGATCTGAGAGCGATCACTTTGTTCCTTGGACCATACGATGATGAAGAAGAAAACTGCTTGAAGAAGACAAACAATCGGAAGAACTAAGTCACCGAAAAGGTATCGAGCAACGGTACTGCTGGCACAGTCGAATGCTTTCTTGATTTGCTTCATCATGTTCTTGAAGAAAAGTTGAAAAAAATGCTTCTGGGAATATCACTCTGAAAGTATGAATTTTCTCAGAATCTCCTCTCCATGTCTCTCTGTTGATCTCTTGATGATGTCTATGTAAAAAATAAGTCTATTTATAGACTTAACCCTTTGTGCGTAAAAAGCAACTAAATCGGGTCTTTACGCTAGTAACTGTCACCTACGATGTAAATCATCCTCTACGCACATTGACATGTGTCCCATGTAGCATTTTGATCTCTATGCATGGTGACACATGTCCCATTACTTCAACAAAATGGGGAGAGCACGTATATACGTTCCTCGATAAGTGTGCCATGAAAGCCACGTAGGCAAACCACGTTCTCAAGTAGCCAGGAAAGATCGGACGTAAAAATGACCCAAAATACACTCCCAGCGTAAAGTGGCAAACAGGGCGTAAAAGAGCTCAAAATAAACTTCTCGCGTAAAGTGGCTAAAATAGCCTTGAGCATAAAAAGTAGACCAAATAAACTTTACGCCCACCATAGCTTTGAGCGTAAAAGCTCGAATAGCTATCGTGCGTAAAAGAAGCAGTTTTATTGAGCGTAAAGTAGCCCCATCTGCACACTATACGACGAGTATTGGGTTTGGTGAAAAGATTTCCTCGGCTTCTGTGCTGCCAGCTGTCAGAAAATTATTCTGTCAGATCAAATCATTTACATTAAATGCGGCCTGACAATCTGTCCCTGGAGTAAAAGTGGAGGATAACTCTCGCGTAAAAGCTTCTCGCATAGAGAATAGCATGCACAGAGAGTAGCTCGCGTAGAGTCTGAGTTTGACTCAGTTTGAATTGCGTAAAGTTCTCAACTTCTTTGACTTAGTCCATAAAGCACTTTTTACGCTCCTACAGCTATGTGCGTTCGTAGCTTTTATATTAGCCTACTTGTGCAAGTTGAAAACATGCGAGTTATTAAGTAAAGACTAAGATGAGGCAAGTTCACCGAAACTACCCCACCTGAGCGAGGAGTCGTCTCGACCGAGCGAGCCTTCGAGCAGCCGTTGCAAGGCTAAGTTCCAATGCCGTCGGCGTTTCGATTCCTCCGATTGACTTTGCGGGATGGGGCACTACATCATACACCACTCAGAACAAGTCTCATCCTCGAGATTTTCCTGAAGGCAAGCCATCCTACCATTTCTATGGCCAAGACTTAATCGAGCCTAGACACGGAACTATAGGGGCACGCCATGATTTATCGTACACGCTTCGTCCGCACGTTTCTTCGATTCCGAGCCACGCTCGTACTAGTATCATTCCTTTCTTTTACACGATTTCAAGTTCTCGACACTCTTCTATTCTTCAAGTCATGCTTGAACTCAACGTATCACTTGGCTGGATCGTGTACGCATTCCAGGCGTCCCCAAAATACATGCATTCAGCCAAGTCGCTTGATAGAGAATTCGTCATTATCACTCGAGTCGCATCATGCACATACTCAAGCGTCCCTGAAATATATGCATGTCAGCCGAATCTTGTGAGGGGCTTTCCTATATTCATGATTCACGCTATCCATCCATGCCAATCCTCCAGGTCAATCTTTCGATTGCCAACACTTGAAACAGGGTGTCTCGTCTAACCGCTAGGCCATCCTTTCGAGGCTAAGTCCATGTCAGGATTGGAATCATAGTTCCCCAACAATAATGCTAACACTGACCCCAATCCTAGGATCAAACCAAAGTCGGTAGTACGAGGTTTTCTACCCGAACTCGCGTCACTCAGATTTCTAAACATCGAGCACGATTACCTATTCGCTTCAATGCATTCGTTGCGCGTATTCGAATCCATTCAAATCACCAATTCTAACCAATTCATGTATTCGATCACGAGGTCGTCTAGCTTTGACAATATGTTGTGCCCCAATCTCACGTGAGTCCGATTATCCACGGTGGTTCATGAATCACCATGCAACGTCCCGCGGAATAATCATTCTCATCGGGACGTAACTCTTGTTTGAGTCCAGTCTAATTCATTCTTGATACGCGGATTGGACCTATGTAATCCTCAAATTCGACCGTCATGCATGCTAAGTCATTCTCGAGTCCAACTTCGCATCAAACCACAAGTCGATGCACACAAATTGCCATGCCGTGCAAGTTCGACCACCCCCGCTGTATGAATCACCATACCAGCGCTCACGCGGAGTAATCGTCCTAATCGGTGCGACGCATTTGCGAGGCTTGAGTTGCGCTTGCACAAAACAAAGACGTCAATATTATGGTTGTCAACGAGGCAAATCCAAATACTTTCATTTTCATCCAAGCCAAGATCTCAGTTCGATAGTTCGTTTGTCATTCGTTCAACTAGAAAATCCTTGAGCCAAGTTTATCTATTCTTTGACACATTTTAACATCTCGAGTATAGCATCCATCGTAACAACGACAGTTGTACGATTGTCATTCGCTGAGTCAGAGTACCCCCGAGTTATCGCATATCGATCTTTGATACGCCTCAATACCATCGACGATATGCGTAACCTGACGATCTCCCTTTGCAACCAATTTCGAGTCGTGTGACTGATGCTATTGTCTGAACTGGATAAACCACAATTCTTCGATATTCAAGATCAAGTTCGATCGCTATTCCTCAAGCTAGTTTCAAGATCGTTATCCAAAACTTAAGTCACATTTCATTTGACTCAATCCGAAATCGTACGCGCGATCCTCTAAGTTTCCTCGATCAAGACATTCACTTTTATTCATCGTTCCGAATCATTTTCTAAATCGTATTGCCCATTCACAAGTTGTCCGAACGACATCTCGTTCGGGACATTCGAAGTCACGACCAACTAAGCGTGATGCGTTCTAAGGCTTTGTGCGTCGCATCGCCTCGTCGACATACTTGCCGTTACTCGTAATCCTCAATTTTTGTTCGAATGATTTCCAAGACAAACCATACACCACTCAAATTTGAGCCATTCGATCTAGTTCTCAATTACGTTCGTATCATTCGCTAAGATATCTTTCGGATTCGTTCGACGAATTCCTAGCGTAATCGCTCATGTCGTCTCGACGTACTAAGTCGTTCGTACTATTCCTCAAAATCTAATCAATCTTCGTGTACGCCTAAGCGTTAGTTCGATAGCGTTCCTATCGATATACACTCTAAGTGTAACTCCGTTCCCGACCGAGCGATACTTAATATTGCTCGCGACTCGTTTGCACCACAAAGTCGAGGTGCACGACGCACGGCACAACTTAGCCAAAAGTCCGTGTGCATAGCTATCTCGTGCGGACTATATTAGATTTTGCACGCTCAATTTCTAGGTCGACGCAGGAATAGTTAGGCACGCACGTGACATGCTAACTTTAGCACACATTTTCTATCAAGACAAGTTTGACACCATTAGGCATAAAGGCCTATCGATGCGTTCGATTGGACGCTTGTACGAGCTTTTGAAAATATTTAGACTTATTGTATGGACATGCCGAGGGACATTTGAGAGAGAGCGAACACTTATTTTCCAACGACGAGCTTTCAAAACTAAGAAATTCGATGTGAAGTCCAAGGACGTAAAGCCGTGCTCTGATACCATTATGTCACGCCCCGCTCCCGTAGGAGCGATCGTCCTCGCTAAGGCGTGATGCTGTACGAGCCTAGATTGCGCTCGTACAAGGCAGTTTCATAACTGCCGATTTCATCGGCGATGACGGGGTCGTCGTACAGAAGTCCCAAGTAGAAATATTGAAACATGCAGCAGAAATTTAGAACAAGCACACATGAACACAAGTCATTCAAAAGAAGATCTTTATTGATATTGAATACAAGAATACATTCGTAGGCGCAAGGCCAAATTACAAGTCTCTCATGCTCACTTTTCTCTCATTTACAAGTCACTCTGCTCTCTCTCATCTCTCGATTACAATGCTTGAGCCAGCGGAAGCTTCGAAAGGCGATGTCCATACATTATATCCCGTATACGTCTTTGACTCCACGTGGATGCACGCTTCGAATCGCCAAGGAACTTCGTGCCTCGACTCATCCAAGCGAGCTCCGCGCCACGAGCTTCTACCTGTGCCTGCACATGAAACACTGTGTGGGTGTCAGTACTCAAATGTACTGGTGGAGTGAGCTTCTCGCCCACCCATACAAAACCGACACGTTCATTTAGTTTGTGCATCTTACGTGTCCTTTTATGATTGTCTTCCTAGTCTTGCCTTAGGATCAGTTTTTAAGAATTGACGTCTAACCAACTCGTTATGCGATGACATAGTCGTGCTATCATGTTAACGTGTATTTCGATCGAGGTAGTGCCTCATCGCTTATGCACTTGACCGAACTACAACTCGGGACGGCAGGGTCGTGCCATATTCTATTCATGACTTCAACGTATTTTGGGATAGTGCTTCGCCGAGGAGCAACTTATGTGAGCTCGGCCGTGCCAAGACTTTGACTTAACTCAAGTGCCGCTAGACCAATTCTCGTGCCAATAACGTCAAGGGGACGACTCGTGCTGGTCGTACCCTTAGACTTTTCTTAGACTTGTCCGTGCTTCAAGATGAGGTCGTGCCTCGCAACTTGTCAAGACTTATCATGCTACCGCCTTGCGGCCTTCCTGCTCGACTCATTTGCTAACTTAGACAAGACTTGTGAAACATAGTATTGATTCCATGAATATCCTGATGCCATCTATCGTGCCAAGCACGGTACCTATGTTGCAGCCCAATCTTAGGCCCAGACCTTGTGTTACCGACTAGACCTACATTCAAGCTCTAGACCCAATCCAAAGGCATACACACGGTGTGCCACTATTCTGTCGACCCATCTACATGAGTGGTCACTAGCAATGTCAAGCTATCTTGGACTGGCTCGGGGATATCAGACCGTCCCTCCTCGGATAGCTAGCCCCGGAGGTGCCGAATCTTCCATACGGTTATCCAGCATCCTACTTTGAGCCGCAACGTGCTTCCCCCGGGCGACGTGATCCCGGTGCCCCGACGATCACTCGAGAAGACTACACCTTGTCGACAAGTTGTCCAATGACCATGCAAGACTCAAACTCGATCTATCACATCCTTCCTTATCATGACCATTCTTTCCTTCTTTCTATCGAGACTCCCAAGTAGCGGGACAGATCTCGTGTGATTCCTTTCAAGACATAGCGAGACTCCCAAGCCACAGGACCGATCTCGTATGCGGGACTTATCAAGACTAAGCGAGACTCCCAAGTAGCGGGACCGATCTCGTGTGCGAGACTTATCAAGACTTAGCGAGACTCCCAAGTAGCGGGACCGATCTCGGCGACAACCAGTCGTGTGGACTTCCTTTGTCCGTGGCATACTCCTTACTAAATTCACCGTGGCTCGTACCTTAGACAGGCCTGGTTCTCTAGGCGACATTATCGCTCAAATCATATACTTTATAAGACGTGCCTTGTTCTCAAGGGACTACGCGACTTGACAACCGCAGCTAGAGTGGGACAATGCTAGAAATGGCTTCGATAGCCCAACATAACTCTTGTCTAACTTACTCGGGCAGCGACTAGATGAGCAAGGCTACGCCTAGCTCCGCGTTGAGGGAACGTGCCATGCATGCGTTCGACTTGAACAACTAATTTCTCGGGTGCCTAGACTTAAGCCAACAAGCCGTACAAGACGACTTAAACCATGGAACGTGCGAAGGCTATGACGAGCCTTGCATGACGGGACCGTATATGTATTTTCAAGCATTCACGTGGGCGACGCCTATAACTTATGCCAATGCAAGCGTTGGGGCAAAACGTCGGGACAGTGCATACTTTATCAAGCATTCAAGCGGGCGATGCCTATGACTTGGGCTTTTTCGAGTGTCGGGGCAACTTAGCAACTTAGGCCAATTTCCTTCTCCCAAGCCACGAGAACGAAGGATCGAGTGTCATTTGAAAGCACGCTGAGGCGACTTCTAAGCAGACCGTGGGACCATTTTCTATTTTCTAAGACATTCCGACGGGTCGGGATTATTCCCTTAGCTATGTGCGTTCGTAGCTTTTATATTAGCCTACTTGTGCAAGTTGAAAACATACGAGTTATTAAGTGAAGGCTAAGATGAGGCAAGTTCACCGAAACTACCCCACTTGAGCGAGGAGTCGCCTCGACCGAGCGAGCCTTCGAGCAGCCGTTGCAAGGCTAAGTTCCAACGTCGTCGGCGTTTCGATTCCTCCGATTGACTTTGCGGGACAGGGCACTACAAATCACTAATTCACGACTCATAGAATTTATCCTTTCCTCAAGTCATATCAGTTGGTAATTCTATTGTAGGGATAGCACTATTCTGATCTTCATCTAATTCCTAGTGGATTTTTGCAGTCTTCTATTCGAACTCGTAGTCATCTCAATCATTACTGGAAATTCTTCTAACAAATCTATAAATATGTAAACCTCTAATTTAATTCCATATGTTCAAGTCAAGGGGTCTCTCCTTCAATCAAGGGTCTTTCTTATAGAGACTAAACCTCGATAGAGGTGCTATTCATATCCTATCGATCCATCTATTAAAGACGTCCCCTATGTGCCTTAAATAATTACCTACAGAATATTATATCTTCCCTAATCACAATCTATAATAAGATATAATCAAAATGGTTAATCGATCACAAAAGTTTGCCTATCCGAGATAGAGAAGGACGAGAGTTCATAAATGAGAATTCAACGAAGCTATGATTTGAACACAAATACAAAATTCAAAGGCGATAGTAGAAGTCAAGGAAATTTCCTATAGTAGCAGTGGATTGAGATCCTAATATACTATCATAGTGCAGGCTCATTAGGTATAGTAATATAACAAAACGGTTTATCTCGCCCTGTACGGGCCACCACAAAAACCATGTCACGTCCAGTCCCTAAATACGCGGGACTGAGCCACATGGCATAGGCCAGCTACGTATTCAACCAGACTCTAGTCCGACTCGAATACATATAAGCTGTTTAAAATGGTGTAAATATTACTATATCAACTCTATATCTCAATCCATATAGCAGAAGCATAAATAAAAGGAAATATGAATACTAGTCTGCAGCCCAATAGTCATACTTGTCCGAGTAGACTCAAGAGGTAAAAGAGTCTATAAATAATATGCAATCAAGGAGATATGAGATATAGAAATGAACATTTATACTACAGAAGAGTAAATACCTACAATGAAATGGGTGCTCAGCAATACTCCAACAAAGAACTCTGCCAACCTACTCAGCCAACCTAGAAGGAAACCAGGTCCTCAGAGGGATGCAACAAGATACATAATATATAAGCCACCATGGTATAAAATACATAAAGATCAGGGGTGCTCTATCAACTATGTGTAAATGCAATGAGAACAACGTTTGACGAATGGGGCTCTCCGAACATGAGATCATCTCGCAGTAGAGCTCGTCCGAATTACCGCCGACTGTCAACAACAATATATACCAATAACAACCCCTCCATCTAGTAATTTTCCTTCCAACCCAATGTATCTAGAACGGGTCGACTCCTCGACACGTACAATCCCCAGTACAGGGACTAATATGTCATAATGAAAGCATCTAGCATGAAATATATTGTCACAGGTTCTGGCCGCACTGATGATCAATTGAATGCAGTGGTATGTGTCTTGTATCTCTGTATCACATCTCCGTGTTCAAGCATGTGTCAAGGTCCAGCAAGATACTAGTGTGTGTGCTCTGCAGTACATGGGTAGTCTCTAATGGACTAGGCTAACTGTAATGACTTGGTTGTACCCAAAGTCATACTTAGACGCACAAGGTAAAGCAGTAATGAAATAGCAAGACATGAAATAGTAACAAAAGAAATGACATAGTGGCAAGGTATACTTTCCTGTAACTGGAAGCTGAGTACGCAAATCAGGTATCGAGCCTGAGTCCAAAGTGTCCAAGAACCCTAGAGATAAATTAGGATTTAAATTAATTATTCGAGCTAGCAATCCTTTTTATTAATTCATATATTTAGCTTATCAAGGAGTAAGGAAATATTATTATGACTATACTAGCAACCCTACTTGCTAAACATATCTGTTTTACTACCCCCTTCCACCATGTTGTTCGAGGCCATAGCCTTTAAATGTGGCTAACCATTAGGGTTTATGGCAAAATTCTATATTAAATTAACTCAATGTATTAAGTTGAACAAAAATGTTTTTAAGTTGAAACCAAAACCAAAGACCCTACAAACAAAAAAAAAACTTCACAAAATACCAAAGCCATGGTTTGAACTCTAGACCCCTCACACATTACCCATCCCTCTAACCAATTGAGCTATCGCTCATAAGTGTTGGAATAAGGCTTATGCCATTTATTAACTAAGTTGTCCTGACTACTTTCCCAAGTGTTATACTAAAGGTTCACTCCAACCTACTGCTACTTGGCCTCTATCACCTACTATTACTTGGCCTCTATCATGGCCTTTAAACCGTGTCGATGCCTCCCTACTAATAGGATATACACGCCCATGCTCACTGTAACAAGGACTTACATGTTCTCTCTATGTTATCACTGCTCCAGTGAAGCACACACCCAAACCAATATCTATTCCAACTTTGTATCCCTCTAAACCTAAGTATACATAGACACCATTATACACTAGGGAGAACCACTCTACTATATATAGCATGTATAAGTTTTAGCAAGCTTCGACAAGGAAAGGAAGGAAGAAGGGGATAAAGAAGTTACGGCGCCAGAACAGATGCTCACTTCGAGCCGGAACAGAGGCTCACGTCAGTCGTCTAGAAGAAGGGAGCATCGGTCACACGCTTGTGGGGAAGCGAGGATGAAGCTTCCGGCCAGCGTCATCTTCCTTGAGAAGGTGCTCGTCGGAATTAGAGAAGTGGAACGAAGGAGGAGGCGGCCAGGGTTTGGAGTGAAAGAAAGAGAGAAGAGAATGATTTATAGAAATAGGTTTTTTCTATGGGCACTACCAAAATTGCTAGGGGCTAGCCCAAAATTTTTTAAGTTTATTACAAGTTTGCCATCCAAAAATTTTGCTAGGGGCTAGCCCAAGCACAACTATAAATACCAATTTTCATTTTATCTCTCCTTCTTCTCTTTTCTTTTCTCCCTCAACTATTTTCTTCCCTCCTTCTCTTCTCTTAGGTCAAAGAATTAAAACCCTAATTTTTTTCTCTCCCTACATTTTTGGCAAATTGTTCTCTCCCTCAACTCTAGGTCATTGACTTCTCCAAATCTTTTGGCAACCAGGCAGTACCGAAAAAAAAAAGTAGAGAACAAGAAAGAAAAAATAAGAAAGGAAATCACTTTGGACACGAGCATGGATTGGTTTAGTAGATAGATCTCCAATGTAATAGTTCCACTGAAGGACTATTTTGCTGCTGCTTCACTCTTGACATCTCCATTTTTCTCCGCTTCAGCACTCGCCAGGGATAGGACTGTCAGGGACCTGGCAGTCCTACACTTAAGTAAAACTGCCAGGACCCTGGCAGTCCTAAATGAAACTTGATGTACAACAAATTTCATTTAGGACTGCCAGGGACCTGGCAGTCCTACACTTAAGTAGGAATGCTAGGACCCTGGTAGTCCTAAATGAAACTTGCTGTACAGCAAGTTTCATTTAGGACTGTCAGGATCCTAGCAGTCCTACTTAAGTGTAGGACTGCCAGGTCTCTGGTAGTCCTACCCCAAGACTGCACTTTACAGGTTTTTCACATCAGAACTGGTTCTACTGACAACTAAAAAACGTGAGAACGATGCAGGCAAATAAAAAAGTAGAACATAAGGCAATTAGAATATACCCCTAGAGAGAGAGATTCATCCGAGGAACTTAGCTGCCGCCTATCATAGTCAATGTCATCCCCACCCTCTTCTCCATACCCCTTCTTCAACAAAGGTTCACCTTTTGCTTTAGGTGATCTGAAGTTCAACTTCCTCTTTTTCCATAGAAGAATGCTCTTTTTTGAAGTCTGCAACAAAGACTCTATTGGAACGGCTGATTTCATATCCTCCACATGGGAACATCCCACATCTGACCTCCGATGACTGTAATAGATCCAATCTTCAAACTCTCTATTTATTTTCATATCGCAATAAACTGAACCACCGACACAGTCAGGCCTCCGATGACTGTAATAGATACATTTGGACTGCCAGGCCTGTGGCAGTCCTAATGTAAAGTAGGACTGCCACAGTCCATGCAGTCCTCTTTCACAAGAGGACTGCAGGGACTGTGGCAGTCCTACTTTACATTAGGACTGCCACAGGCCTGGCAGTCCTAATGTACTCAACCCGACTGTATCAGTCGAACGGCCAAAAACGAGATGCTCGTTTATCGTCTTCTAGGTTTAGGGTTTCAAGAAAAATGTGGGTTTGTCGTGTTCAAAAATTTCTTTCATGAACCCTAAAGAGATTCTAAACCTAATTTATTAAAACTATTTAGAGAATTAAAATTATTCTAAGGTTTTGAATAGAATGTAGAAAATTCTTGAAGAAATTAGGGAAGAACGTTTCTAGATTCCGGTTGCTTTGACTTGTGTGTCATCTCTTCGAATCTAGGAATGTTGTTGAAGAAATCTTGGTGGAGGAATTGAGAGTGGAGTGGTGGAGGAGAAGAAAGTAGGATTTTGGGAGAGGGAGAGGAAGAGTTCTTTTTTTTCTTTTGGTGGAGAGAGAGTGTAAAATGGATTATGGGAAGGAATGAAGGGTTTGGGGGGTTGGGCTGCCCCTAGCAATTTTTGGGTGCCCCCTAGAAATTTCTCCACATTCATGGGCTACCCCCTAGCAATTGATGCCCCCTAGCAATTTTGGTAGTGCCCATAGAAATTACCTATAAATAAGGAGAAGAAAGAGAGTCGTTGGTGCTCTCTGTGCGTGCCTGTGCTCTCTGCACGCATGCGCAGAGGGAGGTTGGAGGTACAGTAGATATTAGGGTGTAAGCGGGTTTGAGTTTGGGTTAAACCCGCCCGGATGCACTAGGTTAAGGGGATAAGATGTTGGGCCAGGGAGCCCTGGGCTTGGGGTTGAGTCAAAAAAAAGATAAGAAATAATAGGGTTGGGTCGTTCATGGGCCAGGGTTTAGGCCGAATGATGGGCTTAGGGTTTATTATTTATGTGCAAAATTAAGGGGATTTTACATATATATATATATATTATATATATATATATATATATATATATATATATATATATATATATATATATTACGAGAACACTACGATTTTATTGATATTTAGTGAGTACCAACTCAGGTTACAGAATTAGAGGCTCAGCTCATATTACAACTTTTTCAATACCATTACTCCAAATCAGCAGGGAGAGGAGCATGAGAACAGTGCACCATTGCCTTCTTAATCTGCCTCTTCACCTCGAAGATGATTTGTTGATCACCATACGTATATCCTTCGTATCTCCATTTATTTCTATTCTTCCATAGCACCCAACATATCGCACCCGCAGTAATTTGTTTATGTGTTTATTTCTTCTAGTCCACATACTTATGAGTCTTTGAAGTATCGGTCTTGTTGGCATAGAGATATGAAGCAAATTTGTGAAGTTTTTCCAGACAGCATCCTCAAGTTTTCCTTCGGCTAAGATACGGCTGCTAGTCTCCAAATCCGATATTGGACAACAATGGCAGGCTGATGCAAGATGGAAGCCAAGTTTCTGTATTACATCATCTGTGGGTAGCTTCTACCATAGTATGCGCCATATTAACACCGACCATTTAGCTGGTATACAGGAGCACCAAATGTGTTTAAATCTGTCATCAGCATCCTGCCGATTCCTGACACAGTCCCAAGCCGAGGTAATGGAAAATAACCCTGATCTACCTGGAGTCCATATATAATTCTCTGATCCTTCCTGTGTAGACACACCTTCAATATGAGCGTCCCCCATCTCCCTTTCCTTGAGGATATGTTTCCAAATATGAGATGAAACCAAAGATGTAGAGGCTTGCGAAGGATGAATGTTTGGAAAATACTTAGCTCTCATGAACGAGACCCAGAAAGGTTGAGATGTCCTAAGTTTCCACCATAGCTTCACTGTAAGCGCATCCATCACTTCTTGTAATCGACGAATTCCAAGCCCACCTTCATCTTTAGGAGTAGCCACTCTCGCCCATGACACCCACGATCGTTTGTCATGTCCATTTTAGATCCCCATAGGAAGCTTTGAAACATGTCTTCAACTCTTTTGATCACATTAGCAGGAAGGTTGCAAGCAGCCAAAGTATAAACTGGTATCGATGTAAGAACAGACTTAAGTAAAATAAGTCACCTCCCATCGATAATGATTTATTGTGCCAACCACTAATTTTGTGTCTTATCTTGGTCACTAGCTCGTCGAACATAGCCGCATTCCTCATGTCCGCCGTCATTGGAGCTCCAAGATAAGTCATAGGTAACTGATTCACAGTAAACCCGAAAGATGTTTTAATTTTATAAATTCTATTCTGAGCTATGTTTTGAGACAGGAAAATTCTTGACTTCTCAACATTAATCTTCTGGCCAGAAACATATTCATATTGTCTAACAATGTCCATCATTTTCTGCAGAGATTTCTTATCCCCTCCAGAGAAAAGAAGAACATCATCTGCATAAGCAAGATGAGTAATAATAGGACATCCACTGGGTGAGTAGTAAGGGATGAAAGCTGAGCTATTGCGAAGACGGTTCAAGTTGCAGCTAAAACTCTCCGCAGCAATGACAAAAAGTAATGGCGAGATGGGATCCCCCTATCTCAATCCGCACAAGCTTTTGAAAAAACCCAATGCACTCACATTGATCAATGTAGAAAACCAAACATTATCCAATAAATGAAGGATCATGTTCAGCCATTCATTGTAGAACCCCATCCTGCGAAGCACCTTAAGAAGAAAATCTCAATGAACTCTATCATAAGCCTTACTCATGTCAAGTTTCAGAGCAGCATTCCCTCTCCAATGTTTATGATGAATCATACTAATCATTTCTTGGGCCATGATCACATTGTCGACAATTTCTCTTCCTTTAATAAAACCACTCTGTTCAGGTGAAATCAACCGATGAAGGAAAGGAGCCAATCTTCTTGCAATAAGCTTAGAGAATAGCTTGTTAACAAAATTGCACAGGCTTATCGGCCTATAGTCTTTAATAGATTTTGGATCTATCACCTTTGGGATATGGAGGAGATGGGTGCTAGTGATTGATCGAAGAAATGCGAATCTGTCAAAGAATAGGTGAACTGCATCAAGTATGTCATTGCCTATCACTTCCCAGGCTGCCCTGAAAAATCTTCCTGGGAAACCATCTGGCCCTGGTGCAGTATCTTGATAAAGGCTCTTTATATACAAATATTTTATACACATATGTATAATAGTGTATAAATATAAATTAGGGTATATATATACACATATGTATAATAGTGTATATAGATTCATAAATAATTAGGGTATATATATATATATATATATATATATATATATATATATATATATATATATATATATATATATATATATATATATATATATATATATATATATATATATATAAAATAAAAAATATATATATTTTTTTTTTATTTTATTTTATATATATATATATATATATATATATATATATATATATATATATATATATATATATATATATATATATATATATATATATATAATTAGTGTATATATTTTTTTATACATATATATATACACACACACACACACACACACACACATATATATATATATATATATATATATATATATATATATATATATATATATATATATATATATATATATTGAAATATATATATATATATATATATATATATATATATATATATATATTGAACCAACCTACCATTTTATTGAATAAGGCCGAAAAGGCTGAACCTTTATAAGTATACCTAGAGGCGCAAAATATGGATGCCTGTACACGTTTACTAACAAAAGAAGAGGCAAACAAAAAACAAAACGGCTAAGCCGAGGATATGAGAGAGTTCCAGAATGCCTCCTGGCCATGCCTACAGAGGGGTCTTCGTTTGTGGTATTGACGAATGGTCTCCCAAATTAGTTGGTTAGCACTGTACTGGTGGCCTTCGTATCTCGCCTTGTTCCGATTTTTCCAGGTAACCCATATGGCGGCCGCGGCGATGATCTAGTAGCCATGGGACGCGGAAGCCCAATTGGTCAAGAGTTGGTGAAAGTTGTCGCCTCCATGAGGCAATCTGCAGCTCTGGGATAGAGCTCTCCAGACCTTGACCGATAGGTCCCCCTGATTGAGGATGTGGTTGGCTGTTTCTGATTGTCGATCAGTACAGTATGTGCACGCCGAGGCAAGGCTGAACCGGATGAGAAAAGACCACTTCTTCGGGATGTACGTCTGCCAGAATGAGGTATTGGTAGGGTATGGGGTCACGTTGCCCAGTATAATGCTTCTGGCGGACTTAACCGAGAAGGTGCCAGCACCGTTGGGTGACCACTCAAGCTTATCTGCGTCCGGTCCGATCCTTAAACCGCTACGACGGATGTAATTGGTAGCTTCGGGCCCTGCCCATGAGCTGACTTTGTTCCAGTTCCAGGTGTTATTAGGAGGGTCCCACAGATCCTTGATAGTGTTGTTCCTATGAGCCACCGGAGTGTTGGAAAGTAAGAAATCGCCTACCCAGCGCTCCAAGAATTGTGATGCTTCCCCGATGCCCACCTAAAGGCAAATCGCTGGGTCGGCAAGGGACCGCCCGTGAAGGATGCGACGCCAGGCCGCGGATGATCTGCTTTTAGCGATGGCCGTGGACGGGTGAATATGCTTGAAGTATCTGGCCTTCATGAATCTGGACCATAAGTTCTTACTGGTGCGAAGCGTCTACCATAATTTCATCGAGAAGGCGTTAATGATGTAGGAAAGTTTAGTAAAACCCAGGCCCCCTTCTCCGGTGGGCCGAGCCATGGTGTCCCAGCTAGCCCAATGGTGCTTTTCGTGGCCGCCTCTATGCCCCCAGAGGAAATTGCTGAAGTTGCTCTCGATATAGGATTGGACTTTCTTGGGGGGTGAGCACGCTGCCAGGGTGTAGATGGAAATGGAGGTGAGGACATGATTGATGAGGATAATCTTGCCTCCTGGGGATAGGGTGGCATTGTGCCAGCCCTCGAGCTTTTTTCTGATACGATTGGTCAGGTTCTCGAAGATCCCGACATTGGATTTCCCGTACACCAGGGGGCACCCGAGGTAGAGGACTGGAGGGTGTTTGATGGGGAATGGTGTGGTGGTAGATATGCTAGCCTCTTGCTCTCTCTTAATATTGTGGTGGGTGTAGATAATACTCTTTTTTGGGTTGATCTTCTGTCCAGAGCACCTTTTATAGATCTTGAGCATTTTGTAGACGACTTCCACTGAGCCTGCGTCTCCGAAAGAGAATATAAGGATATCGTCAGCAAAGGCCAGGTGGGTGATGATCGGGCAGCTACTAGCCGTATGGTAGTGCTGGAAGTTGGGGGAGCTCGTCACCTTGTTAAGGTTTCTGCTCAACGCATCCGCCGTAATGATGAAAATGGTGGAAGATAGCGGATCACCTTGTCTGACCCCGCAAGTGGATTTAAAGAATCCATCCGCTTGGTCGTTAATAACCGTAGAGAACCACGAGTTGCTAATCGATCTCCACACAACGTAGGTCCCTGAAGACCCAGATCATAAATTGCCAATCTAGCCTGTCGTGGGCTTTCTCCATGTCTAATTTGATAGCAATGTTGCCCCCTCTTGCCGAGAATTTCATGCAGGTGACTAATTCTTGAGCTGGCATGATGTTGTCTTGGATGTTTCTCCCCGAACAAAGCCACTATGCTCCTCCGAGATGATCTTAGGGAGAATGCCTGCCATACGGGAGGCAATGATCTTGGATATTATCTTGTTGGTAAAGGTGCAGAGACTGATAGGGCAAAAGTTGCAGAATATCTCGGGGTTGTCTTTCTTCGGGATGAGGATGAGGTTGGTGCTCGCGATGGCTCTGGGGTAGGTAGCTCCCTGGAGAAAAGCGGTGGCCGTGTTGTGGACGTCAGACTTGATGTTATCCCAGCAAGTGCGGAAAAACACCCCCAAAAATCTGTCTGGCCCAGGGGCGCTATGCTCGTCGAGGGCCCATACTGATTCTTTCACTTCTTCCTCCGAGAGGGGCTGTTCGAGCCATAAATTGTCTGTGTCGCTGATAAAGAGGGAAACCTTGTCCAGGAAGGTATCGTCTTTAAGAACCGCCTCCTTAGAAAAAAGTCTGGAATAGAACTTCGCAGCCTCCTCTTGGATACCCTTTTGGTCGGTGATGTTTGTGTCGTTGTCTATGACAATCTGATGGAGAGTGAGTTTTTGTCTTCGCCCGTTGACGCAGGCGTAGAAGAAGCTAGAGTTGTTGTCTCCCTTATTGTCCCATTTGATCCTAGCTTTCTGTTTCCAAAAATCGGTCTCAATCTTCAGCCTGAATTTGAGGATGGCTTTGGTGAGATTCAGCACCTTCCTGGTATCAGGAGAACAGTCGGCCATGTATTTCGCTTTAGCACGAGTCACGTCATCCTCTGCCTCGCAAATGGCTTGGAAGATATCTCCATAAGCTTGATTGCTCCATGCTGTCAGAGCTTTCCTCGTGGCCTGGAGCTTAATAGCCACACAGTTAAGGGGATCTATGGAGTCTGTACTGTTCTACGTTTCTGTGACGAGCCCTAAGAATTGGGGGTGCTCACTCCAGAAGTCCAGAAAGTGGAAGCTCTTTCTAGAGTGGATGGAAGTGCTAGTGATGCCAACCAGCAAGGGGGCATGGTCGGATTTGGTGGCGTTAAGGTGAGAGAACTTGGAGGTTGTCCCCGTATCGAGCCAGTGGGCGTTCGTTAACGCCCTATCAAGGCGAGAGACTTATCGCCGGTCGCCTTCCTGCATGTTGCACCAGGTGAATGCGTTGCCAGTGAACGGGAGGGAGGTGTGGTGAGAGTTGAAGATGAAGTTGTTGAAGTCTTGCATGGCGGAGAGAGGGGGAGGGTGGCCTCCAATCTTCTCTTCTCTGCAAGTGATGGCGATGAAGTCTCCGATGCAAAGCCATAGGAGGTTGCGGTTGTGGTAGTTGATGTCCAGAAGGTCATTCCAGAGATGTCTGTATTCTGCAATATCATAACTGCCATGAACCGCAGAAAGGATGGCGCGTTTGGGGATTAAGGGATGTTTCATCCAGAAAGATAGGGCTTCACTAGAATCATGGATGACACCGACTTTAACGGCTTTGGAACAGAGAATCCAAATGTCGTGCCTGCCGGCTATGGCCGAGTGAAAGCCTAACTGCAGTTGAATGGATTTGAGTCTCTTGTATGAGATTTTGGGTTCGAGGATGATCAAGATGTCGATCTTGTGAGTTTTCTTAAGGATGGTGATTCTCCTCATCATTGGTTTGTTCGCCAGGCTGCGGACATTCCAGGAGAGAATGTTCAGCATTAATGGAGTTTTGGAAGGGGTTGGTTGGACCGCTTTGCAGCGGACCTGGTGTGCATGGACGGGGATTTGGCGGTCCCTTTTTTGTCTGCTTTCCTGTTAGAGGTGGGTGGTCCCCCCGCCTTCTTAGGGTAGGTGTCGAGGGGTGGGTCGGGTGCGGTCGTTTCTCCTGCTGAATCGAGATCGGCCTGCACCGGGGGGATGAGAAGGAAATCTTCGGAGATCGCCTTCTTAGGAGAGGAAAACCAGCGGCGAGGACCTGAAGACCTCTGAAGGCCTGCTCTGGCCCTAGGATGGCTAGAGCGGCAATGGTGGAGTTGTCGAGCGGAGTTTGCAGTTCGTCGGCAAACGGAGGTGCTGGTACGGGCTCTTCCTTTCTTCAGGAGAAGGGTCCTCTGGGTCTGATCCGGGGGCCTGGTCGAAGTCAGTATGAAAGGCCGAATCATGGGGGGAGCCAACGGCTACTGATGCGAGGGCACTGAATTAATTGGACAGGGGGAGGTTAGGTGGTGGTAGGAGACCACTGCTTTTTTCGCTGAGTTGCCTCTGCTGGGTTTGCCTTCGCTGGAGTTGAATCTGGTATGGGAGTTCGGAAAAGGAAGCAGGGGTGGTTGAGCAAATTTGTGATGTTGGTTCCCGTTGGGATTGGGTTCTGACCTCTCTGGTTTCTTCCTTAGCTCCGGATGGAGACGGTGGCAGTGCTTCGATAGGTGACCGTGTAAATGGCAGTGGGTGCAGTAGATGATGTGGTTGTCGTATATGATTTACTGAGCGTGTGTTTGGTTGCCAAGTTCAATGAGGATATGGTTGGGGGGGGTCTGAGGCAAGGTCGAGTTCCACGCATATCTTTGCATAGTGAGCTTTTGTCATATTGCTGGTTTCGACGGCGGTGGCCACGTAAGTTCCAAAGGAATTTGCTATCCGCTTAAGAGCCGTCGAAACGAAACAAATGAGGGGGAGATTGGGTAGGGTGACACATGCGGCGACTATCGCAGAATCTTTCTTGGTGTTAAAGTGCGGCGACCACTTGATTATCTTCATCTGGTGGGAGTCTACCCTCCCGGTGCCTTTGGACCACACCGTCCTGTGGTCCAGGTCAGAGGATAGGTGGAGCAGGATATGCCTTGGGTCTAGGGGGCAACCCTGTACTCCGCCTTGAGCCGCCAACTAGCTATAACCTCTGCCACCCTGGCGAGCTTGGGGCAGCCTGCTGAGAATTTGAGAACGAAGGAGTAGGGGAATGAGGTGGCCAGGGACGAGGGTTCCTGGTCGGTGAACGGCACTGTCAGCATGGGGGATGCCTGCGGGTATTCAACATCGGGAAGGGGGACATCCGGGAACAGGAGTCCCGGCTTGCGAGCCTTGTCTGGACGAAGGATGTCGGCAAAGGAGGTGGTCGGGAGCTGAGAAGAGCCCATAGTTAGGGGGCCGAGAGGGGGGTGCGCCCGAAGACACAAAGCAAAGGGGAGGAGGGTTAGCTCCCAGGGGTGGGGGCCGGGGAGGGGGCTGACTCCCATAAGTCCCCGGAAGCGCGAACGCAAGAATCCGAAGGGGGCTGAGAGGGGGAGTTGGTTGGGAAGCGCCACAAAGGGGGAGGGCGCCCAGCAGTCCAACCGCGTCGGAGAGCAACATCACATCTACCGGCGGAGGATGAAAAGGAGGAGGGGGCGGGAGGGACTGGGGAAAGCCCAGATCCGGTGCAACCTGAGGGTGGGGGAGGGCGAGAACCACCCCAGGAGGCGTAAAGGAAGGAAGAGAGAGGAATGGCGGAGTAGCGCCCGAACCCGGCACAAATGAAGGGATAGGCGCACCCAATAGGGACACACGGGGGGGCGCAAGGAGAGAATTGGAAGGGAGGAAGTGGGAAGCAAGGTGGTCCCTGACATGTGGGCCCATGACTAGGCCAGCCGAGCCCGAAGAAGCCGATGAAAGCGCAAAAGGAGGCGCACCCCAAGCAGAGGGCCCCACTGCGCCAGCGCCAAGTCCAAACAGACTATGTCCAGCGTCGCTCCCGAGGGTCCTGCCGCTCCCTGAAGAGCGCCAGAAGGAGGCAAAGACAGGCTGCCAAAGGGCCCGCGATAGTTGATAGCGCCAGCAGCGCTCAGCGGACAAGATGAGAGCACGTGGCCTGGAGGCCCACTGCTTAGGTCAACAACAAGGTACGCAACAAGAGGCGCATCCCAAGAACAGGGCTCAACTGCGCCCGTGGAAAAGTCCAACTACGCCAGATCAGCGACTGGGGCGCAACAAGAGTCCCACGGCTCAGGTCAGCAACGAAATACACAACAAGAGGCGCGTTCCGAGTGAAGTTAAACTGCGCCAGATCAGCAACTGAGGGTGCAACAAGAGTCCCACAACTCAGGTCAGCAACAGAATGCGTACTAAGAGGCACGTTCCGAGTGAAGGACGCAACTGTGCCAGTGGGCGAGTCCAAGAGGACTGCGCCCAGAGGAGTTCCCGAGGAACCGACTGCACCCTTAGGTGCGCCACGATGGGATAGAGACAGGCAGTTCGGGGGCCCACCACAGCTGGATGGGACAGCTATGACCAACGGATCAGACGAGGGCTCACTGCTCCAGGCAGCCGAAGAAGGCACACTCCTCCACGCGAACACGGAAGCCGAGGTACTCGAAAAGGACGGAAAGGCGTTGGGGGGCCCGGGGACGGAAGGGGGGCCAAGGAGGGGGAGCCGAGTACGGGAAGAAGAGGGGGCAGCTCCGACGAAAGGTCACCAGGAAAGAGGGCGGGAGGGGCTCCGGACGAGAGGAGGTGGAGGGAGAGGAAGAAGGGAGAAGGAGAGGGAGAGGCGGAGGGGAAGGGGGGACGGCTGGGAAGGGAGCGGAAGGCAAAAGGGGGGTCGGGGTGAGGGCCGGACGCGGGGGGAGAAAAGCGGGGGAGGGAGGCGCCGGGACGGCGGGCATCCCCAGCAGGGCGAGGAGGTTGGGAGGAATGGACATGGAGGAGAGAGAGGAGGGAAATGGGGGAGGCCAAGTTCCGGCAAGGCAGGCAGCCGGCAGCCCTACTAAGGGCGCTGCGCTCCGAGATCGTCCAGCGAGAGAGCCATCCAATTATATATATATATATATATATATATATATATATATATATATATATATATATATATATATATATATATATATATATATATATATATATATATATATCCAATGATATATATATCCAATGATATATATATATATATATATATATATATATATATATATATATGTAACGCCCCAGTCCCAAAATACGTAGGACTAGGAAATACGTACATGCCAGCTGTATGCATACGCAGACTACTCCAATATATGGAAATCCACGTGTACACACATAAGCTGTAATAAAAGAGCTCCAGCTCATAACAATATAACATGGTCACAGGCAGTATCTATATCTCATCCACAGTGATAAGTAAGAGAAATAATAAACCAAATGTCTCAACTCAAAATAAAGAGAAATATCTGTCGGGCGGAAACAAATCCACTACCGAGCTACTAAAAAGAAATGAACTAAAATGAATATGAAAAAGAGTATCAACTACATAAGTCCATCAACTAAGAATAGAATCAAATAGGCTCCGAAGACGAGACCTCCTCAGCTGCAAATGGAGACTCCAGTCCAGAACCGTACTCCTCAGGATACTGCTCGTCGTCTATACCTGGAGAGATCACCAGGTCCTCAGAGGGACATAACAAGATACAGGAAGAACATGCTAATATGAACTGTCAGAATAATAATAATAATAATAATAATAATAATAATAATAATAATAATAATAATAATAATAATAATAATAATAATAATATGCAAGACTCTCCTAGACGCCAATATGCAAGGGAAATTCTAACCATCTTTAGTGCAATTTAGAGGACAACTTTCATGCGCATGGGTGGGATTTTTGGCTATGTGTACGTAACTGGCATCCAGTCATCTGTATCCGTCCGTAACGTATAAAACGTCAGAGGGCATCTGCAAATATATTGCCACAGTTCCATCCGGAGACTGTGGTTTACCTGTTTGGCTTCCCATACGCACTAGCGACTGTCCTCCCCCAATATATCCCACACTGTTCAAGTCATGTCCATGGCTCGTCCAGCTTTGTAACTGCTTGAGTCTCTAAAACCCTAGTCATAGCAGTTACGATCATCTATCCGTCACACGACTTCTTACATAGAGATGGCCAGTCAATATGCAAGCCGTGCCCCTAGCAACATGTCTCAATCGTGTAGTGTGAGTGTCATGGCCAATGGAGATATAAGAATATCCCACGATAAAAAGGTAGTCCACTACAACTAAGTCGACATGCAATAAATAAAAATAAAACAAAGAAACGACTGATAAAGTCGCTTGCACCCAAGTGTGACTTGGACGCACAGTTTATAAAATAAATAAATACTGAAAATAAATAATATGACAGTAAATATAGCAAGGTATACTTGCCTGGTGATTGGAAGGTGTTTTGACGACGTCCAGTAGGTGAAATCGGCAAGTGAGAAGAAGCTACAAGAGTGGAACCTCCACAAACGTTTCCAGACGCTGAAACAAACATCAAAAATGATCTCGATAAAGAAGATATACCTAGGAAACGCCTGTTCGAAAGTCCAATTCCGGAACAGGGGCAAAATCGTAATTTCGGATCAAAACGATGTCCGCCGTTGGACCCGCTTTGCACCGAAATGCGTGCCAGTACCTACGGTCTCTAAAGTCGTCAAACTACATGTCTACGGATTTGTTTTGACGAGACGAACTCAACGGTATGTCCAATTTTGGATTCCGATGAGCTGTGCACAAATTCGTCCGTTAGAGTGGGTCGCGGGCCCGCCAATTTTGACGTTCCGATCAACCTTCTCAGAATCGGATCAAACTTGGCATGCAGGACCAAAAAAATATTTCGAGTCCAATGGCGCAAGTTTCGTCGCGGTTTGACGAGTGTGCACAAAGTAATTGGAAAATTTCAAAATAGGCCGATACGGCGTTCTTCGACGGATACGGGTCAAATTCGTCGCGCACACGCGACCAATTTGAATTCCGTCAAATCCCACACGTCCACAAAGTCGATACGCACCTTTCGGTACCTTCGGTTTATGACGGGGTCGTCCGGTTTGTCGGGACGTACCTCGTACCGGAATTTTTAATGTTTTAGAAAACTGATTTTTCGGGATTTTGGAATATAATTTAAACAGAAACTACTTGTCTAAAAATAAAACTATTTGAAAGGGGTTATACATGGTTAGGTTGTAACAAATTCTTATTCAGAAGGTATACTAAGAATTTATTTGGATGGACCGCAATCGGCCTCCAAAGTTGAGGGTTTGGGACTATTTCGTTCTGTTGCAAAATTTCTGAAACCAAAACTTTTTCGGGATTTTTGAAGAAATTTCCCGAACCGATCCTTGCTCCAGGATCTCCTCTACTGGGAGGGGATCGAAGAGGGTCATGCAGGCTTCCTCTAGAAATCGATGGTTCGATAAACCGTGGAGTATGGTGAGAGATAAGCTAATGCGAAGAGAGGTACCTGGGGGTCGGCCTGTCGGGTTGCACACCGACTGCTGCTGCGACTGTTCTGTACGCGCAGCCGTGCGGCGGTCCGGCGAGTGGTTGCTGGTGGCAGGGGTGGTGCGCCGAGGTCAGCGTGGTCTCCTGGCAGCTACGATGGATTTGATCCCAGGGTTTTCGATGGGTTTTCGTGGGTGAGTCGAGTACATATATATACTCGAGATTTAATCCGAGTTCCACTTGAATTCTCCTTGGGATTTAAGTGATTTTAAATTAGGATTTTGCTTAGGATCGGAAGAGAATCCATATTAGATGGAGTAGGAAATTTTTGAAGAGATTTGGTCAAGGATTTGATTTAGATTTAAAATCCGAAATAAAAAGAAACTAACTGAACTCAAGGGGAGGGGGCGCTCGGGTTCAGCTCCCTGGAGAAGAACTACAGTGCCGCAAGGCACTGTTCACGTGTTAAATTTTTTTTTTTTTTTTTTTTTATACGTTCTATTTCCTAAAAGCTATGGCTCGTTTGACTTTGCATCTAAGCAGCTATCCAATAGCTGTTAGTCGGGTGCGGTCCCCAAGGGGGCCGAACACCACTGTCTGCCCTTTTTTTTTTTTTCTCCATTCTTATTTATATATATTATATATATAATCTTAGCTAAAACTATGACAAAAAATTGCTAAAAAAAAATATCGTAAAATATCTAAAATCCCTAAAACAAAATTTGTATATTATTCTATATGCTTATCTAAATAAAATACATGAGCTATATATGATAGAATTCCTTCCTATTAATATCTAGTACATTATATAAAAAAAATTCTTTTATAAAAATAACTTGTATTTTAATGCTCAAATAATAAAAATATAACCACTTTTTATGTACAAAATTATAGTAATCATTTTTAGTCACCAAAATACTTGAAAAATCCTTAACACCTAATAATATTTTTATAAATAAATATTTCCAAAAATCATTTATTGAGAAGGGATTATATATTTACATTTTAGGTAAAATCATATAATTAATATTATGAAAAATATAAAAACAATAACCAAATAATATTTATATATATATAATCTAAAAAAAATAGTAAAAATTCGATTTAAGTCAAAATAATAAATAAAAAAAATTACACAAAATTTAGGGGTCTTACATCCTACCCAACTTATAAGAATTTCGTCCTCGAAATAAAAATAACGCACGATATGTGGAAACGAAGTGCAAGGCGGAGGAAGAATAGAGCGCGAAAATCGTGTCACGATTTTTCGTACAAAAGAGGCAAACAGTTGTGTATGTCGCCTTCGTGCCTCCGCATTTCTGCAGTGCACTATGTTGACATACGATCCGAGGGAGTGGAACAAATCATGGTACTTACAAGGATCGCGGTGGTGGTTTCTAACTAGATAGGATACCCTCGTGTTTCTATACCTATCAAGGTTTATATCATAAAGTTCCTAAATCATCCTATGATCATGGTCATGCAATGGTAATTTAACTAAGACGTCGTACCTGTCTCTATGGCTCCTTGGGTTGGTGGCCCCGCGGCGATCATACTGAATACTTGTCCCGAGTTCTGATTGCCCCTTGGATATCCAATAGCTGCTGGTGGGCGTGGTGCTCCTCCTCCTGGTGCTGGTAGTGCTACTCCCTGCATCTGCTGTCGTCCAAAAGGACAATCTCAAGCTTGGTGTTGATTTGACCCGCAAGCCATACACAATCCCAACCTACGACGACAATCCCTCTGGAAATGCCCCTTCCTACCGCAATAATGACATATGGGTAATTCTCTCACTGGTTGTGGGGAAGCTCTAATCTGCTGATGTGTTACTGGATATCGGGTGGGCCCTGCTGGTGTCGTCTTTGCTGATGTAACGGTCGAAACAGATCGTCGTTGCTGTGCCTTCTTATTTATGGCCTCTTGAGTCCTTGCTTCAGCTAATACTGCTGCCTGTGAGACTCGGGACTCGGAACTAGTGTATCGTTGAAGCTCTATGCTCAATCCCTTATGGAATCTCTTGGCCTTCTCCAACTCTGTCGAAACTAATCCGGGAGCAAAACGACTCAACCGACTGAACTCGGCGTCGTATTCATCAACTGTCATGTTTCCTTGCTCTAGATGTAGGAACTGGTCATAAAGTGCATCTTTGGCAGTGTCGGAGAAAAACTTCTTATTGAACAACTCTTTAAATTCTTCCCATGTCTGATCAACTCCTAGCCGTCTCTCCTCTGCGGCCCACCAATCATAAGCATTTCCTTCCAACTGTAATTTAACTGCCGTCATCCACAGGTTCGCAGACAACTCGGAAGCCTTCAAGAGATTTTCCGTCTTCACCAGCCAATTGGTAATTCCAATAACGTCTTCAGTGCCTTTGAAGTATGGAGGGTTCATATTGCGAAACCCTTCGATAGTACCCACAGAGGCTTGGGGTGCTCGGGTCAGTGCTGTCTCCAAACTCCTCCTGATTGCCTCGCTCTGCTGCATCTGAGCCTGTACTAAGCTCTGGAGGATATAGTCGGTAGTAGTCCCACCAGCCTGAGGCATGGGCTGCTGTGGGGGCATGTAGGGCATCTGGGGCATGATCTGTGGGACTCCCTGTGGCCCATACTGTGGGACTCCCAAAATATATATATATATATATATATATATATATATATATATATATATATATATATATATATATATATATATCCAATGATATATATATATATAATATTATATATATATATATAATATTATATATATATATATATATATATATATATATATATATATATATATATATATATATATATATATATATATCATATGATATATATATATATATATATATATATATATATATATATATATATATATATATATATATATATATATCATTGGATATATATATATATATATATATATATATATATATATATATATATATATATATATATATATATATATATATATATATCCAATGATATATATATATATATATATATATATATATATATATATATATATATATATATATATCCAATGATATATATATATATATATATATATATATATATATATATATATATATATATATATATATATATATATATATATATATATCCAATGATATATATATATATATATATCCAATGATATATATATATATATATATATATATATATATATATATATATATATATATATATATATATATATATTTTAAACCACCCATTTTATTCATGAAGGCCGAAAGGCCGAACCTTTACAAGTATACCATGAGGCGCAAAATGCCGATGCCTGTACACGTATACAGACAAAAGAAGAGAAAAACTAGAATCACCACAGCTAATCCGAGGATAGGAGAGAGTTCCAGAATACCGTCTGACCATGTTTGCAGAGGGACCTCCGTTTGCAGCACTGACGAATGGTCTCACATATTAGTTGGACTGCGTATACAGACAAAAGAAGAGAAAAACTAGAATCACCACGGCTAATCCGAGGATAGGAGAGAGTTCCAGAATACCGTCTGACCATGTTTGCAGAGGGACCTCCGTTTGCGGCACTGACGAATGGTCTCACATATTAGTTGGACTGCGTTGTACTGGCAGCCTTCATATATAGCCTTGTTCCGATTTTTCCACAGAAACCATGTGGCGGCCGCAGCGACGATCTGGTGCCCATGTGATGCCGATGCCCAGGTTGCCATCAGATGGTGAAAGTTATCGCCCCCATGAGGCAGTTTACAATCTGGAAAAGAGCTCTCCAGACCTTGATCGGTAGTTGTAACACCCAATTTTCCAGATGAGGGTAATTTTGAAATTTTTGTAATTATAATAATTATTATTGATATTTATTTCACATTATGATTTTTAGTGATTTTTAATAATTTTTAAACTATTTAAAAACTGCTTTAAGTTATGACTTGTGATTTTGATGTGCTGCCAGTGAAACCCTAGTGACTGCATGACCTAGAGCCTAACTATGTCATTAGGATGATTTAATTATCATTTTTAGCCTAGAAGTAATTTGGTCATTTTGACTTATTTGAATTATTTAATGATTTAATGAATTGGTGAATTCTAGTTTGACTTTGACTTGCTGAGACCTAGTGGACTAGCCTAGAACCTAACCCTAGTCTAACTTGAGTTAACCTATTTTAGTATTAGAGAATAGTTTTAGAATGAGGGGATTTGGTTTAGTGAATTTAAGTTATGGCTTGTGGTTCATGAAATGACTTATGGCTGAATGATTTGATTGATCATGACTTAAGCCCATGGACCATTTTAGAAAACCCTAACCCTAATTTTACAACTAGTGACTAGCCACCTAGGGAATCCTACCCTATTTAATGCCTCCATCATTTAGGGTTAGCCTCCCTTGGAAATAGATCTCAAGTTTAGAAAGAGCTAAATCCCCAACTTTAGAAATTCATAGAAAATTCATTTTAATTCATTTTTAATCCTAGTTTCTTTCATTAGAATCTAATACTCTTTTATTTTCTAATTTTGGGCGTTAATCCCAGCTTTGGGACAATTTGGAAGCATTTTGCTAGCAAAGAGGACCCCCCATTTGAAGCTTTTTTTTGCTATTTGCATCAATAGGTAAAACACCTCTAATTATATTAAATTTTTGTTTTCTTTGCATTTAGGGCTAGATCTAGGAGTCCCCTAGCTGTCCCTGGAGTTTGAGCCTATTTCGTGTCCGTTTGGTGTCCGTATCGGGCACGTGTCCATGTGTAAGTATAGGTGTTTGATGAAATGTCACTTAGGAATTTATTTTCGATTTTTGTAAATGTAATTACATGAGTTTGTAGATCTAAGGATATACATTATTTTTTATGAAGGATGTTAAGTATTATGGTGTCGTTTTGTGTCCATTTTTGTCGTTGGACACGCGTGCACGACACGAGTGCACTGTCCTGCATCACGGGCTCGATTCCTTCTTGTACCGGATACGTGGACACGCCAAATTTTGGGAGGATGTCAGGGTACTGACTGACATCATCCTCCCAAAATTTGGGGCCATATAGTGTAGTGTGCGAGGAGAAATCCTCCTCGCACTGGCCGCGCGCGCGCACTGAACACGCGAGTGAATCCTTCACTGACACGCACTTTTAATTCGGACACAGGGACACGGGGACGCGATACAGGGTGACACGATTGCAGCCCTATATGGGTAGAACACGTGGGCACGAGCACGAGTCGTATCGTGCCCTGTGTCGCGCGTGGGACACGCGTGCACATGTGCACGACGCAGCCTATGCACAGAGTGTCTGTGCGTGTTTTGAGGCTTCGACACGCCGTGTCCGGCTCTAGGGTGACACGAAAACACTCCTGGGACACATGCACATATGTATGATGTTTTACCAACTGTTTAATTTGCATATTAACAAGTTTTTATGGATCGAATTTGGAATTCCCCATTGCACTGATACGGTTCACTACTTCCCATTCCTGAGATTGAGTTCTATTTCAAATTCCCTATTTAAACCCGATTTTCCTCGATGTTAATTGCCATTTTTTGATTCACTTACACATGTATTAGTTGCTGCTAGGGTGTTTGCATATGAGTTTGGGTTTCGATTGATTTTGTTGGATTTTTAAATGTAGGTTGGACTGAAAAAGTCGAGTAATACACTACACCCTGTTTTCAAAATCCTGATTTTTGATTCATGTTTTTCAACTGATTTGTGATGTTTAAACTGCCATATTAATTTATATACATATATAATAGTTACATTTAGGTTAGCTTATGATTTGTGTAATAGATTTTCGAATGGATGTTGAATGTTGAATTGTTATGAATTGTCACTGTTTTCAGTTTTCCCTGAGATTGCAGTAAGGGTCAGGTTTCATTACACCACTGTCACTTCTAAAATTTCCTGAGATTTCCTGCCATCTATGTATCATATCACCAACATTATTGTTGTACACCCACATACACATCACTTTGACACAACATAGCCATGTACACTTGCAAACACACACCACACAGGTTCCTAAACACACAAAACTATCATTTAACACTCACCTATAACTGAGAACAGTCATATTAATTATGTTCAAATACTTGGTATCTTTTGTTCAGTCCCTATATTGCTTGTATTAGCTTACATGCTATGGTATCATCCCCTTCCTTTATGCATAATCTGAATACTGAACAGCCTTCACAATTCATCCCTCCACTGCAAAGGTTAACATTGGCCTACATCCTTAGCATATCAGTTTCTTGTTGATTTCATTCACCCTTAACTATTGTGCAGATCATTAAAAATTGACCTGCCCACCTTCGCTTCCTATTCACAATCCTATCTCTCTATGTTCAGTCCTTGATATTCAGACTTGAACATCACCTATGGACAACACATTGCCCCATTGACAAAATGGTATCACATTCAAACACACACTTGACACACTAGCCTATACTTGTCCACACCTATTTATAAAACTGCCATATATCATCTCTATATCTATGTATGTAATATATATGTATGTATGTATGTATGTATATGCAAGGTAGATAATAAATGTATGGATGTAAGAATGTAATATACATGATGTATTAGGATAGTGTGTGTTTGGTTTTGTAGTTGAGGGCTTAGGAATGGTAATGTTTCATATAGATGATATTATTGTGTATGTATACATATTTTTATATATAGGTCTATGAGATATATTTAAGTATATGTTATGGTTTATGGGTTAGAACTTAGGAGTTTAGTTTTAATGTAGGTTTTAGATAAACCTCGACTAGTAGGGACCTATGTTGGCCAATAGTTGACCAAAACTCTAGATAATTGACCCAATAGTTCAGGATTGACTGGAGTTGACCATGTCACTACCACATTTCTAGTGTGAGGGTATTTTTGTCATTTTGGGGTAATTTAAATTTATTAGAATTTATTTGAATTTTTGGGAATTTTTAGGAATTATTTTGGAATTGATTGGTGCTAGTTTTAGACATTGACTCATGTTGACTTAGGAGGCTGTCCTATAGGCTAACCTAGGTCAGGACTACTTGGTTAGGTTAAGAAACCCTAGTATGACCTAAGTTAGTGAATTCAAGTTCATTAGAATTATTTTGAGGGAATTTGAAGTTAGTTTGGTCTAAGAATGACTTGTGAAATCACAAGTCATGATCATGACTTAAAACCTTAGAGGCTCAACCTAACCTAGTGAAACCTTAGTCCAACCTCACTTGGCCGGCCACCTTATTCTAACCTAGGGATTCCCCCACTATAAATACACTCCTAAAATTTAGGGTTGCCTCTTTCTTAGGAAAAGCTCTAAGTTCAAGGAGGTTAGTTTCTATTGTATTTTAATTCCTAGAACTCCTTTCCTCTTCCTTTTTCTTTCTAATTTATTCCATTAGGTCCTAATATGACTATTCTTGCTGTTGCTAAGGTCTCATCTCAGTTTGAGGTTGTTTGATTTGATTGGGATATCAAGAGAGGAGCTCACAAAGAGGGGTTTTTCTTGAAGGTTCAAGAATAGGTAACTTTCTCGTTTCTCCATGAAATTTCATTTTGTCTTCATCATTAGGAAGCCCTAGGGGTCCCCTAAGTGTCTGCATTGGTGTCGTGTCGGGTTTCATGGGTTTCATATCCATTTGGACACGTATCAGTAGCAGAGTCTAGGTGTTTGTCGAAATGCCCAAAAGGGGATTTCGATCTGGTTTTTGGAAAACCTTTGAATAGAAAATTAGGTTTTTGTATTGTTTATTGGTTTCTGGTGGACTGAGTTGATGATTGTATTGTGTCGGGTCGTTTTGGACACGCGACACACACGTTTTTGCACGTACAGCAGTCCCCTGCTACTCGGGGGTAAATCCTCCTTGGATACGACACTTGGACACAAGATTTTTGACACACACGTTGGGGCAGTGTCTGATACGACACTCCCCAAGTAGCACGACCTCTCGTGTCGTGTCGTGGGAACACGAGACACTGTACTGTTTTTACAAAGACTGTACAGTCGTGTGATCGGGTTCTGATACGTGTGTGTGGACACGTCTGTGCAACACGACACGGCGGTGCAGGGTGACATATGGGTAGCCTGACACCTGGCGAACCTAGGTTTGTAAGTGCGTGTCTTGGTTTGGTTTGTGTTGTGTGCACGACACGCGTGCACTTGTGCACGAGACTGCACTGTCTGTGTATGCTGTTTTAGGTTTATATGTTATGGACACGTTGTGTCACGTTATGGTGGACACGAATTGGTCTGTATGACTCGTGCACATACCTAGGATGCATTACCAACCCTTGATTTGAATTTTAGTTTGTTTTTTTATTGTATTTTTCTATTTTCCCTAAAAATCCTGATACATGGTATTTCCAGTATTTTCCAGTTTCAATAATTGAATTTTGGCAGCTAATTAAACCTGTTTTACTGATGTTAATTATTGATTTTATACCCTAAAATAGATCTCCTACATGTAAACTAACTGTGGTTAAGTTTTGGGGTTGTTTGAATGTGATTTGGCTTATAAATCTGAGAATGAAAAGGGTAGACAAAAAACTGTATTTTAGAAACTGTTTTAAACTGTTTTTGTGAACTAAATTCATTGGTTCTTCATGTTTTAACCTGAGTATGGGTTTATGGACTGTCCTAAACTGAATTGGTTCAGTTGGTAACATTGTTTTCTTATTTCCTTCACAGTTTAGTATTTGTGTATTGATTGAGTGTGTTCTTATACTCTTAAACCTGAGATTAGGATTTTATATTTAGTTGTGTGAATCCCTGAGATGTGGACCTTTGGTCTGAATCTGAGGATTCAGATTTATGAAAGTTATTTTGTTTCAGTTAAACAATCTGAGAATAGGTTTGGTGTTTAATTGTTTTGTGGCTATGGAGAGGGACTGAAAACTGGGCTTCATGAGTACCAAGATGCTTATGTGTTCACTGTGTTGCTATGGCTTTGCCTTGACCTTATTTTGCATTGTAGTTCCTTTCAAAACCTGGAAAGAATGCCTACACTGACTTTAGGATACCTGAGATTGCCACTGTTTCCAGTTTTACAGTGCACCCTCACCATATCACTCTATTTAGTACACTATTCACATACTCACTGATTCCAGAGCCTCCTGTACACTGCCACACCCCATAGGACACTCACACACACACACACATGTATTCACTCTACACAAGTCTCACAACACTCACTCTTTAGTACACACACCCCTATCTATATGCCTATCCTATTTTCCTAATGTAGACTATATATGTAGTATATACTTTAATATATATATCCATATATATAATGTAAAGTTGTGCCTTCTATATAGTTATAATGTTCGTGAATAAATAATATATAGAAATACCTATTTGTGTATGGATAACATATGGGGTACATAGATATTGCTGCTAAATAAATGTGTAAGTGTGATGTTAGTTGACCTAGTAATTGTGTAGGAGTACTAAGCTGGACTTGATTAGGCTAAGGGAGGCTAGTTGGCCTAATTTAGACTTGGTAGACCTAGTTTGACTTCTAGGGTTGACCAGAGTTGACCAAGAGTTGACTTTGGCCTAGATTGACCTAGAATCATGTAGAATGCATAGTAGGACTTCATTATACTATTTTGGACTTGTTGTGACTTGTTCTGTTCTGATTAGGAGCCAGACACCACTCCTCGGACAGTACCTTTCATATTGGACACTCAGATACAGGCGAGTACATTCTCTGATCATTTCATATCCTGCTTAGAACTATTTTCTGAAGTAGATTACTTTACTTGTACTGTCACGTTGGTCACACGGATTGGTACTATATGGATCCCTTCTTGAGATGTTATCCTTAGGGAGCATCGGGTACTCTATGTTATGTGCGTTTCACTTACATAGCGTATCACTATGCTTCATTGGTTCTTCGATCACTTGTGACATATACTCTTATGATCACAGAGTCTTCCTGGAATCCTTATCCCATTTATGGGTCTACTATGTATCACCCTTTGGGGGCTTATCACCTTTCGGAGGGTTACCACCCTTCGGGGGCTTATCACCCTTCGGGGGCCTTACATAGTATCATAACATAACCTGGTTGGATCCTTGTGTACTGATTGGGGGTACGGGAGAGTAGAAATAGACATGTGAATACTATCCAAGTAGTGTAGTATCAGAATCTCTTCCATAGTGTAGCATCAGAATCTCCTATGCCATTTATATGTCTATATTGTACTCTGACTCACTAGTCACATGTTAGCTCTCTATTTATAGTAGATATTTCTATTACAGCTTTCTCTCTATGTTTACATACTGCACTTCTTTCAGTACCTGTATCTTACTTTACTGCATGATTATATCTTCTAACCTGCTATGAACTGTTGAGATGTACTGTACTCGCTCCTGTCCTGACTGGACCTATTGAAAATATTACAGAGGACGAGGAGGAGGTTGGTCTGGATACTTACTACGGGGCAGCCTTAGATGACACCTGCGAGCTGGACCCTCAGGAGGACCCAGCTCTAGCTGAGGATATCACCCCGATTGCCTAGACTAGACTAGTTAGGCTTATCTTCTTTTGTAGTCATGAGTCATGTTTTAGCTAGACTTTATTTGGAGTTCAGAGTTGTATATATTCTTTTATTTTGTATCTGAGACCATGTACTTCTGGATATTGCTGGGATTATCTTAGACTAATTTTCATCTATTTATTTCCTTGAGTTATATTTTATATCGTTCTATCTCTTCCTTAGTTGTGATTAAGTTTTACTGCTATGCCACCCCCATTCGGGGAGTATAAACTATTTAGAGATATATTGCTAGATGATTGTTAACCTAGGACAGCATTCTACCGCCGACACTGCGGCGTAGGCTGGACGTACCCACGTCTCATGCCCTTACTCTAGGGTGCGGGTCGTAACATGTTTTTAGTGGTGGCCCATGCAGGTCTAGACTAGAAGTGTAGTGGTATTCGAATTAGAGTATCACTACAGCCTGCAGTAGGATATACGATATTAATTTTAAAGTACTCAATCACTTTAGGAAAAAAATTCTTTTATTTGCCATCTAAATCCTTATTGTCAGCTGATCCTTTGAATTTTTAACTGTCCGCCTTTGTTATTTCGCTTCTTTCTCAGAAATTGATACTCTTGTTTGTCTATCTTCAGGATGGTAGAGACTAGATCGCAGCGTGCCATTCATGAGGATGCTATAGAGGGGACTGCTACCTCTTAGCCAGTACGGCGAGGCCAGGGGACTGCAGCTCCTGCCACCTCAGCTCGTATTGAGACCTCGACAGCCGCAGCAGGGGGTATGCATCCACCGACTCGAAGGCAGGACCCGGTCATTCCAGAGGATCCCTTCCAGCAGTCGCCTCCAGGATACGTGGATGCAGCTCAGATGTTCGCGTATTTCCAGCAGTTCATGGACCGACAGCAGGCTCGACAGGACAGAGGCATGGATTTGGCCGTCACGACAGCCGCAGCTCGACCAGTGGTGCAGCAGCCGAGGACACCGGGGATTGAGCAGTTTCAGAAGATGAGCCCCAGAGATTTTCTTGAAATTAACTGTCCTCCCTTGATTTATCGCTTCTATCTCAGTATTGATTTCTTGTTTGATCTGTGTCTCCAGGATGGTTGAGACGAGATCACATCGCCCAGGATCGGGGGACGCTGCAGAGGGCTCTGCCACCTCTCACCTTTAGCAGCCAGTTCCCGGTACCGCAGCCCCAGTCATGCCAGCTGGGGTGGGTGTTTCGGCAGCTTTCGGAGGAGCACCTCCACCAGCTTGAAGGCAGAGCCCGGTGCTTCCTGAGATCCTTCCACCGTAGCAGCCTCCACCTGCGGGGATAGTTGATGCTGCCCACCTATTTTCTTTTGTGGAGAGAATTTTGGCGTCTCACCCGCAGCAGCAGCAGCGACAGACTGCCGATTTTCGTCAGAGGATTGACGAGGCCCACCAGTTGGTTCGTACTACAGTAGAGATGGTGACTGCTCAGGGGGAGCAGCAGCAGCCTTACCGGAAGGAGAAGGATATCCAGGACTTTCAGAAGATGCATCCTAGAGAGTTCTTGGGCACTGAGGGCATCCATTATACGGACGATTGAATCGAGCATATCGAGGAGATATTCAGACTGGCGGAGATACTAGCTCGACTCCATATCGAGGCGGCGGGCAGTCAGATGCAGGACTTAGCCCGTGCGTGGTACCAGACAGATCCTAGGGTGGGAGTTGAGGGCCAGACTTGGGCCCAGTTCAAGGAGCTGTTTAAGGAGCAGTTCTTTCCTGATATGGCCTTGGGAGGTATCGAGGCACAGTTTGAGGGCCTGGTTCAGGGGAACCAGTCAGTTGCCGAGTACGCCGGAGAGTTTTGCCGGTTGGTCCGGTTCATTGATGACTTGACTGAGAAGATGAAGGCGAGAAAGTTTTGCCGAGGCTTGATTAAAGAGGTTCGATCGCTGACTAAGAGCGACCGGAACGCTACCTATACGGAGATATTTTCTGGGGCTATGGCAGCGGAGGACGACCTGGGTTTGAAGTTGAAGAGGGGTCGGGACTTCCAGGGTGGTAGCAGCAGCGAAGGTCAGGCCAAGAGGCCCCATGTGCAGGTTCAGCAGGCACAGGCACCAGTGAAAGTGCAGCAGGTATAGCATCAGCATAGAGGACAGGACCACGGGGTGCCGACTTGTGCCTACTGCAGGAAGGCAGGGCATGTTTGGGAGTCTTGTAGGAGGAGGCTGAAGGTTTGTCTATTCTGTAGGTCTGGTGCTCACAAGATGATAGATTGTCCCGCTGCACCTCCTTATGAGGGAGCTAGGCCACCTGTAGCTCAGCACCAGAGGGGTAGAGCTTTTACGATGGCGGTCGAGGAGACCGACACTGCAGGTGATGGGTTAGCAGGTTTGTCCTTCTCATTCTTCCTCCCTACTTTTCTGTGTGATTCCCTTAGTACCGGCCAGGATATTGTTTGTGATTGCTAGATAGCGTAGCTACCCTGTTCGAGACTGTGGAATCACGACCAGTAAGATTTTGTTTGCATGATTATCTTTTGACCTTGATTGTTTGGGTTTGACCTAGAAAGGGTGCGATCATTTTAATTTCGAGGACGAAATTTTTCTAAGGGGGGTTGGATTGCAACACCTAGTTTTCCAGATGAGGGTAATTTTGAAATTTTGTAATTATAATAATTATTATTGATATTTATTTCACATTATGATTTTTAGTGATTTCTAATAATTTTTAAACTATTTAAAAACTGCTTTAAGTCATGACTTATGATTTTGATGTGCTGCCAGTGAAACCCTAGTGACTCATGACCTAGAGCCTAACCATGTCATTAGGATAATTTAATTATCATTTTTAGCCTAGGAGTAATTTGGTCATTTTGACTTATTTGAATTATTTAATAATTTAATGAATTGGTGAATTCTAGTTTGACTTTGACTTGCTGAGACCTAGTGGACTAGCCTAGAACCTAACCCTAGCTATGGTAACCCTAGTCTAACTTGAGTTAACCTATTTTAGTCATTAGAGAATATTTTTAGAATGAGGGGATTTAGTTTAGTGAATTTAAGTCATGGCTTGTGGTTCATGAAATGACTTATGGCTTAATGATTTGATTGATCATGACTTAAGCCCATGGGCCATTTTAGGAAACCCTAACCCTAATTTTACAACTTGTGACTAGCCACCTAGGGAATCCCACCCTATTTAATGCCTCCATCATTTAGGGTTAGCCTCCCTTGGAAATAGATCTCAAGTTTAGAAAGAGGTAAATCCCCAATTAGAAATTCATAGAAAATTCATTTTAATTCTTTTTTAATCCTAGTTTCTTGCATTAGAACCTAATACTCTTCTATTTTCTGATTTTCGGGTTTAATCCCAGCTTTGGAACAATTTGGGAGCATTTTGCTAGCAAAGAGGAACCCCTCCATTTGGAGCTTTTTCTTGCTATTTGCATCCATAGGTAAAACACCTCTAATTGTATTAAATTTTGGTTTTCTTTGCATTTATGGCTAGATCTAGGAGTCCCCTAGCTGTCCCTGGAGTTTGAGCCCATTTCGTGTCCGTATCGGGCACGTGTCCATGTGTAAGTATAGGTGTTTGATGAAATGTCACTTACGAATTTATTTTCGATTTTTGTAAATGTAATTACATGAGTTTGTAGATCTAAGGATGTACATTATTTTTTGTGAAGGATGTTAAGTATTTTGGTGTCGTTTTGTGTCCATTTTTGCCGTTGGACACGCGTGCACGACACGAGTGCACTGTCCTGCATCACAGGCTCGATTTATTCTTGTACCAGACACGTGGACACGCCAAATTTTGGGAGGATGTCAGGGCACTGACTGACATCATCCTCCCAAAATTTGGGGCCATATGGTGCAGTGTGCGAGGAGAAATCATCCTCGCACTGGCCGTACTGGCCGCGCGCGCACTGAACACGCGAGTGAATCCTTCACTGACACGCACTTTTAATTCGGACATGGGGACACGAGGACGTGGTGCAGGATGACACGATTAGGCCCTATGTGGGGCGAACACGTGGGCACGAGCACGAGTCGTGTGGTACCCTGTATCGCACGTGGGACACGCGTGCACACGTGCACGACGCAGCCTGTGCACAGAGTGTCTGTGCGTGTTTTGAGGCCTCGACACGCCGTGTCCGGCTCTAGGGTGACACGAAAACACTCCTGGGACACGTGCACATGTGTATGATGTTTTACCAATTGTTTAATTTTTATATTAACAAGTTTTTATGGATCGAATTTGGAATTCCCCATTGCACTGATACGGTTCACTACTTCCCAATCCTGAGATTGAGTTCTGTTTCAAATTCCCTGTTTAAACCCAATTTTCCTCGATGTTAATTGCCATTTTTTGATTCACTTACACATGTATTAGTTGCTGCTAGGGTATTTGCATATGAGTTTGGGTTTCGATTGATTTTGTTGGATTTTCGAAATGTAGGTTGGACTGAAACAGTCGACTGATATACTACACCCTGTTTTCAAAATCCTGATTTTTTATTCATGTTTTTCAACTGATTTGTGATGTTTAAACTGCCATATTAATTTGTATACATATATAATAGTTACATTTAGGTTAGTTTATGATTTGTGTAATAGGTTTTCGAATGGATGTTGAATTGTTATGAATTGTCACTGTTTTCAGTTTTCCCTGAGATTGCAGTAAGGGTCAGGTTTCATTACACCACTGTCACTTCTAAAATTTCTTGAGATTTCCTGCCATCCATGTATCATATCACCCACATTATTGTTGTACACCCACATACACATCACTTTGACACAACATAGCCCTGTACACTTGCAAACACACACCACACAGGTTCCTAAACACACAAAACTGTCATTTAACACTCACCTATAACTGAGAACAGTCATATTAATTATGTTCAAATACTTGGTATCTTTTGTTCAGTCCCTATATTGCTTGTATTAGCTTGCATGCTATGGTATCATCCCCTTCCTTTATGCATAATCTGAACACTGAACAACCTTCATAATTCATCCCTCCACTGCAAAGGTTAACATTGGCCTACATCCTTAGCATATCAGTTTCTTGTTGATTTCATTCACCCTTAACTATTGTGCAGATCATTGAAAATTGACCTGCCCACCTTGGCTTTCTGTTCACAATCCCATCTCTCTATGTTCAGTCCTTGATGTTCAGACTTGAACATCACCTATGGATAGCACATTGCCCCATTGACAAAATGGTATCACATTCAAACACACACTAGACACACTAGCCTATACTTGTCCACACCTATTTATAAAACTGCCATATATCATCTCTATATCTATATATGTAATATATATGTATGTATGTATATGCAAGGTAGATAATAAATGTATGGATGTAAGAATGTAATATACATGATGTATTAGGATAGTGTGTGTTTGGTTTTGTAGTTGAGGGCTTAGGAATGGTAATGTTTCATATAGATGATATTATAGTGTATGTATACATATTTTTATATATAGGTCTATGAGATATATTTAAGTATATGTTATGGATTATGGGTTAGAACTTAGGAGTTTAGTTTTATGTAGGTTTTAGATAAACCTAGACTAGTAGGGACCTATGTTGGCCAATAGTTGACCAAAACTCTAGATAATTGACCCAATAGTTCAGGATTGACTGGAGTTGACCAAAAGTCAACATTTAGTCTAGATGTGACCAATTGACCTAGTTGACTAGAGTATTGACTTGGGTTGACCCAGAGTTGACCAAGTTGACTTGGGCCTAGTTGACCTAGACAGTTGACCAGGTTTGACTTAGGGTTGACTTTGACCTAGATTGACCTAGAAATTATGTAGATTGCATCATAAACATCATATGTCTTATCTTTAAACATATTATAACCCATATTGTTCTGTTTAGGATATTGTGACTCTGATGCAGACATCTGATATTATACTACTCTTTTCAGAGTATTAGGCGAGTACATTCTTTGATAGTTCTTCCATTTACTTGTCGTTTACTATATTTCAGTTGTAGCTAGTTCTATCTGATTCTATGTTTCAAACACGATTTGATATTGCTGGATCTATTTCATGCGACACTCACATTTTTAAGTCTGGCCTCTATTTCTGGAACCACCTACTGGAACGACCTACTATAACCACCCTGGAATCATTTACTGGAACCATTCATGTACTGGTTGGACTTATACCTATTTTTGTGTCGGATTATGGATTTACTTGTACTTGCTGGGCGTGGAAATATTGGAATAGGCATGTGAACATACCCAAATACTGGAACCACTCCTTTGGAATTATACTGGAACGATAGCCATCCCACACTTGGCCGAGTGTGCGGTGTGCCGTATTACCTACAGCCGTTCACATGTCGATCCCGATATTTTAAAACACACTGTTAGAGTATAGGCTGGACTCACCCTGGAACCTTTGATCACCAACTGGACTCACCTTATACCGGACTCATCTTGTACTGGAACCACCTGGTATCAGATTCATGTTGTCTGGATTTACTTGGGTTTTACACTTGTTTACATTTATATTCTGGACTTATATCATGTTGCTCTAGTTCAGCTAGTTTCTAATTACAGTCTTTATTGCAATGATTCTTCTCTTGTTTTACTTACCTTACTTTCCTTGTACCTTAACTGTTTCTCTATACCATCACCTGTATACAAACTACCATGTTTCATCAATATAACTGCTTATAACTGCTTTATATGTCACGCCCCAGAACCAGAATACTGGAGAGCGGGGGCAGACACAGCCAGCTACGTATATTGAAATGGAAACCACCTCGATATACGGTCACGGCTGTCTAGAAATATGAGGGTTTACTACAAGCCAACGGTCTCTTATAGTCAAGCCTATTGTCTCAATCTCAAGCAAGTAATATAATTACAAGATGTTTGACCACCAAATATACATTAAAAGGCGTCCCAAATATTACATATCAGCTGATCATGAAGCTAGTCGTACAAAATGCTGGGACTAGCAAGAGTTAAGTCATATATGATCAACCCTAGGATTTGTTAATCATGTTTACAGCCCGTAGACAGACAGTAAGTAAAGTGCATCGAGCTAACAGGTGCTCGTCGGCTAAACGCCTCAAAAGAATAGTTTTACAATAGAGTGAGAGAAACAAAATAGAAAACCCACTCGTAGCCCGGGTTCCTTCTAGTCGCCACCATTGGGCTGGAAGCTTGGCAGATCCTCGGGAGCTGCTCAGAAATCTGGCCACACAAAACCAGCTGGGTCAACCCCAGAAAGAGCAAGTGCCACAAGGGGGCCACGAAATAAGAACAAAAGCCAGCATTAACACAAGAAGATATAATATTAAAAACTAGAATTTATGAAAACATGGCAGGATGATATACGACGAGATAACCATGGAACTATTTCGATAGCCAGGTTACAACCCGTAAACCAGACAAGGACCGGGGTTGTAACCCTTCATCTGAACAGAACTTGGTTTCCCACCATTTATCGGCAAGATAATAATGCAAGAAATCAAGACAGGGAGCAATCTAGTACTGGATCAAGACATAGCTAGACTGGTTATACCTCATTCAATCAATCACGGCCAAGCAGATACTACGGCTTACTACTTTAACTAACTAGGGTTATCACAGGCCTAATTACTAACAAGATGCAGTGAGATTGTTCCACAGCCACAAGTTCTGCAGACCATCCAGGTTACCCAGGTCGAAAGTTAGGGGTTGAATTCAGGTGGGTACATCACCCAGAAGACAAATGTACCCTTAGGTGACTTAGAGGGTGCAACACGCGACAGTGTGCTGGAAATGTGCCCTACTCGACGGCAGGCTACAGATCCCAAGAGCGCCCAGGTAACGGGATTGCCTGTAGCTGTGTCATCTCTTCATGACTACTGTATTATTCTAGTTATTAACCTTAATCCATTTTAGTAGGTACTCCTGACCGTGGTACTCAGGAGTCCCATCCTAGACATGATGCAAGACAGGACAGGTGGATTTAACAAGCAAGCAAGAAAGAACCACCCACGGTGTCAAGGCAGGTCAAGTTAAGTTATCAAGATAAATCATGTCAGAGTACTTGTCAGGAGTGCGCCACGACGGGCCACTATTATGTCAGGTTGGTCATGTCAGGAGTGCACCATTACGGGTCACTGTCGTGTTATGCAAGATCCTTATCAAACCATGCCGTGTACAATAATCATTCCAAACCTATTAAGTAAAATCAAGTTCATGACAAAAGGCGTAAGGATATAAAATGGGCGTAAAATATCTAATAAAATATCAATAAACAGGGCTATAGAATAGCCAAGCTTAAAGAAATAAAACCAAAACTCCAAGAGCCAATGTGTTAAGCAAGGGGTCAGGGGAGCAACGTAGGTAAAAAGTCACGCACGCTGAGAGAGCAGCGTAGGTGAAAAGTCACGCACGCTGAGAGAGAGAGAGAGCAGCGTAGGTGAAAAGTCACGCACGCTGAGAGAGCAGCGTAGGTGAAAAGTCACACACGCTACAGGGAGCAGCGTAGGTGAAAAGTCATGCACGCTGAGAGAGCAGCATAGGTGAAAAGTCACGCACGCTACAGGAAGCAGTGTAGGTAAAAAGTTACGCACACTCAAGGGAGCAGTGTACGTGAAAGTCACGCACACTGAGAGAGCAGCATAGGTGAAAAGTCATGCACACTCAAGGGATCAGTGTACGTGAAAGTCACGTACACTCAAGGGGAGGAGTGTACGTGAAAGTCACGCACACTCAAGGGAGCAGTGTACGTAAAAAGTCACGCACACTCAAGGAGACACGCTTCCAACAGGAAGCGTACTCAAGCCTGCGTACGCAGCGCTAAAGAGCGCGCGCAGCTCAGGGTGCGTAAGCTAAATAGCTCTGCATACTGCTCACAGTCTTCTCCAAACAGCAAGAACACAATGGCTGAACCCAAGCTTCAAAATTCATAACTTGGCCATCCGAAATCCAAATCCGGATTTCCAAAGCTCCAACTGGAGTGAAACTGAATGCTCTTCCACATGGAAACATCAAAACCCCCTAAAATCCAACTTAAGTAGCTCAAACCATACAAAATCTGAAAATAGAAATAACTTAGATCTATAACAATGGAGGCTCCAAATCACAAAAACCCAAGTTCTAATGTTGATCACCATGTCCTAATCTAGCAAATGAACCAAGAAAATAGGGCTCTCATGAAGTGGCAAGGTGCACTTGCCTAGGGTTAGGAGAGTTGTGGAGGAAGGAGAAGAAGAAGAAGAAGAAGAAGGAAATTAATGGTGGTTATGTGGAGAGAGAAAATATTGGTGGAGTTATAAAGAGGGGGAGTTGTAGTGTGTTGAGGGGGGAGTGTAGGTTAAGGTGATCCAACTCACATAAAACCAAACCAATCCAAATAAAACCGAGCCATGCCAAAACCCAAAATACGAGAAATACCAAAATTCCACAAGTTGAAAAAAATAAAAATGCATGCCAAAATCCAGATACGAGTATAAATACGAAATACAGGAAAATATAGGAAATACGGGAAATGAGGGTGACAACTCTACCCACCTTAAAAGAATTTCGTCCTCGAAATTTAATCAAGGAGCTAGAGATTGTCACGACAAGCTACACTAAGCACAGGCAAGTTACACTAAGCAGTTCAATCATGCAATCATACAATACAAGCAAGGAAGGGAAAACGTAAGGCATAAGAAAGACATTATACCTCACGAGTCAAACAGGTAGGGATATCGCGATCGGATGTCGTCCTCACGCTCCCACGTTGACTCACCTAGAGAGTGATGACCCCAAGCAACACGGACTAATTTAATAGACTTGTTCTTGAGTATCTTCTCCCTCCGGTCCAATATAGACACGGGCCTTTCCTCATACGAAAGGTTGGTACCAACAACCAATTCCGAATGGTCTAGGACGTGGCTCGGGTCCGGAATATACCGTCGTAATTGGGACACATGGAATAAGTCATGCACCTCACTTAGCGACGGCGGAAGAGCGAGACGATAGGATACATCTCCTACTCGCTCTAGAATATCGAACGGCCCTATATAACTAGGACTAAGCTTTTCCCGTACGCCAAAGCGAATGACGTCGTGGTTAGGCGAGATCCTAAGGAATACATGGTCGCCGACAGCAAATTCTAAGGGACGCCGATGAGCATCGGCCCAATGGCGCTGACGGTCCTGGGCAACTCGGAGGTGATCTCTGACCTTCCTGACCACTTCAACCGTCTGGGAAATCAATTCGGGTCCGAGCATCTACCTCTCCCCGATATCGTCCCATGCTAGCGGGGATCTGCACTTTCTGCCATAAAAAGCCTCGAATGGTGCCATCTGGATACTAGCCTGATAACTGTTGTTGTACGAGAATTCCACCAGGTGCAGATGATTCTCCCATGAACCACCGAAGTCAAGGGTACAGGATCTTAACATATCTTCAAGAGTCTGGATTGTGCGCTCTGATTGACCATCCGTCTGCGGGTGATAAGCTGAGCCGAATTGAAGGCGAGTCCCCAAACTCTTCTGCAAGCTGCGCCAAAAGTGTGACGTGAATCTTGAATCCCTGTCTGAGGTGATGCTGACTGGCACACCGTGAAGCCTGACGATCTGCTTGAGATACATCTCTGCTAACTGCGCCATTGACTATCCAACTCTGAATGGAAGAAAGTGTGCCACCTTGGTAAGCCTGTCCACAATCACCCAAATAGCATCTCTGCCGGCCGAAGATCTGGGCAATCCGGTCACGAAATCCATGGTTATATGTTCCCATGTCCATTCTGGGATCGGTAAGGGTTGAAGAAGTCCAGCGGGCCTCTGATGTTCAGCTTTAACCTGTTGGCAAACCAAACACCGAGAGACAAACCGGGCTATCTCCTTCTTCATGCCATTCCACCAGAAATGCTGACGGATATTACGGTACATCTTCGTACCACCCGGATGAATAGAATATTGTAAACTGTGGGCTTCTGCCATAACTTTCTGTCTGATATCTCCACTGGGTACACAAAGACGAGTGCCGTGCCGAAGTATACCATCTTCCTGGATACATAACTCTGGCCTTCTTCCTGCTTCACACTCTGCTCTGAGTCGCTGGATCTTGGAATCTGCTGACTGCGCCATCCGGATCCTCTCAACTATGCTGGACTGAACCTGTAGGCTGGCCATCAATGCCACGCTGGTTGGAAGAACCACTTCAATTCCTATCTTCTGAAGATCTGCCAATAACTCTGGTTGTGCCGCCACGAAATAAACTCCGGCTCTCCTGCTCAATGCATCGGCTACAACGTTGGCCTTCCCGGGATGATACTGCAATTCCACATCATAGTCCACCAGTAGCTCGAGCCATCTTCTCTGCCGCATATTAAGATCCTTCTGGGTGAAAACATACTTCAGGCTCTTATGATCAGTAAAGATCTCCACTCCATCTCCGTACAAGTAGTGTCTCCATAATTTCAAAGCAAACACTACCGCCGCCAATTCCAAGTCGTGGGTCGGGTAATTCTTCTCATGATCACGTAGTTGACATGACGCATAAGATATTACCTTCCCATGCTGCATCAAGACACACCCCAATCCTCTGCCTGAAGCGTCGCAATAAACTGTGAATCCTCCGGTCCCATCTGGAAGGGTGAGAATGGGAGCCGTTATCAAACCTCGCTTCAACTTTTCAAATGATTCCTGACACTCTGCTGTCCAAACAAACGGCACATCCTTGCGGGTCAACTGGGTCATCGGTGCTGAAATTCTTGCGAAATCTGAAACGAACCGCCGGTAGTAGCCGGCCAATCCAAGGAAGCTGCGAACCTCTGCCACTGAGCTGGGTACCGGCCATGACTCGATAGCCATAATCTTCTGGGGATCCACTTCCACTCCTCCTCGGGTAATGATGTGACCCAAGTATGATATGCGATCGAGCCAGAACACGCATTTACTGAACTTGGCATACAACTGATGCTCCCTAAGCGTCTGGAGGACGACTCTGAGATGCTGCTCATGCTCTGCTTCACTCTTACTGTAGACCAGGATATCATCTAGGAATACGATCACAAATTGATCCAAGTAAGGCATAAAAATGCGATTCATGAGGTCCATGAATACGGCCGGCGCATTGGTCGCTCCAAAGGGCATAACAAGGAACTCCCAATGTCCATACCTCGATCTGAATGCTGTCTTCGGGATGTCCTGCTCTCTGACTCTGATCTGGTGGTATCCCGACCGCAAGTCGATCTTCGAGAACACTGAAGCCCCTCTGAGCTGATCAAACAAGTCATCTATCCACGAAAGAGGGTATCTGTTCTTGATTGTCACCGAATTCAAGGTACGATAATCAACACATAGCCTGGACGTACCATCCTTCTTTTTCACAAGAAGCATCGGGGCTCCCCAAGGCGATCCACTTGCACGGATGAATCCCTTGGTCCTCAGTTCTTCAATCATCTTGTATAAAATCTCCAACTCTGAAGGCACCATCCTGTAGACTCGCCCTGATACTGGTGCTGTCCCGGGAATCAAGTCTATAGTGAACTCAATCTCCCGCTCCGGCGGCATCCCTGGAAGCTCCTCTGGAAAGATATCTGGAAACTCTTCAACTATCCGGGGTAACTGCACTGCTGCTACTGCCATCCGCAATGCTGTGGAAGATGGCTCCACTGTGCCTCTGGAAAACGAAAACTCTGGCTTGCCGGGGATACTAAAGACAACTCTGCCAATATGGCAGTCTATTCTAGCATACTGGTTCCTCAACCAATCCATGCCTAGGACTACATTATAGTCTGCCATAGGAAACTCTATGAATCTAGCGGGGAACTCCTTACCGCTAACTACGATCCGACACGAGGAAAACACTCGATCTACTTCCACAAGGCTATTACCAGTAAGTATATTGAGCCTCACTGATAATGACTCGGGCTCCAATCCTATCCGTGTCGTGAATCGTGCAGACATAAATGAATGCGATATACCAGAATCAAATAATACAGATGCTGGAGAGGAGTTGACGAGAATAGTACCTACCACTACCTCACCTGGTGCAACTTCTTCTTCCATAGCCATCATCATGGCCTGACCTTGTCCTCTGGCTGCTGGTCCCCTTTGCTGGAAACCTCTCTGCCTATTCTGGGTTTGAGCTTGGGCTTGTGCATACTGCTGGGGGTGCTGTTGCTGGAATGCCTGAGACTGAGGCGGCAAGGGCCTCGAAGACTGATACTGCTGCTGCTGAACTGGTGCTGGAGCCGGTCCTCTCACCGAAGAGCTAGAAGGGTTGGATGCTGATGAACCACCCCTATTCGGGCAAGCCCCTATCCTATGATCTGCTGCTCTAGAAGCCAGGCACAATCCCTGTGCCCTGCGATAGTCTGCCACCACATGCCCTGGCTTACCGCAATGAGAACATCCCATCGCGGAAGTCTGCTTCTGCTTCTGCTGCTGCGGGTACGTCGGGGTCGAATGCTGAACCGACGTTACGGAGGCCGCCCGCCTCGGAGTTCCAATGGTCAATCCCCTAGCTGCCGGGACGGGAGCTGATGATTGGTGCATCTGACTGTGGGACCGCTTCCTACTTCCGGTCCTATCTGCGATCCTCTGGGAGGTGTACTCGTGCCTCCTAGCTGCTCTCAAGACTGCATCGAACGTCTGGTGCTCAAACTGCTCAACCGCCAACAAGATCTCCAAATGCAGTCCCTGCTGGAACTGCTGGGCCCTATCAAACCCGGTCGCCACCAAGGTGGGGGCAAACCTACTGAGCCTAGAAAACTCTGATGTATAACTGTCGACTGTTCTGCCTCCTTGCTTCAAGTTGGTAAATCTAGTCTGCAGGTCGTACCGAGCCACAGCATCAAAGTACTTCGCCTGGAATCTCTCTCTAAATACTGCCAAGCAATGGGTGCCACTAATCCCATGGCTTGCGCTGCCCACCAACTGCGAGCCAAGTCCAACAACTGCAGGCGTACCACTGCCACCTTCTCATTCTCGGGTGTCCTAGCTGCTTCCAGAATCACCTCGGTATCCTGAAGCCATGCATTCGCGGCAATCGCATCCTCGGTGTCGTCGAAGAAAGGAGGGCTCAATCGCTTAAAACTATTGCCGCCTGGTTCCCTGGATGTCCGCCTCGGGTCAAAGCATCTTAAACTGTCTGGTGCAGGGCGTCGCTTCGACGATCCTGGGAAGCTATCAAGGTTCTGATGAGGCCTACTAAGGTACCATCATCTGGCTCTGCGGGCTGGACGGGCCGAACTGGTGACTCTCCTCCAGTAGGTATCACTCTGGAGGCGACTCCGGAATGCTGAGCTTGATCTCCAGGTTGCTGCTGGTCCACGGGAGGTGCTCTTCCTTGCTGATCGGCAGGGTCAGGTACAGTGCCGCTGAAGAAGACGACACAGGGAAATAATAAGGAAGGACCAGGACAGATCAACGATACAAGCATGTAATCAGGGCAAGAATTTCAGGGATTTGAAAATACGGGCGGAGATCAAGGGCGAATACTGATTGAGACATCTATTCGGTAAACCCTCACATTTCTTGATTGATAAGACCTGCATGGGCCACCACTTAAACCATGTCACGCCCCAGAACCAGAATACTGGAGAGCGGGGGCAGACACAGCCAGCTACGTATATTGAAATGGAAACCACCTCGATATACGGTCACGGCTGTCTAGAAATATGAGGGTTTACTACAAGCCAACGGTCTCTTATGGTCAAGCCTATTGTCTCAATCTCAAGCAAGTAATATAATTATAAGATGTTTGACCACCAAATATACAATAAAAGGCGTCCCAAATATTACATATCAGCTAATCAAGAAGCTAGTCGTACAAAATGCTGGGACTAGTAAGAGTTAAGTCATACATGATCAACCCTAGGATTTGTTAATCATGTTTACAGCCCGTAGGCAGACAGTAAGTAAAGTGCATCGAGCTAACAGGTGCTCGTCGGCTAAACGCCTCAAAAGAATAGTTTTACAATAGAGTGAGCGAAACAAAAATAAAAAACCCACTCGTAGCCCGGGTTCCTTCTAGTCGCCACAATTGGGCTGGAAGCTTGGTAGATCCTCGGGAGCTGCTCCGAAATCTGGCCACACAAAACCAGCTGGGTCAACCCCAGAAAGAGCAAGTGCCACAAGGGGGCCACGAAATAAGAATAAAAGCCAGCATTAACACAAGAAGATATAATACTAAAAACTAGAATTTATGAAAACATGGCAGGATGATATACGACGAGAAAACCATGGAACTATTCCGATAGCCAGGTTACAACCCGTAAACCAGACAAGGACCGGGGTTGTAACCCTTCATCTGAACAGAACTTGGTTTCCCACCATTTATCGGCAAGATAATAATGCAAGAAATTAAGACAGGGAGCAATTTAGTACTGGATCAAGACATAGCTAGACTAGTTATACCTCATTCAATCAATCACGGCCAAGCAGATACTACGGCTTACTACTTTAACTAACTAGGGTTATCACAGGCCTAATTACTAACAAGATGCAGTAAGATTGTTCCACAGCCACAAGCCCTGCAGACCATCCAGGTTATCCAGGTCGAAAGTTAGGGGTTGAATTCAGGTGGGTACATCGTCCAGAAGACAAATGTACCCTTAGATGACTTAGAGGGTACAACACGCGACGGTGTGCTAAAAATGTGCCCTACTCGACGGCAGGCTACAGATCCCAAGAGCGCCCAGGTAACGGGATTGCCTGTAGCTGTGTCATCTCTTCATGACTATTGTATTATTCTAGTTATTAACCTTAATCCATTTTATTAGGTACTCCTGACCGTGGTACTCAGGAGTCTCATCCTAGACATGATGCAAGACATGACAAGTGAATTTAACCAGCAATCAAGAAAGAACCATCCACGGTGTCAAGGCAGGTCAAGTTAAGTTATCAAGATAAATCATGTCAGGGTACTTGTCAAGAGTGCGCCACGACAGGCCACTATCATGTCAGGTTGGTCATGTCAAGAGTGCACCACTACGGGTCACTGTCGTGTTATGCTAGATCCTTATCAAACCATGCCGTGTACAATAATCATTCCAAACCTATTAAGTAAAATCAAGTTCATGACAAAAGGCGTAAGGATATAAAATGGGCGTAAAATATCTAATAAAATATCAATAAACAGGGCTATAGAAGAGCCAAGCTTAAAGAAATAAAACCAAAACTCCAAGAGCCAATGGGTTAAGCAAGGGGTCAGAGGAGCAGCGTAGGTGAAAAGTCACGCACGCTGAGAGAGCAGCGTAGGTGAAAAGTCACGCACGCTGAGAGAGAGAGAGCAGCGTAGGTGAAAAGTCACGCACGCTGAGAGAGCAGCGTAGGTGAAAAGTCACGCACGCTGAGAGAGAGAGAGCAGCGTAGGTAAAAAGTCACGCACGCTGAGAGAGCAGCGTGGGTGAAAAGTCACGCACGCTACAGGGAGCAGTGTAGGTGAAAAGTCACGCACGCTGAAAGAGCAGCGTAGGTAAAAAGTCACGCACGCTACAGGGAGCAGTGTAGGTGAAAAGTCACGCACACTCAAGGGAGCAGTGTACGTGAAAGTCACGCACACTGAGAGAGCAGCGTAGGTGAAAAGTCACGCACACTCACGGGAGCAGTGTACGTGAAAGTCACGCACACTCAAGGGGAGCAGTGTACGTAAAAGTCACGCACACTCAAGGGAGCAGTGTACGTAAAAAGTTACGCACACTCAAGGAGACACGCTTCCAACAGGAAGCGTACTCAAGCCTGTGTATGCAGCGCTAAAGAGCGTACGTAGCTCAGGGTGCGTAAGCTAAATAGCTCTGCACACTGCTCACAGTCTTCTCCAAACAGCAAGAATACCATGGCTGAACCCAAGCTTCAAAATTTATAACTTGGCCATCCGAACTCCAAATCCAGATTTCCAAAGCTCCAACTGGAGTGAAACTGAATGCTCTTCCATATGGAAACATCAAAAACCCCTAAAATTCAACTTAAGTAGCTCAAACCATGCAAAATCTGAAAATAGAAATAACTTAGATCTATAACAATGGAGGCTCCAAATCACAAAAACCCAAGTTCTAATGTTGATCACCATGTCCTAATCTAGCAAATGAACCAAGAAAATAGGGCTCTCATGAAGTGGCAAGGTGCACTTGCCTAGGGTTAGGAGAGTTGTGGAGGAAGAAGAAGAAGAAGAAGAAGAAGAAGAAGAAAATTAATGGTGGTTATGAGGAGAGAGAAAATGTTGGTGGAGTTATAAAGAAGGGGAGTTGTAGTGTGTTGAGGGGGAAGTGTAGGTTAAGGTGATCCAACTCACATAAAACCGAACCAATCCAAATAAAATCGAGCCATGCCAAAACCCAAAATACGAGAAATACCGAAATTCCATAAGTTGAGAAAAATAAAAATACATGCCAAAATCCAGAAACGAGTATAAATACGAAATACAGGAAAATATGGGAAATACGGGAAATGAGGGTGACATTATAGTTCTCTGTCATTTAATTGGGATTTCTTGATGAGTTGTACTCGTTCCTGTCCTGACTGGACCTGTTAAAATTTTACAGATGATTGTCCTGAGGACACATGCCCTACATATTATGGACCCGGAGATGGGATGACTACCTTTGGCCCCGACACTCAGAAGTGATCGAGATTTAGTTTAGTAGACTAGCATCTGTTTTTTATGTCGAACTTTTGTATTGATTTGAGACTTGTGTAGTTTTGAGATTGTTGAGAGTTGTTATTATTTTAGTAGTTGTCTTCTATTCTTAGTTAATTCTTCTATGTTTATCTTATCGTGCTTAGACTGTGATTGAGCTATAATATCTTACACTCGTCCTCCGTTCGGAGTTGATCATGATGAGTACTGTATAATTGCTCGAGTTGCTGGTTAGATAGTAACCTAGGACAGCGCTCTACCGTCGATACTGCGGCGTAGGCTGGGCGTCGTTACATACTCGTACCCTCGCAGTGGGAGCGGGTCTTGACACATTTTTAGTGGTGGCCCATGCAGGCCGAGAGTCGTATTAGTGCGATATTATGGTTGTACGGTGACTTAGTTGTACTGCTGCGAGCCTGCGATAGGATTGAGAGATAGGCTTTAACGGAGAGGTACTCAATCACAGTTAGGAAAAATTCTGCTTCAATTCATACTATCTATACATCTTGCTGATTGTCTTCCTTAAAATTAACTGTCCTCCCTTGATTTATCGCTTCTATCTCAGTATTGATTTCTTGTTTGATCTGTGTCTCCAGGATGGTTGAGACGAGATCACATCGCCCGGGATCGGCGGACGCTACAGAGGGGTTTGCCACCTCTCACCTTCAGCAGCCAGTTCCCGGTACCGCAGCCCCAGTCATGCCAGCTGGGGTGGTGTTTCGACAGCTTTCGGAGGAGCACCTCCACCAGCTGAAAGGCAGAGCCCGGTGCTTCCTGAGATCCTTCCACCACAACAGCCTCCACCTGAGGGGATGTTTGATGCTGCCCACCTATTTTCTTTTATAGAGAGGATTTTGGCGTCTCACCAGCAGCAGCAGCGACAGACTGCCAATTTTTGTCAGGGGATTGACGAGGCCCACCAGTTGGTTCGTACTACAGTAGAGATGGTGACTGCTTAGGGGGAGCAGCAGCAGCCTTGCCGGAAGGAGAAAGATATCCAGGACTTTCAGAAGATGTATTCTAGAGAGTTCTTGGGCACTGAGGGCATCCATTATACGGACGATTGGATCGAGCATATCGAGGAGATATTCAGACTGGCGGAGATACCAGCTCGACTCCATATCGAGGCGGCGGGCAGTCAGATGTAGGACTTAGCCCATGCATGGTACCAGAAAGATCCTAGGGTGGGAGTTAAGGGCCAGACTTGGGCCCAGTTCAAGGAGCTGTTTAAGGAGCAGTTCTTTCCTGATATGGCCTTGGGAGGTATCGAAGCACAGTTTGAGGGCCTAGTTCAGGGGAACCAGTCAATTGCCGAGTACGTCGGGGAGTTTTGCCGGTTGGCCCGGTTCATTGATGACTTGACTAAGAAGACGAAGGCGAGGAAGTTTCGCCGAGGCTTGATTAGAGAGGTTCGGTCGCTGACTAAGAGCGACCGGAATGCTACCTACGCGGAGATATTTTCTGGGGCTATGGCAGCGGAGGATGACCTGGGGTTGAAGTTGAAGAGGGGTCGGGACTTCCAGGGTGGTAGCAGCAGCGGAGGTCAGGCCAAGAGGCCCCACGTGCAGGTTCAGCAGGCAAATGCACCAGTGAGAGTGCAGCAGGCATAGCATCAGCATAGAGAACAGGACCGCGGGGTGCCGACTTGTGCCTACTGCAGGAAGGTAGGGCATGCTTGGGAGTCTTGTAGGAGGAGGCTGAAGGTTTGTCTATTCTGTGGGTCTGGTGCTCACAAGATGATAGATTGTCCCGCTGCACCTCCTTATGAGGGAGCTAGGCCACCTGTTGCTCAGCACCAGAGGGGTAGAGCTTTTGCGATGGCGGTCGAGGAGACCGACGCTGCAGGTGATGGATTAGCAGGTTTGTCCTTCTCATTCTTCCTTTCCACTTTTTTGTGTGATTCCCTTAGTACCTGCCAGGATATTGTTTGTGATTGCTAGATAGTGTAGCTACCCTGTTCGAGACTGTAGAATCATGACCAGTAAGATTTTGTTTGCATAATTATCTTTTGACCTTGATTGTTTGGGTTTGACCTAGAAATGGTGCGATCATTTTAATTTCGAGGACGAAATTTTTCTAAGGGGTTAGGATTGTAACACCCAGTTTTTCAGATGAGGGTAATTTTGAAATTTTGTAATTATAATAATTATTATTGATATATATTTCATATTATGATTTTTAGGGATTTTTAGTAATTTTTAAACTATTTAAAAACTGCTTTAAGTTATGACTTGTGATTTTGATGTGCTGCTAGTGAAACCCTAGTGACTGCATGACCTAGAGCCCAACCATGTCATTAGGATGATTTAATTATCATTTTTAGCCTAGGAGTAATATGGTCATTTTGACTTATTTGAATTATTTAATGATTTAATGAATTGGTGAATTCTAGTTTGACTTTGACTTGCTGAGACCTAGTGGACTAGCCTAGAACTTAACCCTAGCTATGGTAACCCTAGTCTAACTTGAGTTAACCTATTTTAGTCATTAGAGAATAGTTTTAGAATGAGGGGATTTGGTTTAGTGAATTTAAGTCATGGCTTGTGGTTCATGAAATGACTTATGGCTTAATGATTTGATTGATCATGACTTAAGCCCATGGGCCATTTTAGGAAACCCTAACCCTAATTTTACAACTTGTGACTAGCCACCTAGGGAATCCCATCCTATTTAATGCCTCCATCATTTAGGGTTAGCCTCCCTTGGATATAGGTCTCAAGTTTAGAAAGAGGTAAATCCCCAACTTTAGAAATTTATAGAAAATTCATTTTAATTCCTTTTTAATCCTAGTTTCTTACATTAGAACCTAATACTCTTCTATTTTCTGATTTTGGGGTTTAATCCCAGCTTTGGGACAATTTGGGAGCATTTTGCTAGCAAAGAGGAACCCCCCCATTTGGAGCTTTTTCTTGCTATTTGCATCCATAGGTAAAACACCTCTAATTGTATTAAATTTTGGTTTTCTTTGCATTTAGGGCTAGATCTAGGGGTCCCCTAGCTGTCCCTGGAGTTTGAGCCCATTTTGTGTCCGTATCGGGCACGTGTCCATGTGTAAGTATAGGTGTTTGATGAAATGTCACTTAGGAATTTATTTTTGATTTTTGTAAATGTAATTACATGAGTTTGTAGATCTAAGGATGTACATTATTTTTTGTGAAGGATGTTAAGTATTTTGGTGTCATTTTGTGTCCATTTTTGCCGTTGGACACGCGTGCACGACACGAGTGCACTGTCCTGCATCACAGGCTCGATTTCTTCTTGTACCAGACACGTGGACATGCCAAATTTTGGGAGGATGTTAGGGCACTGACTGACATCATCCTTCCAAAATTTGGGGCCATATGGTGCAGTGTGCGAGGAGAAATCCTCCTCGCACTGGCCGCGCGCGCGCACTGAAAACGCGAGTGAATCCTTCACTGACACGCACTTTTAATTCGGACACGGGGACACGAGGACGCGGTGCAGGGTGACACGATTGCAGCCCTATAGGGGGCGAACACGTGGGCACGAGCACGAGTCGTGTCGTGCCCTGTGTCGTACGTGGGACACGCGTGCACACGTGCACGACGCAGCCTGTACACAGAGTGTCTGTGCATGTTTTGAGGCTTTGACACACCGTGTCCGGCTCTAAGGTGGCACGAAAACACTCCTGGGACACGTGCACATGTGTATGATGTTTTACCAACTGTTTAATTTGCATATTAACAAGTTTTTATGGATCGAATTTAGAATTCCCTATTGCACTGATACGGTTCACTACTTCCTAATCCTGAGATTGAGTTCTGTTTCAAATTCCCTGTTTAAACCCAATTTTCCTCGATGTTAATTGCCATTTTTTGATTCACTTACACATGTATTAGTTGCTGCTAGGGTGTTTGCATATGAGTTTGGGTTTCGATTGATTTTGTTGGATTTTCGAAATGTAGGTTGGACTGAAACAGTCGACTGATATACTACACCTTGTTTTCAAAATCCTGATTTTTGATTCATGTTTTTCAACTGATTTGTGATGTTTAAACTGCCATATTAATTTGTATACATATATAATAGTTACATTTAGGTTAGTTTATGATTTGTGTAATAGGTTTTCGAATGGATGTTGAATGTTGAATTGTTATGAATTGTCACTGTTTTCAGTTTTCCCTGAGATTGTAGTAAGGGTCAGGTTTCATTACACCACTGTCACTTCTAAAATTTCTTGAGATTTCCTGCCATCCATGTATCATATCACCCACATTATTGTTGTACACCCACATACACATCACTTTGACACAACATAGCCCTGTACACTTGCAAACACACACCATACAGGTTCCTAAACACACAAAACTGTCATTTAACACTCACCTATAACTGAGAATAGTCATATTAATTATGTTCAAATACTTGGTATCTTTTGTTCAGTCCCTATATTGCTTGTATTAGCTTACATGCTATGGTATCATCCCCTTCCTTTATGTATAATCTGAACACTGAACAGCCTTCACAATTCATCCCTCCACTGCAAAGGTTAACATTGGCCTACATCCTTAGCATATCAGTTTCTTGTTGATTTTATTCACCCTTAACTATTGTGCAGATCATTGAAAATTGACCTGCCCACCTTGGCTTTCTGTTCACAATCCCATCTCTCTGTGTTCAGTCCTTGATGTTCAGACTTGAACATCACCTATGGACAGCACATTGCCCCATTGACAAAATGGTATCACATTCAAACACACACTTGACACACTAGCCTATATTTGTCCACACCTATTTATAAAACTGCCATATATCATCTCTATATCTATATATGTAATATATATGTATGTATGTATATGCAAGGTAGGTAATAAATGTATGGATGTAAGAATGTAATATACATGATGTATTAGGATAGTGTGTATTTGGTTTTGTAGTTGAGGGCTTAGGAATGGTAATGTTTCATATAGATGATATTATAGTGTGTGTATACATATTTTTATATATAGGTCTATGAGATATATTTAAGTATATGTTATGGATTATGGGTTAGAACTCAGGAGTTTAGTTTTAATGTAGGTTTTAGATAAACCTAGACTAGTAGGGACCTATGTTGGCCAATATTTAACCAAAACTCTAGATAATTGACCCAATAGTTCAGGATTGACTGGAGTTGACCAAAAGTCAACATTTAGTCTAGATGTGACCAATTGACCTATTTGACTAGAGTATTGACTTGGGTTGACCCAGAGTTGACCAAGTTGACTTGGGCCTAGTTGACCTAAACAGTTTACCAGGTTTGACTTAGAGTTGACTTTGACCTAGATTGACCTAGAAATCATGTAGATTGTATCATAAACATCATATGTCTTATCTTTAAACATATTATAACCCATATTGTTCTGTTTAGGGCATTGTGACTCTGGTGCAGACATCTGATATTATACTACTCTTTTTAGAGCATCAGGCGAGTACATTCTCTGATAGTTCTTCCATTTACTTGTCATTTACTATATTTCAGTTGTAGCTAGTTCTATCTGATTCTATGTTTCAAACACGATTTAATATTGCTGGATTCATTTCATGCGATACTCACTTTCTTAAGTCTGGCCTCTATTTCTGGAACCACCTACTAGAACCACCTACTGGAACCACCCTGGAATCATTTACTGGAACCATTCGTGTACTGGTTGGACTTATACCTATTTTTGTGTCGGATTATGGATTCACTTGTACTTGCTGGGCGTGGAAATATTGGAATAGGCATGTGAACATACCCAAATACTGGAACCACTTCCTTGGAATTATACTGGAACGATAGCCATCCCACACTTGGCCGAGTGTGCGGTGTGCCGTATTACCTATAGCCGTTCACATGTCGATCCCGATATTTTAAAACACACTGTTAGAGTATAGGCTGGAATCACCCTGGAACCTTTGATCACCGACTGGACTCACCTTATACCGGACTCATCTTGTACTGGAACCACCTGGTATCAGATTCATGTTGTCTGGATTTACTTGGGTTTTGCACTTGTTTACATTTACATTCTGGACTTATATCATGTTGCTCTAGTTCAGCTAGTTTTTAATTACAGTCTTTATTGCTATGATTCTTCTCTTGTTTTACTTACCTTACTTTCCTTGTACCTTAACTGTTTCTCTATACCATCACCTGTATACAAACTACCATGTTTCATCAATATAACTGCTTATAACTGCTTTATAGTTCTCTGTCATTTAATTAGGATTTCTTGATGAGTTGTTCTCGTTCCTGTCCTGACTGGACCTGTTAAAATTTTACAGATGATTGCCCTGTGGATACATGCCCTACATATTATGGACCCGGAGACGGGATGACTACCTTTGGCCCCGACACTCAGGAGTGATCGGGATTTAGTTTAGTAGACTAGCATCTGTTTTTCATGTCAAACTTTTGTATTGATTTGAGACTTGTGTAGTTTTGAGATTGTTGAGAGTTGTTATTATTTTAGTAGTTGTCTTCTATTCTTAGTTAATTCTTCTGTGTTTATCTTATCGTGCTTAGACTGTGATTGAGTTACAATATCTTATACTTGTCCTTCGTTCGGAGTTGATCATGATGAGTACAGTATAATTATGCGAGTTGCTGGTTAGATAGTAACCTAGGACAGCGCTCTACCGCCGACACTGCGGTATAGGCTGGGCATCGTTACGTACTCGTACCCTCACAGTGGGTGCGGGTCGTGACACGTTTTTAGAGGTAGCCCATGCAGGCCGAAAGTCGCATTAGTGCGATATCGTGGTAGTACGACGACTTAGTTGTACTGCTGCGAGCCTGCGATAGGATTGAGAGATAGGCTTTAACGGAGAGGTACTCAATCACAGTTAAGAAAAATTCTGCTTCAATTTATACTATCTATACATCTTGCTGATTGTCTTCCTTGAAATTAACTGTCCTCCCTTGATTTATCGCCTCTATCTCAGTATTGGTTTCTTGTTTGATCTGTGTCTCCAGGATGGTTGAGACGAGATCACATCACCCAGGACCGGCGGACGCTGCAGAGGGGTTTGCCACCTCTCACCTTCAGCAGCCAGTTCCCGGTACCGCAGCCCCAGTCATGCCAGCTGGGGTGGGTGTTTCGACAGCTTTCTGAGGAGCACCTCCACCAGCTGGAAGGCAGAGCCCGGTGCTTCCTGAGATCCTTCCACCGCAGCAGCCTCCACCTGAGGGGATGGTTGATGCTGCCTACCTATTTTCTTTTGTGGAGAGGATTTTGGCGTCTCACCAGCAGCAGCAGCAGCGACAGACTGCCGATTTCCGTCAGGGGAATGACGAGGCCCACCAGTTGGTTCGTACTACAGTAGAGATGGTGACTGCTCAGGGGAGCAGCAGCAGCCTTACCGGAAGGAGAAGGATATCCAGGACTTTTAGAAGATGCATCCTAGAGAGTTCTTGGTCTCTGAGGGCATCCATTATGCGGACGATTGGATCGAGCATATCGAAGAGATATTCAGACTGGCGGAGATACCAGCTCGACTCCATATCGAGGCGGCGGGCAGTCAGATGCAGGACTTAGCCCGTGCATGGTACAAGACAGATCCTAGGGTAGGAGTTAAGGGCCATACTTGGGCCCAGTTCAAGGAGTTGTTTAAGGAGCAGTTCTTTCCTGATATGGCCTTGGGAGGTATCGAGGCACAGTTTGAGGGCCTGGTTTAGGGGAACCAGTCAGTTGCCGAGTACGCCGGGGAGTTTTGCCGGTTGGCCCGGTTTATTGATGACTTGACTAAGAAGACGAAGGCGAGGAAGTTTCGCCGAGGCATGATTAGAGAGGTTCGGTCGCTGACTAAGAGCGACCGAAACGCTACCTACGCGAAGATATTTTCTAGGGCTATGGCAGCGGAGGATGACCTGGGTTTGAAGTTGAAGAGGGGTCGGGACTTCCAGGGTGGTAGCAGCAGCGAAGGTCAGGCTAAGAGGCCCCATGTGCAGGTTCAGCAGGCATATGTACCAGTGAGAGTGCAGCAGGCACAGCATCAGCGTAGAGGATAGGACCGCGGGGAGCCGACTTGTGCCTACTGCAGGAAGCCAGGGCATGTTTGGGAGTCTTGTAGGAGGATGCTGAAGGTTTGTCTATTCTATGGGTCTGGTGCTCACAAGATGATAGATTGTCCTGCTGCACCTCCTTATGAGGGATAGGCCACCTGTAGCTCAGCACCAGAGGGGTAGAGCTTTTGCGATGGCGATCGAGGAGACCGACGCTGCAGGTGATGGGTTAGCAGGTTTGTCCTTCTCATTCTTCCTCTCCACTTTCCTGTGTGATTCCCTTAGTACCTGCCAGGATATTGTTTGTGATTGCTAGATAGTATAGCTACCCTGTTCGAGAATGTGGAATCACGACAAGTAAGATTTTGTTTGCATGATTATCTTTTGACCTTGATTGTTTGGGTTTGACCTAGAAAGGGTGCGATCATTTTAATTTCGAGGACGAAATTTTTCTAAGGAGAGTAGGATTGTAACACCCAGTTTTCCAAATGAGGGTAATTTTGAAATTTTGTAATTATAATAATTATTATTGATATTTATTTCATATTATAATTTTTAGTGATTTTTAATAATTTTTAAACTATTTAAAAACTGCTTTAAGTCATGACTTGTGATTTTGATGTGCTGTCAGTGAAACCCTAGTGACTGCATGACCTAGAGCCTAACCATGTCATTAGGATGATTTAATTATCATTTTTAGGCTAGGAGTAATTTGGTCATTTTGACTTATTTGAATTATTTAATGATTTAATGAATTGGTGAATTCTAGTTTGACTTTGACTTGCTGAGACCTAGTGGACTAGCCTAGAACCTAACCCTAGCTATGGTAACCCTAGTCTAACTTGAGTTAACCTATTTTAGTCATTAGAGAATAGTTTTAGAATGAGGGGATTTGGTTTAGTGAATTTAAGTCATGGCTTGTGGTTCATGAAATGACTTATGGCTTAATGATTTGATTGACCATGACTTAAGCCCATAGGGCATTTTAGGAAACCCTAACCTAATTTTACAACTTGTGACTAGCCACCTAGGGAATTCCACCCTATTTAATGCCTCCATCATTTAGGGTTAGCCTCCCTTGGAAATAGTTCTCAAGTTTAGAAAGAGGTAAATCCCCAACTTTAGAAATTCATAGAAAATTCATTTTAATTCCTTTTTAATCCTAGTTTCTTATACTAGAACCTAATACTCTTCTATTTTCTGATTTTGGGGTTTAATCCTAGCTTTGGGACAATTTGGGAGCATTTTGCTAGCAAAGAGGAACCCCCCATTTGGAGCTTTTTCTTGCTATTTGCATCCATAGGTAAAACACCTCTAATTGTATTAAATTTTGGTTTTCTTTGCAGTTAGGGCTAGATCTAGGAGTCCCCTAGCTGTCTCTGGAGTTTGAGCCCATTTCGTGTTCGTTTGGTGTCCGTATCGGGCACGTGTCCATGTGTAGGTATAGGTGTTTGATGAAATGTCACTTAGGAATTTATTTTCGATTTTTGTAAATGTAATTACATGAGTTTGTAGATCTAAGGATGTACATTATTTTTTGTGAAGGATGTTAAGTATTTTGGTGTCGTTTTGTGTCCATTTTTGCCATTGGACACGCGTGCACGACACGAGTGCACTGTCCTGCATCACGGGCTCGATTTCTTCTTGTACCAGACACGTGGACATGCCAAATTTTTGGAGGATGTCAGGGCACTGACTGAAATCATCCTCCCAAAATTTGGGGCCATATGGTGCAGTGTGCGAGGAGAAATCCTCCTCGCACTGGCCGTACTAGCCGCGCGCGCGCACTGAACACGCGAGTGAATCCTTCACTGTCACGTACTTTTAATTCGGACATGGGGACACAGGGACGCGGTGCAGGGTGACATGATTGTAGCCCTATGTGGGGCAAACACATGGGCATGAGCACGAGTCGTGTCGTGCCCTGTGTCGTACGTGGGACACGCGTGCACACGTGCACGACGCAGCCTATGCACAGAGTGTCTGTGCATGTTTTGAGGCTTCGACACGCCGTGTTCGGCTCTAGGGTCACACGAAAACACTCCTGGGACACGTGCACATGTGTATGATGTTTTACCAACTGTTTAATTTGCATATTAACAAGTTTTTATGGATCGAATTTGGAATTCCCCTTTGCACTGATACGGTTCACTACTTTCCATTCCTGAGATTGAGTTCTGTTTCAAATTCCCTGTTTAAACCCGATTTTTCTCGATGTTAATTGCCATTTTTTTGATTCACTTACACATGTATTAGTTGCTGCTAGGGTGTTTGCATATGAGTTTGGGTTTCGATTGATTTTGTTGGATTTTCGAAATGTAGGTTGGACTGAAACAGTCGACTGATACACTACACCCTGTTTTCAAAATCCTAATTTTTGTTTCATGTTTTTCAACTGATTTGTGATGTTTAAACTGCCATATTAATTTGTATACATATATAATAGTTACATTTGTGTAATAGGTTTTCGAATGGATGTTCAATGTTGAATTGTTATAAATTGTCACTGTTTTCGGTTTTTCCTGAGATGCCTGTAAGGGTCAGGTTTCATTACACCACTGTCACTTCTAAAATTTCCTGAGATTTCCTACCATCCATGTATCATTTCACCCATATTATTGTTGTACACCCACATACACATCACTTTGACACAACATAGCCCTGTACACTTGCAAACACACACCACACAGGTTCCTAAACACACAAAACTGTCATTTAACACTCACCTATAACTGAGAATAGTCATATTAATTATGTTCAAATACTTGGTATCTTTTGTTCAGTCCCTATATTGCTTGTATTAGCTTACAAGCTATGGTATCATCCCCTTCCTTTATGCATAATCTGAACACTGAACAGCCTTCACAATTCATCCCTCCACTGCAAAGGTTAACATTGGCCTACATCCTTAGCATATCAGTTTCTTATTGATTTCATTCACCCTTAACTATTGTGCAGATCATTGAAAATTGACCTGTCCACCTTGGCTTTCTGTTCACAATCCCATCTCTCTATGTTCAGTCCTTGATGTTCAGACTTGAACATCACCTATGGACAGCACATTGCCCCATTGACAAAATGGTATCACATTCAAACACACACTTGACACACTAGCCTATACTTGTCCACACCTATTTATAAAACTGCCATATATCATCTCTATATCTATATATGTAATATATATGTATGTATGTATATGCAAGGTAGATAATAAATGTATGGATGTAAGAATGTAATATACATGATGTATTAGGATAGTGTGTGTTTGGTTTTGTAGTTGAGGGCTTAGGAATGGTAATGTTTTATATAGATGATATTATAGTGTATGTATACATATTTTTATATATAGGTCTATGAGATATATTTAGGTATATGTTATGGTTTATGGGTTAGAACTTAGGAGTTTAGTTTTAATGTAGGTTTTAGATAAACCTAGACTAGTAGGGACCTATGTTGGCCAATAGTTGACCAAAACTCTAGATAATTGACCCAATAGTTCAGGATTGACTGGAGTTGACCAAAAGTCAACATTTAGTCTAGATGTGACCAATTGACCTAGTTGACTAGAGTATTGACTTGGGTTGACCCAGAGTTGACCAAGTTGACTTGGGCCTAGTTGACCTAGACAGTTGACCAGGTTTGACTTAGAGTTGACTTTGACCTAGATTGACCTAAAAATCATGTAGATTGTATCATAAACATCATATATCTTATCTTTGAACATATTATAACCCATATTATTCTGTTTAGGACATTGTGACTCCGGTGCAGACATCTGATATTATACTACTCTTTTCAGAGTATCAGACGAGTACATTCTCTGATAGTTCTTCTATTTACTTGTCGTTTACTATATTTCAGTTGTAGCTAGTTCTATCTGATTATCTGTTTCAAACACGATTTGATATTGCTGGATCCATTTCATGCGACACTCACTTTTTTAAGTCTGGCCTCTATTTCTGGAACCACCTACTAGAACCACCCTGGAATCAGTTACTGGAACCATTCGTGTACTGGTTGGACTTATACCTATTTTTTTCCGGATTATGGATTCACTTGTACTTGCTGGGCGGAGAAATATTGGAATAGGCATGTGAACATACCCAAATACTGGAGCCACTTCCTTGAAATTATACTGGAACGATAGCCATCCCATACTTGGCCGAGTGTGCGGTGTGCCATATTACCTACAGCCGTTCACATGTCGATCCCGATATTTTAAAACACACTGTTAGAGTATAAGCTGGACTCACCCTGGAACCTTTGATCATCGACTGGACTCACCTTATCCGGACTCATCTTGTACTGGAACCACCTGGTATCAGATTCATGTTGTCTGGATTTACTTGGGTTTTGTACTTGTTTACATTTACATTCTGGACTTATATCATGTTGCTCTAGTTCAGCTAGTTTCTAATTACAGTCTTTATTGCTATGATTCTTCTCTTATTTTACTTACCTTACTTTTCTTGTACCTTAACTGTTTCTCTATACCATCACCTGTATACAAACTACCATGTTTCATCAATATAACTGCTTATAACTACTTTATAGTTCTCTGTCATTTAATTGGGATTTTTTGATGAGTTGTACTCGTTTCTGTCCTGACTGGACCTGTTGAAATTTTACAGATGATTGCCCTGAGGACACATGCCCTACATATTATGGACCCGGAGACGTGATGACTACCTTTGGCCCTGACACTCAGGAGTGCTCGGAATTTAGTTTAGTAGACTAGCATCTGTTTTTCATGTCAAACTTTTGTATTGATTTGAGACTTGTGTAGTTTTGAGATTGTTGAGAGTTGTTATTATTTTAGTAGTTGTCTTCTATTCTTAGTTAATTCTTCTGTGTTTATCTTATCGTGCTTAGACTGTGATTGAGTTACAATATCTTATACCTGTCCTTCGTTCGAAGTTGATCATGATGAGTACAGTATAATTGCGTGAGTTGCTGGTTAGATAGTAACCTAGGACAGCGCTCTACCGCCGACACTGCGGCGTAGGCTGGGCGTCGTTACGTACTCGTACCCTCACAGTGGGTGCGGGTCGTGACAGTAGTTCCCCTTGACCGAGGATGTGGTTGACTATTTCCGATTGTCGATCAGAGCAGCATGTGCAAGCTGAAGCAAGGCTGAACCCGATAGTGTTGAGAGTGTCATCAGTGGGCAGGATGTTGCGTAGGGATCTCCAGATGAGGAAGGACCACTTCTTGGGGATGCAGGTCTGCTAGAAGGATACAATAGTAGGAGATGGAGCCGCATTGCCAAGGATCACTCTTCTGGCCGACTTAACCGAGAATGCTACGTTAACATCGGGCGACCACTCGAGTATATCAGCGTCCGGTCCGATCTTTACTCTGCTACGGCGAATATAATCGACCGCCTCAGACCCAGCCCATACCTGGACTTTGTTCCAATTCCAGGTGTTATTTGGAGGGTCCCATAAGTCCTTGATAGTGCTGTTCCTGGGGTTAGCAGAAATGTTGGGCATCAAAATATTGTCGACCCAGTGATCAAGAAATGGCGAAGCTTCGCCGTTGGCCACCTTAAGGCGAATCGCTGGTTCGGCTAGGGACCGCCCGCTGAGAATGCGACGACAGGCCGCAGGGGATCTGCTGTTCACGATGGCCATAGACGGGTGTATGTGCTTGAAGTATCTGGCCTTCATGAACCTGGACCATAAGTTCTTAATCGTGCGAAGCGTCCACCATAATTTCATAGAGACAGCATTAACGATGTAGGAAAGTTTAGTGAACCCCAGGCCCCCGTCCTCGGTAGTACGAGCCATGGTATCCCAGCTGGCCCAATGGTGCTTGTCGTGGCCGCCACTGTGTCCCCAGAGAAAGTAGCTGAAGATGCTCTCGATGTAGGATAGAACTTTCTTGGGAGGGGAGCAGGATGCCAGGGTGTAGATGGGAATGGAAGTGAGGACGTGATTGATGAGGATCATCATACCTCCGGGGGAAAGCGTGGCGTTGTGCCAGCCCTCGAGCTTCTTTCTGATGCGAGTGATCAGGTTTTCGAAGATCCCTGCGTTAGATCTGGCATACACGAGGGGGCACCCTAGGTAGTGGAATGGAGGGTGGTGGATGGGGAATGTGGTGGTGGTTGAGATGCTAGCCGCTTGCTCTCTCTTGATTTTATAGTGGCTGTAGATAACACTTTTATCCGGGTTGATCTTCTGCCCATAGAATATTTCATATCTCTGGAGCGTATTGTGGACGACGTCCACCGATCCGGCGGCCCCAGAAGAGAATATGAGGATATCGTCTGCGAAGGCCAGGTGGGTGATGATCGGACAGCCGCTGGCTGTGTGGTAGTGCTGGAAGTTGGGGGAGCTCACCATCTTATTAAGGTTTCTGCTCAAAGCGTCCGTCGTTATGATGAAGATATATATATATATATATATATATATATATATATATATAAAATATATATATATATATATATATATATATATATATATATATATAAAATATATATATATATATATATATATATATATATATATATATATATATATTCCAAAACCCTACGCTTTATTCATAAGTAAGGCACAAAATGCCAAAGCCTATACAAGTAAGCGCAAAAGAAGGGCAGGAAAATAGGTGGCCGGGGTGAACCCCCCGTACACCCCCAAAAACTTCAGTTATCCAAGGATAACCAGAAACTCTCCCTGACGTGCTTGCAGTATCTCCTGCTTTTGAACGTCTGCTTGACAACCTCCTTGATCAGTTGATTTGGACTATATTGGTGACCCTTGTATCTGAATTTGTTGCGGTTCTTCCATATGACCCAAATGATGGCTGCTGTAACGATCTGGTGTCCATGCAAGGCTCTGCCCCATTTGACCAAAAGATCGTTAAAGCCCCCAACATCCTCGAGTTGTTTATACCGAATGGAGCCAGTGGTCCACACCTGCTCGGCCAGGTCACCTGCTTGAAGAATGTGTTCTGTATTCTCCTCATGTCGCTCCAAGCAGCAATGGCAAGCTGATGCTAAGCTAAAGCCAATGGTGGTGAGAGTGTCATCCGTGGGAAGCTTCCTATGCAGCGCTCTCCAAATCAGGAAAGACCATTTTTTAGGAATGCATGATTGCCAGAAAGGACGGATGACGGGGGACTACGTATCGATAATGCGACTCAAATTCCTCGCTAAAGCCAGAGAGAAAGCTCCGTTATCCGATAGATTCCACCATAAGGCATCAGGTTCCGTCACGATTCTTAAGCCAGAATCAGCCAATGCCACGGCTGCCTTCTCCCCGATCCACTCTCGAGCAATCTCCCAATTCCAGTCTCCTTCGTGATTCCACAGATCCCAAATCACGCTGTTTGAAGAGCTTCTGGATGCTGCGGAAGGAGGTCTTCCTAGGACCAGCATTCGTAGAATAGTGATGAATCGCCCGAGCCAAGCTTGAGCCGGATCGACAGCTCAGCGAGCAGCCTGCCCTTAAGGATCTGACGCTAAGAAGCAGAGGATCTGTTGTTGAATCTAGAGGCCGCCGGATGGGTGTGCTTGAAATACCCAGCCTTCATGAATCGAGTCTAGAGAGTACTGCTATCACGGAGCTTCCACCACATCTTCATAGAGCAAGTATCGACCACATGAGACAACCTGCAGAAACTAAGACCGCCCTCTGATGTGGGTTTTGCCATGGATTCCCAGCTGGCCCAGTGATGCTTGTCTGCCCTCACTGTGCCCCCATAAGAACTTGGCAAATAGGTTTTCAATAGACTTTAGCACCTTCTTCGGAGGGGAGCAGGCAGCTAAAGTGTAAGTGGGGATGGACGAGAGGACATGCTGAATCAGAATCTTCTTTCTGCCTGGAAATAAAATCACATTGTGCTACCCTGTAATTTTTTTGGATTTTGCCCACCAGATCTTCGTATATGGATGCATTGGATCTTTCGTAAACCATCGGGCACCTAATATAAGAGAACGGAGGATACGCGACAGCGAAGGTGGTGATTTTAGTCAGATTAGAGGAGTAGTCTATGTCAACTGAGTGGTGGATGTAGATAACACTCTTGTTGGGGTTGATTCGTTGTCCGAAACATCTAGTGCATCTCTGCAATATTTTATGGACCATCTCTACTGACACGATGTCCCCGGATGAGAAGATGAGGATGTCGTCAGCGTATGCCAGGTGGGTGATGATCGGGCAATAGCTAGAGGCGTAAAAATGCTGGAAACTAGAGGTATGAACCATTTTGCTGAGGTTTTTGCTGAGAGCTTCCGTCGCAATGATGAAGATGGTGGAATATAGAGGGCCCCCCTGTCTGACACCATGACTGGATCTAAAGAAACCCTCAGCTTGGCCGTTGAAGACAGTGGAGAATAATGAATTACTAATCGATCACCACACAATGTCGATCCAGATCTCCGAGAACCCGAAGGCTCTGAACACCCATATCATGTATTGCCAGTCAAGCCTATCTTACGCTTTTTTCATGTCCAGTTTGATAGCAATCTTCCCACCTCTAGACGAAAATTTTATACAGGTGATCATCTCTTGTGCCAGCAGGATGTTGTCTAAAATATTCCGACCATGGACAAAATCGCTTTACTCCTCGGAGATAATCTTGGGGAGAAGCCCCGCCATACGAGTGGCGATGATCTTCGATATAATTTTGTTGGTGAAGGTGCACAGGCTCAAGGGTCGGAAGTCTTTGAAGGTCTCCGGGTTGTCCTTCTTGGGAATGAGAATCAAGTTTGCACAAGATATCGATCTGGGGTACCTGCCTCCATAAAAGAAGGCGGTTACAACCTAATGAATATCTGTCTTGACGATGCCCCAGCAAGATCTAAAGAAGACTCCCATAAAGTCGTCCGGTCCCGGAGCGCTATGTTCATTCAGGGCCCAAACTGCGTCTTTAACTTCAATCACAGAGGGAATAAGTTGCAATCGGGAATTATCGATGTCCTCAATCAAGTAGGGGATCTTCGCGAGGAAGTTCACATCCTTGTGGATGATGTCTTTGGTGAACAGCCGGGAGTAGAAAGTAGGCGCATCCGACTGGATGTCCTGTTGGTTTTTGAGTATGTGCCTGTTCTCATCAGCTATCTGATAGAGGTTAAGCTGTTGTCTGCACCCCTTAACACAAGAATAAAAAAATTTAGAGTTTTTGTCCCCCTCGATGTCCCAGGTCAGTCTAGCTTTCTGTTTCCAGAAATCTGCCTCCACTTTCAGCCGAAACTTCAGAAGCGCTCTAGTGAGGTTGAGGGAGGCAAGGGCCTCTGTAGATCTGTCAGAAGCAAACAAAATCTCAGCCCGAGTGACGTCGTCCTCGACTGTACGAATAGCCTAAAATATGTCGCCAAATGCTTCCTTACTCCAGGTGGAGAGGGCTTTCTGGTAGTTTTCAGCTTGGCTGCCACCCGAACAAGGGGTCAACATCGTCAGGGCCACTCCAAGCGGCTTGAACAACGTTTCTGAATTACAGGTGATGGCTCCAGAGGTCAAGGAAACATAATCTTTTCTTGATCTTGTTCGAGTTATTGTTAATCTCAATGAGGAGAGGGGAGTGATCCGATTCAGTGGCGTTGAGGTGCGTGAGGTTAGAGATAATCCCTAAATCAAACCATTGGTCATTAATGAGGGCACGATCAAGGCGGGAATATTGTCGTTGGGCGCCTTCCTGTATGTTACACCAAGTAAAAGCGTTGCCAGTGAACTGAAGGGGAGACAGGTTGGAGATAAATATAAAGTCAGAGAATTCATGTATGGCTTTCAAAGGAGGGGGACGACCGCCAGACTTCTTCGTTTTGCAAGTAACCACATTGAAATCACCCATACAGAGCCAGGGTAGGGTGGCGTAATTCTGGTATTTGTCACTCAGGATATCCTAAAGTAGTTGGCATTCTGTAATGTCACATCTTCCATGGACAGCAGAAAAAGAGATCGAGACTGGAGCATAGGGGGTTCCACCCAACAGGTGAGCGCTTGTCTCGAGTCGTGGATGATGCTGAGTTTAATGGCTGCCGTAAAAAAAGATCCAAATGTCGTGACACCCAGCTATGGCAGAGGGGAAGCCTAACTGTAACTGAATGGAATTTAGTTTCTTCTTGGGGATTTTAGGTTCAATAATCACTAAAATGTCAATTTTGTGCATTTTCTTGAGACAGTTTAATCTTCTCAAGGTGGGTTTGTTCGATAGGCCCCTAACATTCCAGGAGAGGATGTTAAGCATTTAGATTGCTGGAGAGGTAGGATTTGGTGACTTTCACTGCTGACCTTGTGGTCATGGTTGTGGACTCTATTGTGCTCTTTTTTTTCTTATTATTTTTATATGTATTGGTGGTGGTTGCCATTTTCCCGTCCTTCTTGTTCATGGTTGCTTGATTAATGACTACTGTTTCCTCTGTCGGGTGCAAATAAGTTTCTTCCATAATTTCAGCTAAAGCTCCGTAATGATTGTTTGAGCTAGTAAGACCGGCAGCAATGGCCTGCTTTAACCTAGCTACTGGCCCTTGTCTGGTGATGGCTAGAGCATCCGCTCGGATGGCCGCATCATAGTGGGATGTGGAGGGGACCTCTGATTCGGGGTTAGTAGGGCCTTCTGTGCTTGTTGGCTCTGTTGTTGATTCTAATTGATTCTCTGGGGACTGTTGTACCCCTTCAGAATCTCTTTCATTAACCTGGTTGACGGTCCCTGTTAGAGCTTCAATAACGTAATTGTCCTGTGAGTCATCTGGAAGGGCCGATGCGAGGATATTGAATTTGTTGGTAAGGTTGATAGCTGGGGATTTGTAGGGCATAATAGCTCTGTTCGGGGGGGTCAGAAGATTGAGATATGGGTTCTCCGGAGCTGGATTCGAACTGAATGTGGGAGTTAGGTTGAGGGAGAATCGGAGATCGATGGGTTTGGTTTGTCTGTTGAGTGTTGTCTGCCTTTCGGGGAACATTCTTCTTCAACTCCGGGTGCACCCTGAAACAGAGCTCAGTAGAGTGACCTCTCATATGACAGTGCTTGCAGAATATAACGTTGTTATCATAGATAATTTACTGAGTATGCATCTTATTGCCCAGTGCTATCTAAATATGGTTGGGCAGTTCCTAGACAAATCTAGTTCCAAGCAGATTTTAGCGTAATTACCTCGGGAAAGGTTGCAAGTTTCTTCGGCCGCCGCGACAAAAGTTCTGATAGCATTAGCGATTCTTTTCAGGGCGGCTGGGGCAAAAGAAATGAGTGGAAGGTTCGGTAGGGTGATCCAGGCGGAGACTATCACCGAGTCTTCTTTAGTATTGAAATTCGGGGTCCATTTCACAATTTTCATGTTGTGGGAGTCTATTTTTCCCGTGCCTCTCGCCCAGACCCTCTTGTAATGATTCTCCGATGAAAGATGTGAAGTACGTGTAGGCAACTCTAGAGGGGGGTGAATAGAGTACTTGTGAAAATAATGATCAATTAAAAATCAACTCTGTTCAATCCCAACTAGTAAATAATTAATCAGAGTATAATCGCATAAATTAAATAAAGATCAGAAAGCATACGTAGACACGGTAATTTTTAACTTAGTTTCCCTCGTGGAGTACTAGTCCAGGCCTGAGAACTCTAGCTCAGGATTGAAATCCACTATTTGTGAAATAGCTTTACAACCACGTGCCTTTACACAGAAGAGCACGCCAACTTCTTGAAAGATCGCTGAGGCAAAACTTGAAAATTTCCAGGTGACTTCTTCAAGACTCTTGCATAAAACTTCTAATTGACTCAACGTGCACCTTGTAGGCTTGGGAAGTTTTATGGCTAGTAGATGAGAAGAGTATGGCTCTTTAGGATGTATAGGCTATAAGAGTAGAAGAGAAGAGAAGATTTGATGATTTTAAATGGGAGAAAAGGGTGCCTATATATATTAGTTCTGGGAGTAAGAGTTCGGCTAGAACTCTGTCCAAAAAATTCAAAATTTTGGCCGTTGGACAACTTGCAATGAGCAATCCCTAAAAATTAGCTCCTAGAAATTAGGAGACAGAGTTCGGCCCGAACTCTGTGTGGGGGCAGAGTTCGGCCCGAACTCTGCCGCCTTGGAGATAGAATGCTCATGGGCTGTTGGGCTTTGGAAGTTTGGCTTTTTGTTTGTAGGGCTTCTAGTCTATGGTTGAGGTACTCAGTGAGACTCAACGTACAATAGTCTAGACTCAATAATATTGTAAAAATATAGACTTCCGATTACAAGTTCCAGCAGTATTCGTCGAGTAGTCGTTGAGGATGATTGTCTGACTTGATATGTGTTAGTCGTCTGATTTGTAGCTTTGATGACAATTTATGTGTCGAGTTGGATCATGTTAAATGTTGATTTGTTAATTATCAAGATTAGGTTGACTGTGATCCAGTTTGGGTCAACAATCTCCCCCATTTTGATAATTGACAAAATTGAGATGTTTGCGTGTCGCAACATTCATACCTGGACACATATATAGCTCCCTCGTAGATGGACATTTCGTCGCCCCCGTAAATAGAAAAGTCCTGATATAAGTACTAGTCCAAACAATACATAGCACACAAGTATTTATCCAAAATGGTTAAGCAAATATCACATATTCTCCCCCTTTGACATTTAGCAAAATAAAATAAGAGCTCCCCCAAAAAAATAACCATGGAGAAAATATGTAATCACACAACAAAGGCTCAAGTCCAGTGTAAGAGATAATTAGCAAATAATCCAAATAGCCAAATAGAAGCCATATAAGCATAATGTAGTACAAAGCAAAGAGTTCACCTACATAACCACTGAATAAAAATGACAAAGTGCATAAACAAAAGAAATCCTAAGCATCAGCAGCATCATAAAATGGACCACGGCCGTCGCGGAGCACGGAAAGGTCCAACAGAGTCAGATGGGTCGCTGGCAGAGCGACGAGGATCAATAAACGTTACATCTGGATCCAAATACCTCCTGACCCAGGTGTCGTCGATACGGTAACCTTCGCGAGAAGGGTCCCGTACCATGGGGTAAGACATCGTAGGATGAGTAGCCAGGGAGTACTGGATGTCATGTAGGGTGTTGCTGATAGCTGTCATCTGTAAGGTGGTGCGATAATCTATCTGAGTCCAGCGATCGTCCTCCAAGCGAAAACGATCACGCAGCATAGTCTGAATGGACTCAAGAGTAGCAGGTGGCTCAGGCGCAGGTTGGCCAAGAGCAGGAGGATCAGCCTGAGCATCAAACTCGGAATGCTCTAACTCAGCAGGAGACTCAACAGCTACTAGAAGCCGCCATACCTTAGACAGATAGGCAGGGGCAGAAAGGAACTGGCACTCATCAAGGGGAATATGGAATGCAGAAAAAATTATCGGTAAATATATGGCATAGACCAATGATCGAGGTCTCTTCTCTGCACTAATCATCCAGTCCATCATAGTGCACGGAAAGTTAAAAGGGACATAGAAGTAGAGATGATAAAGTGCAGAGGTCTCAAGATAAGATACTTTATCGGTCGATCCCGCTTTGGGCAAGATCGTAGAGAAAATGATGCAATAAAGTTCATAAAAATACGGGTTAACATTTTTAGCCTGTAGCTTGCGGGGACGAGTGTTAGGAGTACACAAGTCATCTTTGAAGCTTTCAAGTGACGATCCATCGGGAAATTAAAACTGTCGGGCATCGATAAGTTTCTCCCAAGAATTGGGTTCCGGGATCTCGAGATATTTTGCAAGCTCAAAATCATCAAAAGTAATGTCGATACCGGCGACACGAGAATAGATTTATGTGTCGTCAAAGGTTAGATTACAATAGAACATTTGGATAGCATTCAAATAGACAACAGATGAGGTAGTAACTAACTCATCTAAACAAAGATCATGGAACAATGAATCATAAGCCAAAAATATAGTAAAATTAATCGGATGACCCGCATACACATTCCGTGAACGAAAGTCAGCAAACCATTCATTGGAAGCCTCCAATGATACAAAAATTTGTTCATTGAATGTGTTGGGATCATGAGGTGGTGGTGGATTAAAAAGTGGATGGATTGGAGGAGGAAGAGGATTGGAAGATGATGCACCATCACTCCTTCTCTTGTATCTTCTAAAGAGTCTTGGAGCCATAGAGAATTTTAAAAAATTGAAAGAAAATAGAGAAGAATATGAAATTATACCTCACAAAAATGAGAGAAGATGGAAGAGATCCCCCAAAAGCTTGAGATCTTGAGTTTGGGAAGAAAAAGAGCCCTAAAAGTAGAGTTTCTAGGGTTAGGGTTTGAGAAAATTGTGTTTGGAGGAAGGTAGAAGAAGAACAAAGTGAGGAGAGAGAGTTTGCTCTCGGGTTTAAGGAGTTTGGGAGCAGCAAGACGGGTTAAATCTGGACTGTCGGATCAAAACAAGGAGTTGCTGAGAAGCAGTGAAGGTTCTGTGACCAAGGACATAGAGTTCGGCCCTAACTCTGTGTGGTACAGAGTTCAGCCCAAACTCTACCTCCATGGGCACAGAACACTGGAAAGTTTGAAAATGGCTAATTTTTTATGGAAAATGAATAGAATTTTGAATGTTTGAATTAACTAAGTCATAAACATAATTAAACCATATAACAAACAATGATTTAAGACAACGGCCATTACGATGAAACTGCCATAGGGTAGCTGTAGGGTCTGGATCCCATCTAGCGGTAGTCCGAAGACTAGTGCACCGTGTCGCTTAGGCGTTTACGCCTTGTTGTCAGAAGGACCCTATTGGCTTGTACCCATAGCAAGGTCACCATAAAGATATATGTCATAATCGTTATTTATGCAGGCCAATTTATTTAATGACCATTTCATCCAAAATTCCTAATTCACGACAAAGAAAGTTGATGCGCTCTTCGGCCAGTGGTTTGGTAAAGAAGTCTGCTAGCTGATGTTTAGTGTCTATAAATTCTAAATTAATCGTGCCTTGTTGTTGATGATCACGCAAAAAGTGATGTCTAATCTCTATGTGTTTAGTGCGTGAGTGACAAACTGGGTTTTTAGTCAGATTAATGGCACTAGTGTTATCGTAAAAAATAGGTATATGCTTGAAACATAAGTTGTAGTCTTCAAGGGTTTGCCTCATCCACAGAATATGTGCACAACAACGACCAGCTGCGATATATTCAGCTTCTGTTGTGGATAGTACTACAGAGTTCTGCTTCTTGCTAAACCATGAGACTAACACCTTTCCTAGCAAATGACACGTGCCGCTGGTACTCTTACGGTCAACTTTGCATCCTACAAAATCAGCATCGGAATATCCGATTAAGTCAAAGGAAGTGGTTTCAGGATACCACAAGCCTACCATAATAGTTTCTTTAAGGTATCTCAAGATACGCTTAACTGCGGTCATGTGTGATTCTTTAGGATTGGCTTGGTATCTAGCACATAAGCAAACACTGAACACAATATCGGAGCGACTAGCAGTTAAATATAATAAACTACCAATCATACCTCGATACTTACGTTGATCGACCGGTTTGCCGCTTTCATCAGGTTCCAGCTTTGTGGTAGTAGCCATAGGGGTGCTGATCGGTTTGATGTTGTCAAGCTCAAACTTCTTCAGCATGTCCTTAACATATTTCGATTGACTGATAAAGATGCCTTGCGAGAGTTGTTTAATTTATAATCCAAGAAAGTAGTTGAGCTCCCCCATCATGCTCATCTCGAACTCATTCTGCATACACTTGGCAAATTCCTTGCGTAGACCCTCATTAGTAGACCCAAAAATAATATCATCAACATATATTTGTACTAAAAGAATTGTGTCATCAAGAGATTTTATAAACAGTATAGTGTCGACTTTTCCTTTTGAAAAACCTTTATCTAGTAAGAAAGTACTTATACGATCATACCAAGCTCGAGGAGCTTGTTTAAGGCCATAGAGAGCTTTCCTAAGTTTAAAAATGTGGTCGAAAAATTTGTGATTTTTGAAACCAGGTGGTTGTTTGACAAAAACCTCTTCTTTGATAAAAACCGTTTAGAAAAGCACTTTTTACATCCATTTGAAAAAGTTTAAAGTTTTAAAAATTTACAAATGCGTAAAGCATCCGAATGGATTCTAATCGAGCAACAGGAGCATGCGTCTCATCATAATCGATGCCCTCCTCTTGATTGTATCCTTGGGCTACGAGACGAGCTTTGTTGCGAGTGACTGAATCGTCCTCGTTTACTTTGTTACGAAAAACCCATTTAGTGCCAATTATTGAGTGGCCAGTAGGTTTAGGAACAAGTTTCCAAACTTGGCTTCTCTCAAATTGGTTGAGTTCTTCTTACATCACAAAAATCCAAAATTTAACATTGAAAGCTTCTAAAACATTTTTTGATTCTATTTGAGAAATAAATGCAGTTCTAGCTATAGTGTCTCTTACAGAGGATCGAGTAGTTACCCTTTTTACTATTTCACCTATTACCAAGTCCTTTGGATGAGAGGGAGTGAATTGGAACATCTTTGGTAATTCTTTCGGAGAGCTGGTTTCAGACGTTGCATTTATAGATGTTGAAGTTGATGGTTCATCATCGTCGTCGAGAATAACAGCTGTACTATTGTCCTCATCAAAAGTTACATTAGTAGACTATTCAACAATCATGGAGCGTTTGTTGAACACTATGTATCCCTTACTCTTGGCCACATAGCTAAGAAAAATACCTTCGTCAGCTTTGGCATCAAATTTGCCTAAGTTGTCTTTGGTATTCAGGATAAAGCACCGACAACCGAACACTCTAAAATAAAAAACATTAGGAGTCCTACCAAACCAAAGCTCATGGGGTGTCTTCTTCGAAATAGGTCGAATCAATACCTTATTCAAAACATGGCACGCTGTGCTGACAGCTTCTGCCCAAAAGTATTTCGAAAGAGAGAATTGATTTAGCATAACTCTAACCATATCGCCAAGATTTCTATTCTTCCGCTCCACAATACCATTTTGTTGAGGAGTTCTTGGACACGAAAATTCATGACTAAAACCATTTGAATCACAAAACTTTTCAAAATCAGAATTTTTGAATTCGCCACCATGATCACTTCGGATACGAGTAATCATGTAGCCTTTTTCGGTTTGGACCTTTTTAGCAAATACTTTGAAAACAGAAATTGTATCACTTTTGTTTGTAAGAAAGAAAACACATGTAAATCTTGAAAAATCATCTACAATAACAAAACTGTAGAGTTTTCTGCCAAGACTGGTTACTCTACTAGGACCAAATAAGTCCATATAAAGTAATTGCAATGGTCGGGTAGTACTTACAATGTTTGTGGATTTAAAGGAAGATTTGGTAGCCTTATTCTTTTCACATTCGGCACATACTGTGTCTTTCTTGAATGTGATATCCGGCAGTCCTCTGACTAGCTTCTTAGTAGATAATCTGGATATAGTATCCATGTTGGCATGACCAAGACGTTGATGCCATAGGAGCTTTTCATATTTGTGAGCGTAAAGGCACCTTCCTGTACTGTTAGTATCACTAGATAGATAGAAAATATAAATGTTATCTTCCCTTATCCCCTCAAAAGCGATGTCTCCAGTTGATCGATGATAGATAAAGCATTTAGTTTTCCCAAAGTTAATATCATAACCGTGATCAGCAAGATGACTAATGCTGAGCAAGTTATGCTTTAACTCGGTCACTAAACAGACATCGTTAATGATAGGAGAAGGAGGATAACCAATTGTACCGTTACCTATGATGTAGCTTTTAAGGTTATTGTCGAAGGAAACGTATCCTTCCTTTTTCATCGATAGTGTTGCGAATAGATTTGCATTTCCAGTCATATGTCGTGAGCACCCACTAACGAGAATCCACTTACTTCTAGTTGAAGAGGGAAGGTCCACCTACACTACGAGTAGATATGACCTTAGGTACCCAGATTCGTCTGGGTCCTGAGAGGTTAGACTTTGGTACCCATGCATATATATTTCTATCAACTAATCTCCTAATCATACATTGTGGAGAAATATGTCCATGTAGGTTACAATATGTATATCTAGCATGCATGTTTATACTAGGAGCATGTTGATAGTGGTGTCTAAAAGTAGGGTGATGATAGCTATGTGTAGCAGTAGAGTGAGTATGGTGACTGTGTGCAGCAGCAGGGTAACTATAATGATTATAGTGTGTGCAGCAGCATGATGACGATAATGATTACGTGTATATGTCTTACGTGCTGCATGTGAATAGGTGTACATGAAAGCATGATTTTGTGTAGCATATGGATGAGTGTTCTTGTGGTGATGTGCCTTTTTGTGATGAGTTGGCACGTTATGTGATGTGACTATGAGACTGAACTTGCGGTTGAATAACCTGCTTGCCCAGTTTGATCTCTAATTTCTTAGAGACATCATTCAACTCATCACATTTAGCAGTAAGACCGTGTATTCTACCTATAGCAATTTTGAACTTGTTTTTCTCTTCAGCAAGTTCTTTATTTAAAGCCGTGATGTCAAGTGTTTGTTTCTCAATGATTGATTCGGCATCGTGTAAGCTTAATTTAAGCTTGGATACCTCTTTAGTGTTTTCTGTGGGTATAGTGTTTCTAACATCTTCTAGTAAACATGAAAGTCTATGGATCTCGGTTTCGTAGTCCTTGATCTTATCCTTTACATGTTTATATTTATTGATTACCTTTTTATGATCTTCAAGTAGATCACCAAAAGCATCACCAAGTTCATCAAATGAGAAATTATCAAAAGAATCTTTTACCTTTTTTGAAGTCGCCATTAGACAGACGTTAGCCGTATTTTACGAAGAGTCCTCTTCCTCGTCTGAATCACTAGCCTCACTTTTATGCCAGATGCTAGTGTTGGCATACTTCCTTCTAGTTGGCTTCTTATACAGCTTCTCATATCTGCTTCCCTTTTTGCTAAGGGACAATCTTTCTTGACATGTCCTGTCTTTTTGCATCCAAAGTAGGTGGGTTCTTCCTCATCGTCTCTTTATTCTCTCTTCTATTTGTTGAAGCGTAGAAACTTTTTAAAGTTTCGAACTAAGAGAGCTTGATCGTCACCTTCGGAGTCATCGTCATCAGTATCTTCTGAGCTGGTTCTTCGGCGATGAGCTCTCAATGCAATCTTATTCTATTTTGGAGCTATTTCTTCGAAGTCTTTTAGATCGAGCTCATGCGTCATCAACTTGCCCATCAACGTTTCTAGTGACATTGTCGTGAGATTATTGCCTTCGATGATCGTCGTGACTTTGGGGTTCCAGACCTTCGGCAATCCTTGCAGCACTTTGTGTATCTTCTCATGGTTGGAATAATCTTTTCCAAGAGAAGATAGCGGGTTGACGATGTCGAGGAATCTGGTGAACATTTGAGTGATCATCTCATTAGCCTTCATCTTGAAAGCCTCGTACTCCTGTGTCAGACGATTGACTTTTGATTCTTTGACTTATGTGGTCCCTTCATGAGTCACCTCCAAAAGCTTCCATACTTCATGCGAGGTGGTGCATGTGGAGACCCTGTTGAATTCAGTCCTGTCTATGGCACAGAAAAGAGCATTAATAGCCCTAGCGTCTAGACTTGTCTATTTTTTCTCCTGATCGGTATACTTGTCGTGGGGTTTCTCGACGAGACTCTCCTCGACAGTTATTCTAGGGGTTTTTTTGTAGCCATCAGTGACTATAGTCCACAGGTCAAAGTCTAGAGACTTAAGATAAAAACTTATTCTAGTCTTCCAATATGTGTAGTTGGTCCCATCAAATAAGGATGGCCTATTTGTGGATTGACCCTCACCATAGTTGGTAGAGATGGGTTGTGTGGTTGCCATGGATCAACTCTAGGATGTAAATCCTATATTAAGACAACAGGACTTTGATACCAATTGAAGTACGTGTAGACAACTCTAGAGGGGGGTGAATAGAGTACTTGTGAAAATAATGATCAATTAAAAATCAACTCTATTCAATCCCAACTAGTAAATAATTAATTAGAGTATAATCAAGGAAATTAAATAAAGATCAGAAAGCATACACAAGCACAGCAATTTTTATCCTGGTTTCCCTTATGGAGAACTAGTCCAGGCCTGAGAACTCTAGCTCAGGATTGAAATCCACTATTTGTGAAATAGCTTTACAACTACGTGCCTTTACACAGAAGAGCACGCCAACTTCTTGAAAGATCGCTGAAGCGAAACTTAGAATTTTCCAAGTGACTTCTTCAAGACTCTTGCACAAAACTTCTAATTGACTCGCACCGAGCACCTTGTAGGCTTGGGAAGTTTTGTGGCTAGTAAATAAGAAGAGTATGGCTCTTTAGGATGTATAGGCTATAAGAGTAGAAGAGAAGAGAAGATTGGATGATTTTAAATGGTAGAAAAGGGTGCCTATATATACTAGTTTTAGGAGGCAGAGTTCGGCCAGAACTCTGTCGAAAAAATTCAAAATTTTGGCCGTTGGACAACTTGCAATGAGCAATCCCTAAAAATTAGTTCCTGAAAATTAGGAGACAGAGTTCGGCCCAAACTCTATGCGGGGGCAGAGTTCGGCCCGAACTCTATGCGGGAGAAGAGTTCGGCCCGAACTCTGCCTCCTTGGAGACAGAATACTCATAGACTTTGGCAGTTTGGCTTTTTGTTTGTGGGGCTTCTAGTCTATGGTTGAGGTACTCAATGCGACTCAACGTACAATAGCCTAGACTCAATAAAATTATAAAAATACAAACTTCCGATTACAAGTTCCAGCAGTATTCGTCGAGTAGTCATTGATGATGATTGCCTGACTTGATATGTGTTAATCATCTAATTTGTAGCTTTGATGACAATTTATGTGTCGAGTTGGATCATGTCAAATATCAATTTGTTAATTATCAAGATTAGGTTGACTGCGATCCAGTTTGGGTCAACAAGATGCATGAGCAAATATTTAGGGTCCATTGGTGCAATCTTGTATCCAAAAGTGAGCCCCCATCCGGCAATCACTTCCTGAACCCTGGCGAGCTTTGGGCAACCGGTAGTGAATTTGAGGACAAAAGGCTGAGAGAATGTAGCAGATAGAGTGGAAATTTCTTCTATGGAGAAGGGGACCATAGTCCCTTGAATTTCTATCGGGGCAGGAATTCGATGTCCGGGAGCTCTATTTCCAAGGATGGAGAGAAGTGTTTCGCAACGCGGTCTGGCCTGAGCATGTCCGCGTAAGACAAAGTAGGAGGGTTATCTGGATGATGACCGGTGGAAGTCAGGTTGTTCAAAGGGGCAGTCCCCGCAGGAGGCATCATAAACTGATTAGTCACATAATGTTTCTTCGCAACCGAGGCGACATGTGGCGCAGGGGTAGGCTGTACGGATAGAGGCATGGGGGCTTCGCATTTTTGCGGATAATAGCAAGTGCCAAATCATCACACCCGAAAGGGGGCAAGTAGTTTGTAGGAACAAAGTCATAAAGCAGAATACTCTAGAGGGGGGTGAATAGAGTAGGCAGCGGAATATTGCTAATTAAAACTTGTTAGCAATTAGATCACAGAAATAATAATAATCACAAAGTAATAACTGTAAAGAAAAGAGTGATCAGAAGGAAAATGCAAACACAGAAATTTATACTGATTTTTCTCTTGTGAGGACTAGTCCAGTCGGAAGAACTCTAGCTTCCAGTTGAATCCACTATTGGAAAATCCTGCAAGTTTTCATACGAAGTCCTTGCAACTTCTACAGACGCGAGCTTTGATACGAAGAACTCGACCAACTTCAGTTTTGAAGAGTCTTTCTTCAATCAAGACTCTGATTACAATTTCTCTGAAATCTTCTAGACCGTACCGTACCGGCAAATTGACTAGAGAATTGTAACTGGCTTGGGATTTGAAAATGGAAGCTTTTTGAAAACTTTTTGGAAGAAACGTAAGATTTAGTAGAGAGAAGATGAAAGTGAATGAGTTATTTTAAATGATCAGAATTCCTCTCTATTTATAGTTTTTCTAAAGACAGAACTCTGGCAGAATTCAGGCAGAATTCGGACAGAACTCTTTGTAACAAACTACAACTGAAGGGAGACCAAGTTCAAAATCCAACGTTCACATAACGTTTACCTTGGCCGAACTCTGGCCGACTTCTGTCAGGGTTGGTCAGGTTAATTTTATGAAAAATGTTTTTGGCTTTTTGAAATCCTTCAGAAGCTTTTTGTAAATAGCAGATATTTTTCAAAAACATAGGTCATTTTAGAAACGATAGGTCAGTTTTGAAAAACGATTTCGGATAGCCTATTTGCCAGTACGACTTGGTGTACAATGTATTCCTAGACTCAATAAAAATGAAAATTATATTATGTAAGGAAATACAATCTTGAGTGGCAAACATAGCTTCGGTCTTGAGCAGTGTCCAAAACGTCTTGAGTAAACATCTGAATTGTTCCATATATCGAGACAGAGTTTGATCAATTAATACAATCAGGTTTGACCATGACCAATGGGCCAACATAGTTGGGCAGCAATGCGGGCGTATGTGCCGCCGAGTTGACCACTGACGAGAGGAGGAGGGGAAAAGCATAAGTCCTCACAGAGGGGGAAGGGGTTTCCATATGGCAATCGCCAGCCTGGACCTGCGCCAGTGGAAGAGGCACCAACGCCAGTAAGTCTGCAGAAAGCAATAGCAGAGAAGAGTTAGGCACCGCAGAGAGGTGAGCTAGGGGGCCACCGAAGAATCATGCGTCTCCCCAAAAGAGGGGGGACAGCAACTCCGGGTTGCGCTAGCTCCTTGAGCGTCATGGGCACAAAGGCGCCAACATTAACTGGGGCTGGTGCCAACTCACTAGCACCACTCAACTGAGAAGGAAGGGCGCCAACCGTATCAGATGCTACCATATGAGGGCAGGCGCATTCTGGAGCCATCCCCAAATGCGCCAAAACGTTATCAGCAACGAAGTCAACAATGCTGACCTGATTGGTCCCCAATGGCGCAGCAAGAAAAGCGCCACCATGGGCTTTGCTTGGCGCCAAAGTGAGATTACAAGGAATCTGCCTACTGAACTAGGGGCCCCTAACCAAAGGGTTGGGGCCAGGTGTTGCACACTAGTCAAATTGACCGCCCAAAGGATAGGGCACAGGTTCCGAAGATGCATTCGAAAATTAAAATTGCTCTAGAAAGAGGGCCCATACCGGAACCCAGGACGAAGCAGCATCTTCAGCCAAAGACAGGAAAGGAGAAACCTCGGTACGCCGGACTAACAGGTCAGCCAACGCGGAACAACCGACAGGGAGCACTACAAGAAAAATGATCATTTATGACGCACGAAACGCACCATAAATGATCTTTCACGGCCTACATTTTTGTGCCATAAAAGACCATGTTGTAAATGACTATATTATTTACGGCGCACATTTAAACGCTGTAAATAACTCTCTCTATCTTTTTACAGCATTCTAATGCGCGTTGTAAAAAAATGGAGTAGATCATTTACAACGTTCACCTATGCGCCGTAAATAATATGGTCATTTACAACATAGTCTTTTACAACACACATTCGAACGCTGTAAATGAATCTCTCCATTTTTTACAACGAACATTTGAACGCTGTAAATGACTGTTAGAAATGGAAAAAAAAAATTTGTAACCATATTGAACGTAAAAATCAAATGTGATGCTCGAGTACAACAGTACTATAGACTTCAATTAAGCAAAGATCGAATAGACCACAACGTGAATCAAAGAACTTCCCAAAACAAGATAACCGAATCAATTGAACTCTAGAATCTAGCCTCCAACAAAATCTAGTGCATCTAATATACCCTAGATTTAACAACAATTTTTTCAAAACTAGATTTTACCATGTTCACTCAATAAGCATATAGAATACAATGCATCACCATAAAGTTGCACAAACTTTTCAAAACTAGCTTTTTACTATGGTCAAGTAGCATGCAATACATGCGATACAACATCACCACAGACTGTGCACAAATTGTGCACCACAGGGCTCATGTCCTGACTGGACCTGTTGATATATTACAGAGGATGAGGATGAGGCTTCCTGCACTACCTATTATAGAGCAGCCCTATACGACACTTGCGAGCTGGACTCTCAGGAGGACCCAGGTCTAGCTGATGTTATCACCCCTACTGTTTAGACTAGTTTAGTTAGGCTTTATCTTTCTTATGTTGTCATTTGGGATTGAGTTGTATTATGTTTTGTTATTGTGTCATTTAGACACTTAGACTTATTTCCCTTCCTGTTTGTACTTCCTTTAAGATTTTTATATTTATGATATCGTGCTATTTCTGCCTTAGATGTGATTGAGACTGTATTCTGTATTGTCACCTCCACTCGGAGTGTATATACTGTACAGGTACCTTATATTATTAGATTTTGTGACCTAGGACAGCGTTCTACCACCGACACTGCGGCGTAGGCTGGACGTACCCACTTCTCGTGCCCTTACTCTAGGGTGCGGGTCGTGACACCACAGGATTATAAATTAATCATGACCAACATCATGTAATCACCTAGGAAGCATAATTTACAGCAGACCGAAATCAACCCATCAAAAAATTATCTAACCGATTAAACTATAGCATTGAACCCATTCAACTTTCCCAAATAGGCCCCGTTGAGCACTACGCTCACCTGGCACTCCCGGAGGCACTCGGTAGAGTCCTCGACGAGGCGACGAAGACGTGGACGTTGAATATAGATAGCAGGACAGGCTGCCAATGGAGGAGATGAACTTTTGTAGCCGGTAGTCATAGCTGTGAAAGAATTTGTGTTAGGAGCATTTCGTCAAACATGTGGTAGGAAAGAAATAAAGTGTTTTATTCTTAAGAGTGGAGGGGACTAACGTGGAGGAGGTGGGAGTAGAGGGCCGAGAGGGAGATGGCGTTGTCCGAAGAGAGGAAGTTAGGGAGTGCTTTCCAGGAAAACAAGAGAAGCATGGACATCGACATTAACTCCTTCTCGTGTTGTCTGTTAACCATGGACATGATCCATTCCATACTTGCACTTTCAGGAGCCAACATAAAGCACCCTCACGTTGCTGGCGGAGGAGACCTACAGTTGGCATCTACTCCTAAGTCGGAGGGAAATAGAAGTGGTGGTGGTGGAGAAGTGGAAGAAGGAAATAGAAGTGGTGGTGGTGGAGAAGTGATAGGGGACTAGTGAATATGGCTGCTCACTTCTCTCTTCTTAAGAAGAAAAGATGAAAATAGTAAGAGGAGGGGGAAAAAATTGTGCGGAAAATGTGAAAATTTTAAATGAAAACAATTTTCAAAGAGGAGAACTGGAAGAAGAAAAATAATGCCTTTCACAACGTGCCGAAGCACGCCGTAAGGTAAAAAATTTAAATAAAAAAGTTTACGAAATAAAATTCAATAACAAATTTATCCACAAAATATAATCATTATATCCCTTAAGAATATAATTTTTCTACACTATTCTTTTTAAAAAATTCTTATTTAATTATTTTTTTTATTTTTAATTTTTTGTTAAAAAATTCAATAGTTTTTCTTTTTCATTTTTTGAGAATGATTTTTGTTTTTTAATTTTTTAAAAGATTTTTGTTGTTGTTTTTAGATTTAATTATTTTTATTTAATTATTATTTTTATGTTGTTTTCTTTAAAAGTTTATTTTTGTCAGTTTTAATTCTTTTAGTTCTTTTTTTTATCAATTTTTTCCTTAAGAATATAATTTTTCTATACAATTTTCTTTCAAAAATTCTTATTTATTCAATTTTTTTTTTTGCTTTTTTCATTTTTCTGAAAAAAATTCAATAGTTTTTTTATTTTTTAAGAATGATTTTTTTAAAGATTTTTTGTTATTTTTTCTCTGTTTTAATTTTTTATCTTTTTTCCTTCAGAATATAATTTTTTTATACCTTTTTTATAAATTCTTAATTATTTATTTATTAATTTTTGTTTCTATTTTTTTTGCTTTTTTATTTTTTTGAAAAAAAAATCAATAGCTTTTTTCATTTTTTAATAATGATTTATTTTATTATTTATTTAGAAAAAAATTTGTTATTGTTTTCTCAGTTTTAATTCTTTTTACTATTTTTATCAATTTTTACAGGAATATGAGTCTTCAATTACAACGCGCAAAAATACATGCCGTAAATGAGTCTTCATTTATAACACACAAAAATGCATGTTGTAAATGAGCCTTAACTACAAGGCCCAAAAATGCATTACCGTAAATGAGTCTTCATTTACAACACCCACAAATGCATGTTGTAAATGAGCCTTCAATCACAACGTGCAAAAATGCATGTCGTAAATAAGTCTTCAATTACAACGCATAAAATGCATGTTATAAATGAGTCTTTAACTTCAACGCGCAAAAATACATTCCGTAAATAAGTCTTCAATTACAACGCACAAAAATGCATGCCGTAAATGAGTCTTCAATTACAACACGCAAAAATGCATGCCATAAATGAGTCTTCAATTACATTGCACAAAAATGCATGCCGTAAATGAGTCTTCAATTACGGCGTACATGTCAAACACGCCGTAAAAAGACAAAAAACAACTATTTTACGGCACACATATTTGTACGCTGTATAAGAGTGTCATTTACAACACACAGCAACTGCGCACCATAAATGCTACATTTTCTTATAATGGAGGGAAGGCTGGGGAGGAAGCGCCCGAGTGGACAGGCTGGGGCCGACGAATCTGGATGAAAGAGCCATCGACCAAGACAAGGATCAGGAGGCGTCGTCCAGGAACGAGCCTGCAGAAAGAGGGGGAGGAGAGCCGGGAGGAGATGAGCCAGTCTCCAGAAGACTCGAGGACGGAGGAGACGGGGGAGCAAACGGCGGGGAGTCGGGCGGCAGCCCGAGGAGAGACAACAAATCCGGGGGCCAAGGCGACAGCCAAGGAGGGAGGCTACGGAGAGAGGACATGAGGAAAGCATGGAAAGAGGACGGGGAGGAGAAGCAAGACGGGGAGGGGATGCTAGAAGCGGAGGGGAAGCCCCATGGGGAGCACACAACGGATTTGTTGTCTCTCCTCGGGCTGCCGCCCGACTCTTCGCCGTTTGCTCCCCCGTCTCCCCCGTCCTCGAGTCTTCTGGAGACTGGCTCATGTCCTCCCGGCACTCCTCCACCTCTTTCCACAGGCTCGTTCCTGGCCGACGCCTCCTGATCCTTGTCTTGGTCGATGGCTCTTTCGTCCAGATTCGTCGGCCCCAGCGTGTCCACCCGGGCGCTTCCTCCCCAGCCTTATATATATATATATATATATATATATATATATATATATATATATATATATATATAGGGAGCGGATCAAAAGCCCCCCTCAGAAAATCCCCTAAAAACTCCCTCACTCTCAGCCGTCCATTTAATGTTAATATTAATATTAATATTAATATTAATGTTAATATTAATGTTAATATTAATGTTAATATTTATTTTTATTTTTATATTAATGTTAATATTAATGTTAATATTAATGTTTATGTTAATATTAATTTTAATGTTAAGTTTAATGTTAATTTTAGTATTTAATGTTAACATTAACATTAAATGGACGGCTGAGAGTGAGGGGGGTTTTTAGGGGGTTTTCTAGGGGGGCTTTTGATCCGCTTCCTATATATATATATATATATATATATATATATATATATATATATATATCAAGGTCTAATAATTCATTTCATAATAGGAATATTAGTATTTATAGCAATAAAAGTAGGGGGTTTACAACACCTTGTCCAAACAGATAGCCAATGCCTACTTAATTTAAGGAAGAAACTCTAAGGGGAAGCAGAATGCTCCCTACCAAAAGAAGAATGACGTTCACCATCTGAAGGTGAAGTCGACTCTGTTCAAGTCCAAGTCTAATGAACCTGGGACTTGTTTCAAGTGTGGCAAGAAAAGCCACTGGAGGAAAGACTGTAAGGAAAAACCTAAACAGAATGAGCAAGGTGAGGCTAACTTTGTTGCTATGATTGTGCAGGTTGACTCAACTGGTGTTGACATAGACTGGTGGATAAATACTGGAAAATCGTGCCATGTTTGCTCAAAGAAGGATTTGTTCACCACATACAAACATGTTTCTGAGAAGATTATGGTGGCGAACCAGACATAAGCTGAAGTACTGGGGATCGGGACGGTGGTACTGCAACTGACTTCAAAGAAGTCGCTGACGCTTCAGGATGTGAAGCATGTACTAGCTATAGCCAAGAACCTGGTCTCAGGAAGTCTGTTCTGCAATGCAGTCTTGAAGATGGACGTTAACGTTGGTCAGGTGGTTATGTCTTATAAAGGAATATACTTTGAAAAAGATTTTTGTATCGAAGGGATGTTCAAACTTCAACTTGTAACTCCAATGGAGATAATAAATGCAGTCTCTTCTTCTGGTTATTCTCTTGAGTTGTGGCATAATAAGCTAAGACATGTTCATTGTAAAAGAATAAACAAGATTTCTAGTCTAGGACTTATCTCTAAATGTGGGGGTAAGGAGTTGGAGAAATGTGAGATCTATGTGCAGACGAAGATCACAAGAAAACTGTTCAAATGGGTAAACCGAAGTACAAATCTTCTGGAGTTGGTGCACTGAGATATCTGTGACTTCAAACAGTTCTCCACAAAGGCCGAGATGAAGTATTTCATTACTTTCATCAACGATTTCTCAAAGTACGTGTTCGTTTATCTGTTCAAGTCTAAAGATTAAGCATTTGAGAAATTTAAGGACTTCAAGGCTGAAGCCGAATGTCAAACCAAACAACAACTCAAGAGACTCAGAAGTGATCGAGGTGGAGAGTATAGGTCTCATGAATTCGTATCGTTCTGCATAGAACATGGAACGGTCAACGAGATGACTGCTTCGTAATCCCTTCAATCAAATGGTGTTGCAGAAAGGAAGAACAGAATGTTAACAGAGATGATAAACCCAATGATGTTGACTGCGGGTCTTTCAAATTGCTTCTTGGATGAAACTGTGCTTACGGCTACTTTCATTCTGAATAGAGTGCCGCATGCAACTTTCGAAGTCACTCCACATGAACTCTGGTTTAAGGTCATACCCAACTTGAATGTCATTCGAATGTGGGGGCGTCTGGCGTATGTGAATCTTTCGGATTTAATGATTCAGAAGCTGGGTAAGAGGACTACAAAGACAATATTTCTAGATTATGCTGAGAAGAATGATGCTCGGAGGTTCCTTGATATTGAGTCAAATCATATACTTGAATCTTGTGATGCAGAATTATCATGACCCGCTCCCGAATAATCGGGTACGTGTCAGACATGCCCATCATTCGTTGAAAGAGACAACAAAATAAGCTGTACAATCTAAGGAAAACTCCAAGTCATAAGATAATATAAAACACCACAGCTTCTATAAACGTTTCCAGAACAGATCACCACAATCCATTAAGTAATTTAAGATAATTATATAAAATCATCCGAAGAAAATCCGGTAAAAGAATAAAATATACAACTATGAAATTTTAGTACAATCCAGAAGTAAAGTCTAAACAAATCTAAGAAATACACTAGAACTAGATCCCTGCAACTCCAATGATGACATCCTGCTCAACTATTGCCTCAAGCTCACCTACAACGTATCATGTCAGGAAAAAAGCAAAGTACAACCCCGACAAGAAACAGTCTACAATAAAATCTGAAATATACAAGGATACCGATATGGACTAAAGTACAATATGAAACAATGGTACAAGAACTGAAATATGAAACTATAGTACAAGAACTGGAACAATGAACAAGTCAATCAATACAAATGTGAATTTGAAATATTAAACTAATGTGTGACCAGTTGGGGACCACAATACCACAATATCACAATAAGGTTCGGCTTAATCGTACGTGAGGTATACAATTAGACTATTCACAATACCTAGCTAAGGGTGTGGTCACACACTAGACAATATTTCTCCAATACCTGCAAGAAAACAATGAGACACAATATGATAAACAGGGCACAATATAATTATGTGAATCTCGTGTCCAATATGAGAACAAGGAATATGACAGAATTACAAAGTAAAAGTTCAAGTCGGTGTACTTGCCTTGCTCTGGAAGATCGGAAATAGTAAAACATAAATTTGTATCTCCACCTAGATTAAGGTACAAGTTTGTTAGGATTCTAATCAATATCATCTCACTAGCTAAATTGCTAACTGCTAAACTATATACTAGCTAACCATTATAGATAGATACTAGCAAGATAATAAAACTCTATAGCAAATATATGCATAAATGCTAGCATAATTTATAGCAAAATTAGATAACAATATTATTATTTTAGAAAATATATATGCTAGCTTTAAGAATAATGACTAGTAGCATACTTTAAACAATATTGTAGCTACAAAATCATTTACTAGAAAATAATTGCTATCTTACATATACTATTTGGAAATAATTATAGACAACATTTCTATTAGATAAAATATTTTATTAGTGTTAATAGGTTAATAAAATAGGTTTATGATCTACTTGTATCATTTATAGAAGTATTGACTAGTAACTAAAGCATACAAATACTTGTAGAGAAAATATAACAAAAAATTAACATATGGCTATCAAATATTTTATTTTATTTTTCAAACTAAATAATAATTAAAGAATATTTAAAATATAATAACTAATTTTATGATAAGGAATTAGCATTAAAAAAACAAAATATTAACTAAAATAATAGCCCAACATCAGCTTAGACTATCTAACCCGACTTGGCCTATAAACCCAAACCCTAACTGTAAACATCATGGCCTTCTGACTTAACCAAGCCCACTGCTCCCTTCTCTGGTCTGGTCCAATACTTCACAGACCTAACCCAAACTCATCACTGCAACTGTTGCTGTTTGATATCTTTACTCGTTTAAGCTACAACATAAAATGGCCCAAATACTCAATCTATGGACTAATGAATCTGACCTGGCCCATTATCCTTTATAAAACCTAATACTAACTTAAGCTTCTCCCTCTCCTCTCACATTTCTCTTCAGCTGCAACCCAACTCTACTCTTCTGCTCCTTCTTCTTGGCTAAGGAAACCCTAACCCTAAAATCACCATTTTTATATCCTTCCTCCAGACTGATCGCTCGAAACCCTAACCTTAAATACTTCCCTTTCCGTCTCCAACCCCCAAATATAAAACCCTAGACTACTCCCTCTATGGCCGCACACTTAAAACCCTATCCCCAAACTCTAAACCCTAATTGTAAACATCATGGCCTTCTGACTTAACCAAGCCTACTGCTCCCTTCTCTGGTCTGGTCCAATACTTCACAGACCTAACCCAAACTCATCACTGCAACTGTTGCTGTTTGATATCTTTACTCGTTTAACCTACAACACAAAATGGCCCAAATACTCAATCTATGGACTAATGAATCTGACCTGGCCCATTATCCTTCATAAAACCTAATACTAACTTAAGCTTCTCCCTCTCCTCTAACATTTCTCTTCAGCTGCAACCCAACTCTACTCTTCTGCTCCCTCTTCTTGGCTAAGGAAACCCTAACCCTAAAATCACCATTTTTATATCCTTCCTCCAGACTGATCGCTCGAAACCCTAACCTTAAATACTTTCCTTTCCGTCTCCAACCCCCAAATAGAAAACCCTAGACTACTCCCTCCATGGCCGCACACTTAAAACCCTATCCCCAAACTCGAAACCCTAATTGCATAAACAAGAAGAAGGAAAGGGCAAAAAAATCGAGGCGAAGCTCACCTTGATCGGTGGGGATGTCGATCATCATTTGTCTGACGAGTAGATCCGGTGGCAGTCGGTTCAGATCCAGCGATAGGAGGTTGTCTGCGAATGGTGGCCACTTGTCTCGAGGTTCAAAATATCGAAGGGGACAGCTCTACTTCCCAGGCGACAGCTCCTTGGCAACTCGTCTAGGCGAAGATCGAAGTCACGGTGTACTGAAGTCGACGAGCGGCTGCCAGATCTAATGGCGGGCTCCGAGGAGATGGATCTAGGCGGCGAGGAGTCTTCGTGACGGTTCTTGACGACCGTTGGTGGCGGAGATCGAAGACAGACGGCTAGCGGTGGCGGATCTGAGCTCGATCTTCGGTGGTGTGACGTCGAGATAGAGATCCAACGACGATCGATCGCTGTTGCGATGGTCTGAGCATGACGGGTCTGATCTTTGAAGCAACAGTGATGACATCGAGGACGGCTCCAGCGCTGTGGCAAGACAGTGACGGCAATCTGTGGTCGGCTTCAGCAACGTCAGCTCGCAATCGACTGTGGCGCACTGGTAGCGGTATTATGGTGTGTTGTCAACTCCGATGAGGATGTGGCAATCTGGACGTGGTGGCGTCGAGCGGTCACTGCGACGTCATCTCAGCGGACTACGACGACCTCCGGCGAACTCTACGGCGAACAGTGGCTCTTGGCCAGAAAGCAGTAGTGATATAGTAGTTTATTAGAAATGACTGTGATGTGACAGTGTGTCAGTGGGGTTAGAAACTGTGCTTGTCAGGAAAACTAATATTTATAATAAAATAGTGGGATGTTCCCCAAGTTAAGACAGTGGCACAGCCAGTAAATAAATATAGATCTGGTGGCATAACATAACATTAGTAACAGATTCCTAACAAACTAACTGATTCAGTTAAAAAATCAACCCATTACAAAATTATTTAATAACTAATTTATTAATTATAATTAATCCTTCCTGCTGATAAATATAGGCTAAGTTAATAAATAACTAGTAGTTTTACTAAATCAGCAAATAGTATCAAAATTAGTAGATTCAAAAGTCAGCAAGTGACTTTAAGTGGTTAAGAAATAACCACTAACAACTAACAAAAATGTTAAAGTAACAATATTAAATTAATAAAACAGAATAAATCCAACTTACTTAAGCATGACTATTTATTAGCAACATTTGACTTTACTGTAATATAATTAAACAACAATACTTACTAGTAACATCAATCAGGATTAGTGACTAGATGGAGAAGATAATAAACAAACTTAATCAAAATTAGACCTATTACCAAAACCAAGTTTTTTTATTTTTTTCATAAAAAAAATATAACGTTTCTCTAAAAATAGAAAAATTTAGGAAATGAATCAAAATATACAGAAATGGGTTTAGGGAGTTACAAATCTACCCCCCTTACAAAAATTTTGTCCTCAAAATTTCAGATGGTATGATATGTACAAATAAGGATAATCAAATACAAAAAATCTGAAAAAGACTAAAATTGGTTAAACACAAAATCTGAAATTGAGTACGACTAGTATAATCAAAATGATCTAGAGTGATCAAGGTTTAAAATCTAGACAAAATTATAGTACTAAAATGATATCGTCATTCTAAAATAAAATTATGACTTAAGTCTAATAAAAGTCATTTAAGCATAATTACTGCGACTACGACTAGAATTCAAATCATTCAAATACGATTAGTAAAAAAATGTGACCAAAATTATTTAGTTTGATATGTGCTAAAATACGACGACTATAGAAATGTTACGATTAAGAACAAAACAAGAAAATTTAAAATTTTAGTTATCAAAATATTGAGCCATTAACAAAATACATGCATTATACTAAAATCAAACCATGAAAGAAATTGGACTAAAAGGTGTCGAAAGAAAGGTCCTAACAAATTTCTAAGACAAATCAAAGAAAATTCTGTAAATAATCTCCACTAAGATTTCAAATAGGTTAATATCAAGATAATTTCTGATAAGGTTGTCAGTGGTGATAGGAGATCAACATGGTATATAACACGGATATAGTCTCAATAGTGTCTGAAAACCATACATATCCGAAATCACTTTTGCCTAGAGTTCAGGCCCCGCCAGTGTAGTGTACATCTGACTGCAGTGAACCTTTAGTTCAATGACTCAAATAATAATAAATTTCCGAATATTTCTATCAACTTTATCCATTATTATCGAAATAACTCAAAATATCAAAATTTTATGATTTTAGGACATAGCCTCAATAATATCCGAGAACTTATGAATACCTGAAATTACTTCGACTTAGAGCTCATGTCTCGCCAGTGCGCAGCTGGCTGCAGTGAACTCGCAGTTTCCATAATCCAGATAAGTGAATACATTGCGCATCTGCCACACCATAGTAGGTCGTCGAATACTCTCTCTCGACTTTATCCAAAGGAATTTCAAAGAAGTTTATAAAAATTCAAACGAGTTCTAAGTCTTAATCATGATGAAAAGTGAAGTTATTTGTTCTTTAGTAAACAATGAGTTTTAGCAGGACAATGAGACTATAGAAACTAACCTCGAATAGGAAACAAAGTCTTGAATTGCAATAAGGAAGTTTTTAGGAAAAATCTAGGTGTTAAGAGAAAATCTAAGGAAAGTTCAAATATTATTAATCAAATATTTATACTAGCAAAATATATATAGATAATAATCACAGAAGCCTCAAGTGCAGGGGAATCGATAATCTCGGTGTCGCGTGTTTGAACCACTCTGAAAAATAGAAACCGGTTAGATAGGGCCTAAACTATAAGATAATAAGCAATTTAGTAAGAATATAATTATAAGCATTTCCCACGGCTCCTATGCTGTGATGAGTTTTTCTTAGTTTCGCAGGTTCTCCAATAGCACTTTATAGCCTAAGTGCTATTAGCACAGACCTGAATGGGCCACCGCTAAAAATATGTCACGACCCACTCCCGAATAATCGGGTACGTGTCGGACACGCCCAGCCTTCATTGAAAGACACAAACAAGGTAATATAAAACACCACAGCTTCTATAAACGTTTCCAGAACAGATCACCACAATCCACTACGTCATTTGAGACAATTATATAATATCATCCGGAGAAAATTCGGTAAAAGAATAAAATATACAACTATGATATTTCAGTACAATCCAGAAGTAAAGTCTAAACAAATCTAAGAAATGCACTAGAACTAAATCCCTGCAACTCCAATAATGACATCATGCTCAACTATTGCCTCAAGCTCACCTGCAACGTATCATGTCAGGAAAAGAGCAAAGTACAACCCCGACAAGAAACAGTCTACAATGAAATCTGAAATATACAAAGATAACGATATGGACTAAACTACAATATAAAACAATAGTAGAAGAACTGAAATATGAAACTATAGTACAAGAACCGGAACAATGAACAAGTCAATCAATATAAATGTGAATTTGAGATATTAAACTAATGTGTGACCAGTTGGGGACCACAATACCACATTATCATAAAAAGGTTCGACTTAATCGTACGTGAGGTGTAAGATTAGACTATTCACAATACCTAGCTAAGGGTGTGGTCACACACTAGACAATATTTTCCTAATCCTCACAAAAACACAACGAGACAAAATATGATGAACATGGCACAATACAATCGTGTGAATCTCGTGTCCAATATGAGAACAAGGAATATGACAAAATTACAAAGTAAAAGTTCAAGTCGGTGTACTTGTCTTGCTCTGGAAGGTCGGGAACAGTAAAGCATAAATCTGTATGTCCACCTAGATTAAGGTACAACTTTGTTAGGATTCTAATCAATATCATCTAACTAGCTAAATTGCTAACTACTAAACCATATACTAGCTAACCATTATAGATAGATACTAGCAAGATAATAAAACTCTGTAGCAAATATATGCATAAATGCTAGCATAATTTATAGCAAAATTTGATAACAATATTATTATTTTAGAAAATATGTATACTAGCTTTAAGAATAATGACTAGTAGCATACTTTAAACAATATTGTAGCTACAAAATCATTTACTAGAAAATAATTGCTATTTTACATATACTATTTGAAAATAATTGTAGACAACATTTCTATTAGATAAAATATTTTATTAGTGTTAATAGGTTAATAAAATAGGTTTATGATCTACTTGTATCATTTATAGAAGTATTCACTAGTAATTAAAGCATACAAATATTTGTAGAGAAAATATAACAACAAATCAACATATGGCTATCAAATATTTTATTTTATTTTTTAAACTAAATAATATAATAACTAATTTTATGATAAGGAATTAGCATTACAAGAACAAACAAAATATTAACTAAAATAACAGCCCAACATCAGCTCAGACTATCTAACCCGGCCTATAAACCCAAACCCTAACTGTAAACATCAGAAGCATGGCCTTCTGACTTAACCAAGCCCACTGCTTCCTTCTCTGGTCTGGTCCAATACTTCACAGACCCAACCTAGACTCATCACTGCAACTGCTGTTGTTTGATATCTTTACTCATTTAAGCTACAACACAAATGGCCCAAATACTCAATCTATGGACTAATGAATCTGACCTGGCCCATTATCCTTCATAAAACCTAATACTAACTTAAGCTTCTCCCTCACCTCTCACATTTCTCTTCGGCCGCAACCCAACTCTACTCATCTCTCCTTCTTCTTGGCTAAGGAAACCCTAACCCTAAAATCACTATTTTTATCTCCTTCCTCCAGACTGATCGCTCGAAACCCTAACCTTAAATACTTCCCTTTCTGTCTCCAGCCCCCAAATTGAAAACCCTAGACTACTCCCTCCATGGCCGCACACTTAAAACCCTAGCCCCAAACTCGAAACCTTAATTGCATAAACAAGAAGAAGGAAAGGACAAAAAAATCGAGGCGAAGCTCACCTTGATCAATGGGGATGTCGATCATCATTGGTCTGACGAGTAGATCCGGTGGCGGCCGGTTCAGATCCGGTGATATGAGGTCGTCTGCGAACGGCGGCCACTCGTCTCGAGGTTTAAAATCTTGAAGGGGACAGCTCCACTTCCCATGCGACAGCTCCTTGGCAACTTGTCTAGGCAAAGATCGAAGTCACTGCGTCCTGAAGTCGACGAGCGGCAGCTAGATCTAACGGCGGGCTCCGAGGAGATGGATCTAGGCGGCGAGGAGTCTTCGGGACAGTTCTTGACGACCGTTGGTGGCGGAGATCGAAGACAGACGGCCGACGGTGGCGGATCTGAGCTCGGTCTTCGATGGTGTAACGTCGAGATGGAGATCCAGCGGCGATCGATCGCTGTCGTGATTGAAGCAACAGTGATGACATCGAGGACGGCTCTAGCGCTGTGGCAAGGCAGTGACGGCGATCTGCGGTCGGCTTCAGCAACGTCAGTTCACAATCGGCGGTGGCACACTGGTAGCGGTGTTGTGGTATGTTTTCAACTCCGGTGAGGATGTGGCAATCTGGACGTGGTAGCGTCGAGCGGTCACTGCGACGTCATCTCAGCGGACTACGACGACCTCCGACGAACTCTACGACAAACAGTGGCTCTCGGCCAGGAAGCAGTAGTGATATAGTAGTTTATTAGAAATGACTGTGATGTGACAGTATGTCAATGGGGTTAGAAACTTTGCTTGTCAGGAAAACTAATATTTGTAATAAAATAGTAGGGTGTTCCCCAAGTTAGGACAGTGGCACAGCCAGTAAATAAATGTAGATCTGAGGGCATAACATAACATTAGTAACAGATTCCTAACAAACTAATTGATTCAGTTAAAAAATCAACTCATTACAAAATTAGTTAATAACTAATTTATTAATTATAGTTAATCCTTCCTGCTGATAAATATAGGCTAAGTTATTAAATAACTAGTAGCTTTATTAAATCAGCAAATAGTATCAAAATTAGTAGAATCAAAAGTCAGCAAGTGACTTTAAGTGGTTAAGAAATAACCACTAACAACTAACAAAAATGTTAAAGTAACAATATTAAATTAATAAAACAGAATAAATCCAACTTACTTAAGCATGACTATTTATTAGCAACATTTGACTTTAGTGCAATATAATTAAACAACAATACTTACTAGTAACATCAATCAGGATTAGTGACTAGATGGAGAAGATAATAAACAAACTTAATCAAAATTAGACCTATTACTTCGACTTAGAGCTCATGTCTCGCCAGTACGCAGCTGGCTGTAGTGAACTCACGGTTTCCATAATCCAGATTAGTGAAGGAAGTGCACATCTGCCACACCATAGTAGGTCATCGAATACTCTCTCTCGACTTTATCCAAAGGAATTTCAAAGAAGTTTATGAAAATTCAAACGAGTTCTAAGTCCTAATCATGAAGGGAAGTGAAGTTATTTGTTCTTTAGTAAATAATAGTTTTAGTAGGACAAAGAGACTATAGAAACTAATCTCGAATTGGAAAGAAAGTCTTGAATTGCAACAAGGAAGTTTTTAGGAAAAATCTAGGTGTTAAGAGAAAATCTAAGGAAAGTTCAAATATTATTAATCAAATATTTATACTAGCAAAATATATATAGATAATAATCACAGAAGCCTCAAGTGCAGGGGAATCGATAATCTCGGTGTCACGTGTTTGAACCACTCTGAAAAATAGAAACCGGTTAGATAGAGCCTAAACTATAAGATAATAAGCAATTTAGTAAGAATATAATTATAACCATTTTCCACGACTCCTATGTTGTGATGAGTTTTCCTTAGTTTCGCAGGTTCCCAATAGCACTTTATAGCCTAAGTGCCATAAGCACAGACTTGAATGGGCCACCACTAAAAATATGTCATGACCCACTCCCGAATAATCGGGTACATGTCGGACACGCCCAGCCTTCGTTGAACGACACAACGAAGTCACAAGGTAATATAAAACACCACAGCATCTATAAACATTTCCAGAACAGATCACCACAATCCACTACGTCATTTGAGACAATTATACAAAATCATCCAGAGAAAATCTAGTAAAAGAATAAAATATACAACTATGAAATCTCAGTACAATCCATAAGTAAAGTCTAAACAAATCTAAGAAATGCACTAGAACTAGATCCATGCAACTCCAATAATGACATCATGCTCAACTATTGCCTCAAGCTCACATGCAACGTATCATATCTGTCACGACCCGCACCCTAGAGTAAGGGCACGAGACGTGGGTACGTCCAGCCTACGCCGCAGTGTCGGCGGTAGAATGCTGTCCTAGGTCACAACATCTAGCAATAATATACTAAATAGTTTATACTCCCCGAATGGGGTGACATGATAAAAGTAAACTCAATCACAAACTAAGGCAGAAGATAAGATGGAATGAAAGATAGATAAATACTGCTGAAATGAAAGGAAATCCCAAGTACAAATAGAGAGTCTAAGTGTCTAATACATCACAAATCCCAAGATCAATATATACAGTCATCCATAGAGTAATGTAAATAAACATCCTAGTCTAGAAGAGTGTCATCCACAGCTATAGGGTCCGGTTGCTGGTCCAAGTCACAGCTGTCATCTAAAGTAGCCCCGTAATAGGTAGGACAGCCAGCCTCGTCCTCATCCTCTGTAATATTTCGACAGGTCCAGTCAGGACAGGAGCGAGCACAATACATCTCAACAAGTCATAGCAGGAAAAGGAATTATAATCATGCTAGAGAATAAAATACAGGAAACTGAAGAGTAGCAAAATGTAAGAGAGAGACTGTAAGTAAATATCTATGATATATATAAAGAGAGACAGTGCTAGTGATTCAGAGTACTGCATAAACATGTAAATGGCTAAGGACTAATTCATGATTACACTACTTGGAATTGATTCATGATTACACTACTTGGATTTATTCACATGTTCATTTATACTCCCCTATCCCCAATCAATACACAAAGATCCATTCAAGTTACGTTAAGATTCATGATTATACTACGTTGCCTATAAAGGGTGATTCATGAATTGATTCGTGAAGGCTCGGTGATCATGAGGGTAAATGAGTCACTAGCTGATTCCCGAAGATTCATGATAATAGAAGCATAAGATACGTGATGTAAGTGAAACACACATGAGACAAAAGTATCTGATGCTCCCGAGAAGGATAACATCTCATAAAGGGATCCATATAGTACCAATCCGTGTTTCAACGTGTCAACATCAAGTAAGATAGTCTAAAGCAGGAAATATAATCCTAAACATGATATAAAATGATCAGAGAATGTACTCGCCTGCTATCTGAGTGTCCAACTGAAATATACTGTCCGAGGAGAGGTGTCTGGCTCCTAATCAGAACAGCACAAGTCACAATAAGTCTAAAATGATAAGATGAAGCACTACGATGCATTCTACATGAGTTTAGGTCAAACTAGGTCAAAGTCAACTCTTGGTCAACCCTGGTCAACCAAGAAGTCAAATCTAGGTCAACTATGGTCGAACTAGGTCTAACAAGTCTACCTAGGCTTAACTAGTCTATTCTAGGCCTAATCAGGACTAAACAGGTCTAACTAAGCCCTCACTAGTCTAATAGACACACCATAGGCCAATACCACATATAGAATATATACCACTATCACATATGAATGTATATGTATATCCTCATAAACAAATAGACATGTGCTTAGCACATGAGCTATCACACATATAGAGAGATCCCACATGGCTTTACATTACACAATTTCACATAGGCTATCTTAACTAATTACCCACATATATTTATATATATATAATCACACATATACATAGATTAGGGATTATATATATATAGAAAAATATATATATATATATATATATATATATATATATATGATGCATAAATGTGTGGGTGTGGACATATAGGAGCAATGTGTGTTTAATGAAATATGTTTGTGTGCTAGAGAGAAAGACATGTGTGTGTATAGTGCCCTGTGTATAGGAGTATAGGTGTGTGTACTTTATGAAATGTGTGTGTGTTAAACAATTGACAGGAATGTATAAACCATGACAGGAATGCATATGTGTGGGTAGGACATTAGAGTGTATGGGAGTTTAGGGAGTGTGTTCAGTTTACAGGTTAACATATTAAGGGTAAATGATTCTCAGGTTTGAAGGGAAACACAGGAATGTGTGTTTACGGATTTGAATCTCAGGATTTCCACACAAAACCAATTCAGTTTTAGAAACAGTTCACAGGTTAACATATTAAGGGCAAATGAATCTCAGGTTTTGTGTAAACATTCAATGGGGTTTAGCAATATGTGACAGGTAAATGCAAAATAGGCAGGAACCCAATTAATCAACATTTCATATTAATTGAGTTCTCAGATTTTTCATGTAAAAATAGTTCATCCCAATTCCCCTCCATCTCAGGTTTTAGAAAAAGGAAACTATATGATAGTAGTACATGTATGAGGCTAACAATGTGCAAGAATTAAGAAACAGTGTATGTCCCAGGAAAACCTGTGTGTGTCATTAGTGTTCTGTGTACAGGAATCTCATGAAGGGCTGAAACATGTGACAGTAATGCAAAACAGTATACCACAGTATTTTCAGTGAGGGAAAAAATGGGTGTGACATGATGAATTGTGTGCATGAATTAATCAAAAGAACTGAACAAGTGTTCTCATGAATCTGAACATTGACAGAAATGTACAGGGCATATCTAGATACATAAATGTGTGTGAAGAGGGGAATGTAAATGACAGGGTCACAGTTATCAGGATTAGAATAGTATCAAGAGTGTGCTTTACATATCACAGGTTCAACCAATTCGACAGCTACCAATAATTTCCAAACTCGAGTTCCCTTACAAACAATTCTACACAAAACATGAATCTCCTATATCCTAACATGATATTAAATATGTAGTAAATTAAAACATCACATAATACATGCTATTAAATCATTAACTGCAAATCGAACAGGGAAAAACAGTAAAAAATATAACTGATACTTAACAGTATCAGAAATTAGGGGAGCTTCCTATTTAATCATTGAAATAACAATAATTAGGCTAGTTAATGGTTGATAAATAATATTTAATGTGTGCACGTGTCATACACTTAGTATCGTGTCCACAAACACTAGACACAAGTGTCCAGACCAATGCACATACACGTACGAGACTGCACGAGCTCGAGTGACCTGTGCACGTGTCCACACTCACCCGACACGCAACCAAGTGACACGAGACTTGGGGAGTGTCGTGTCAGACACTGCCCCGAGCACCACGTCAAATGACACGCGCCCACGTGTCCTATATAGCCCACACGAACCCGCGAGCAGCAGGACACTGCTGTCCGCGCACGCGCAGGCGTGTCCACGAGTCCTGTGTGACTCGGACACGACTCGAAATCACCCCACTCCAATAGAAATCCATAAGCGACCCAAAAATACGAATTCCTATTCAAACACAATTTAAAATCTCGAACGAAATGCCCTTTATGGCATTTCGTCGAACACCTGCGCATGTCACAGATACGTGTCCGATACGGACACGTACAGGACACGAAAATTTGCAAACCCTATACCTACAGAACCAGGACACCTAGGGCTAGATGTTCATGCAATTAAAACCTAATTTTATTGGGTGGTTAGGAATTTACCTAGGGTTGTTCTTCAACACAAAACTCCTTCAATGAGGGAATCTCCAAAAGCCACCCAATCTCTCAAATTGATTCAAATCTGTGATTTGACTCCACAATCAGCAAGAGAACATTGATTAGATCACAATGGAAGAAATCCCAAATAAAATGGAGTCCTATTCATTAAACTATGAAGAAAATTAAATGAAGGCTTACCTATTCCTTAGGAAAATGAAGAACTAATAAAAAAGAGGCACAAATTCCTATAGAGACATTATATAGGCAAGGGGGGTCTTGGTTGGTCACTTTTGTTAGGGTTAGGGTTTTTAGGTTTCATCCTATGGCTAGGAATGAATCAAGGCTAATGGGTGGCCTAGAACAAAGGGTTCTTTCCTAGTCTTTTGCAAATCACTTAACTAAACTAGACTTGACTTAACCCATTAACCAAAACCATCTAATTCTCAAAGTGGCTTACTAAATTAGTTATGACCCATCTAGGTTAGGTCCAATCTAGGTTAGGCTAACCAAAATCACATGACAATAATTAAACTAGTATTTAAATCACACCATTCAATTAAATTATTTAAAAATTCCTAATAAAATATATTAAATTCAAATAATTCAAAAATGACAAAAATACCCTCAAACTAGAAATGTGGTAGTGACAATGTCAGGAAAAGAGCAAAGTACAACCCCGACAAGAAACAGTCTACAATAAAATCTGAAATATACAAGGATAACGATATGGACTAAACTATAATATAAAACAATGGTAGAAGAACTGAAATATGAAACTATAGTACAAGAACCGGAACAATGAACAAGTCAATCAATGTAAATGTGAATTTGAGATATTAAACTAATGTGTGACCAGTTGGGGACCACAATACCACATTATCACAAAAAGGTTCGACTTAATCATACATGAGGTGTACAATTAGACTATTCACAATACCTAGCTAAGGGTGTGGTCACACACTAGACAATATTTTTCTAATCCTCGCAAGAAAACAATGAGACAAAATATGATGAACATGTCACAATACAATCGTGTGAATCTCGTGTCCAATATGAGAACAAGGAATATGACAAAATTATAAAGTAAAAGTTCAAGTCGGTGTACTTGTCTTGCTCTGGAAGGTCGGGAACAGTAAAGCATAAATTTGTATGTCCACCTAGATTAAGGTACAACTTTTTTAGGATTCTAATCAATATCATCTAACTAGCTAAATTGCTAACTACTAAACTATATACTAGCTAACCATTATAGATAGATACTAGCAAGATAATAAAACTCTATAGCAAATATATGCATAAATGCTAGCATAATTTATAGCAAAATTAGATAACAATATTATTATTTTAGAAAATATATATACTAGCTTTAAGAATAATGACTAGTAGCATACTTTAAACTATATTGTAGCTACAAAATCATTTACTAAAAAATAATTGCTATCTTACATATACTATTTGGAAATAATTATAGACAACATTTCTATTAAATAAAATATTTTATTAGTGTTAATAGGTTAATAAAATAGGTTTATGATCTACTTGTATCATTTATAGAAGTATTCACTAGTAATTAAAGCATACAAATATTTGTAGAGAAAATATAACAACAAATCAACATATGGCTATCAAATATTTTATTTTATTTTTCAAACTAAATAATAATCACAGAATATTCAAAATATAATAACTAATTTTATGATAAGGAATTAGCATTACAAGAACAAACAAAATATTAACTGAAATAACAGCCCAACATCAGCTCAGACTATCTAACCCGACTTGGCCTATAAACCCAAACCCTAACTTTAAACATCAGGAGCATGGCCTTTTGACATAACCAAGCCAAGTGCTCCCTTCTCTGGTCTGGTCCAATACTTCACAGACCCGACTCAAACTCATCACTGCAACTGCTGTTGTTTGATATCTTTACTCGTTTAAGCTACAACACAAAATGGCCCAAATACTCAATCTATGGACTAATAAATCAGACCCAACCCATTATTCTTCATAAAACCTAATACTAACTTAAGCTTCTTTCTCTCCTCTCATATTTCTCTTCAACCGCAACCCAACTCTACTCTTCTGCTCCTTCTTCTTGGCTAAGGAAACCCTAACCCTAAAATCACCATTTTCATCTTCTTCCTCCAGATTGGTCGCTCGAAACCCTAACCCTAAATACTTCTCTTTCCATCTCTAACCCCCCAAATAGAAAACCCTAAACTACTCCCTTCTTGGCCGCACACTTAAAACCCTAGCCCCAAACTCGAACCCTAATTGCATAAACAAGACGAAAGAAAGGGCGAGAAAATCGAGGCGAAGCACACCTTGATCGGTGGGGATGTCGATCCTCATCGGTCTGACGAGTAGATCCGATGGCGGTCGGTTCAGATCCGGCGATAGGTGGTCGTCTGCGAACGGCGGCCACTCGTCTTATGGTTCAAAATCTCGAAGGGGACAGCTCCACTTCCCAGGTGGCGGCTCCTCGACAACTCGGCTAGGCGAAGATCGAAGTCACAGCATCCTGGCGTCGACGAGCAGCTGCCAGATCTAATGACAGGCTCCGAGAAGATGGATCCAGGCGGCGAGGCATCTTCTTGACGGTTCTTGACGACCGTTGGTGGCGAAGATCGAAGACAGACGACCGACAGTGGCGGATCTGAGCTCAGTCTTCGGTGGCGTGACATCGAGATGGAGATCTAGCGACGACCGACCGCTGTCGTGTTGGTCTGAGCGTAGCAGGTCTGATCTTCAAAGCAACGGTAATGACGTCGAGGACGGCTCCGGCGCTGTGGCATGGCGGTGATGGCGATCCCGCGATCGGCTTCAGCAACGTCAGTTCACAATCGGCGATGGCGCACTGGTAGTGGTGTTGTGGTGTGTTGTCAACTGACACGACCCGTACCCATTGTAGGGGCACGAGAAGTGGGTACCCCAGCCTATGCCGCAGTGTCGGCGGTAGAATGCTGTTCTAGGTCACTATCACAAACTAAATACAATATGATATACTCTCCGAACGTAGGACAAATCACATAAGTTACAACTCAATCACAAATCTAGAGATGGAAATAGCACGATATGATAGATTGAAAATCACTAAAGAGAAATACAAACATAAGAAAATAAGTCTATGTGTCTAACGACACAACATCTCACATCCAAATAATACAAACTCATAAAGGGAATACAATATCATAAAGAAATAAGATAAAGCCTAGCTAATCTAGTCTAAGCAGTAAGGATGACGTCCTCAGCTAGAGCTGGATCCTCCTGTGGGTCCAACTCACAGGTGTCGTCTAGATGGGCTCCATAATAGGTTGGGCAGAAGTCTTCAATATCATCTGTAATATTTTTAACAGGTCCAGTAAGGACAGGAGCAAATACATAATACTGAAACATGATCATATCATGACGGAATATATAAAACAGGCAGTAGAGAAAACTATAATAAAAACTGTAAGACATCTACAAGAACAGTGTAAAATAAATAATCTGAGTACAAGAGACAGTTTGTATATGAAATAAGAACTATAAGTATTATAAGTGATTATAGCACAAGATGGTTATGTAAACAGGCTGGAATATACAATAAAAATGGGACTCTATTATACGTGAGAGCATAATGGACATACACAATATTTGTACAATATGGAATTTGATCACATAACCATGTCCTACTCACCCTCCCCAATCAATACACAAGGATCCAGTCAAGTTACTTTACATGTACAATAGTTTATCCATGGCTCATGTGATCATGAGCGTACAAGATACACAAGAGTATACATAAATAGGGTTGTACAAGAAATACAATATGTTCGTGAAAAGCACATGACAATATATATTTGATGTACCCCAGGGGGATAACATCGCAAGACAAGATCCATAGGGTACTGGTCCGTGATAACAATCGTGATAGTATCAAGTAATTTATCTAAAGCATAAATATAAGTTCTAGCAAGTATGAAAATGATCAGAGCATGTACTCGCCTGAGATCCTGAGTGACTGTGAAAATAGATGTCTGGACTGATATAAATGAGTCCTAAATAGAGCACATAGGTTATGATGCATCCAATGATGTAATATTTGAAATTGATAATGCAATCTACATGATTCTAAGTCAATCTAGGTCAAAGTCAACTCTCGATCAACTCTGGTCAACAATATAGTCAAACTAGGTCAACTAGTTCAAGTCTAGTCAAATCTAGTCTAGGTTAGTCCACAACAAGTCTAACCACAATCCAATACCAAATCCTATATATACAACTCAATATCATATATATTTACACATATCATATATTTATTTGAAATATATATATATATATGTATACATTCATATCATGAAACTTATACATTGTATATACCATACAAACCAACTTACATATATTCATACTAGCCTTCACGTACATTCAACATTACATACTCACATACCTTATACATGAATACATTTCATATATGCATATATATATATTTTTGCATATATATATATATATATATATATATATATATATATATATATATAGAGAGAGAGAGAGAGAGAGAAAAAATATAGAGAGAGAGAGAAAAAAATATAGAGAGAAAAAAAAATATAGAGAAAAAAAATATATATATATATAGAGAGAGAGAGAGAAAAAAAATATAGAGAGAGAGAGAGGGAAGAAGAGTGTGTGTGTATGTGTGTGTGAATGATAGTGGCTGAGTGTTTGGAGAGTGGAAGAGTGAGTGAGGGGCTGGACAGTAACTTAAAGTTCAAAAAATCAGTAAGGGACAGTGAAGGGAAGAGTAATGAGATATAGTGTGCAGTGGCATGCTAGAGTGTTCTCAGTTTTATACATATCAAAGCCCATTCTCAGGTTTTCATGTTCAAAACCCAATTCAACTTTCATTCACATTTTATGAAGGCTCAACCAATTTTCAGTCTTCATTAGCAACCAACTCAGGTTTTCATTTAAGGTAAAATTTAGTTTAACATATTCAATCAAAACCAAAACCTAAAACAAATTCAGTTTGCATGTATGAACTCAGTTTAACAAAGGCATCAAAACTCAGTTTACCATTATCAAACCAAACTCATATTCTCATATTTGATTCAAACTCAATTCCCAGTTTCAGTTTTTTTTAACTCAACCCAATATCTCATTCAATCTCAGGTTTCATCAAAACATAAAAATTAGTTTTAAACCCAATACTCAGGTTTATAAAGTTCAGTCTTTATTTATCACCCTATTCTGAGTTAACATTTATATTCTCAGGCTTGATTTCAAATTCGTTTTCAGTGTTCACATTTACATGTTAACTTGAATCTCAGTTATGAACAAAAACCAAAACTTAGAACTCGAATTCAAATAGAACAATCCTAATGAATCAACCTAGGAACAAAACTCACAAAAATCCCAAACTGGGAATAACATGACTGATCATGAAAATTCAATTTGAAAACTCATACAATGAACAATATACATATAAACAAACTTAAACCAAATCAGTTATATATTAACATTCAAATTCAAATCCCAGTTCTATTTTGAATTCGTAACTTAGGTTCAAAGTATCAGTTTAAAACAATAACTTAAGTTCTCAATTCAGACATTCAATTCTCAGTCTAAGTATCAGTATTCAGAGGAAAACAATATCAATCTCAGTTAATCATAAACATATAATGCATTACAATCAAAATCCCAACTCCATGTTTTCATTCGAACCCAAACTCAATTATCTCGAGTATCAAAAATTTAGAATTCGAAAACCCAATCTTCAAATGAAACCCAAATCAAATCAAATCAGTGTGTGTGGAGGTTGGTAATATATGTGTGCACATGTGGGGTGTCAACGTGTCCAAACAAGTGGACACGAAGTGTCCAAAATAGGAAATAACATGCAACAAAGAATACAGTGAACTGTGAGCTCGTGCGGCCATGTCGGCCCACATTGGACATGACACGTCGCACGAGAGGCCACGTGCTCGTGTCCACACATAGCCTAGGTGTATGTCTACACATTCGAGTCCCTGACATGAGTCCACGTTGTGTCTGCACGCGACATGAAGGTCGTATCATAGTCGAAATATCGACTGTGCACACACAGTGTAAATTCAGTGCGGGGTCGATTTCATTGTGCACACTCGACGAAAACTCGTAAAACTTCATGGGTGTGTTGACAGTGGTTGCCCCCACGTATCCATCAAGTTTCACGTGTCCACGTGTTAAAATGAGGAAGAAATCAAACTCGAACAGCAGGGCACAGTGCGAGGCATCGTGCTGCGTGTCCAGTCCAAATTTGGACACGAAGACGACACAAAAATGTGCTCAATCTTCACAAATATTAATCCACAAATATAGATCTACAAATTCATGTAATTAGTTTTGCAATTTACTGAAATTCATTTCTATGTGACATTTCACCAAACACTTTCAATAGCACACCGATACGTGTCCGATACGTATACCTAATGGACTCCAAATCTTACCAAACTTGATCTATAGGTCCTTGGTACCTAGATATATGCATCTATAAAGAGAAAACAGGAATTTGAATGAGTTTGTTTGATTTTACCTATTGAGAGTGAATCTCAATAAAAAAGCCTTAAGAAAGAGGGTTCTTTTCCAACTTGTTATGGTTCCAAGCCTCCAAATCCTTGTTAGCTAGTTTCCAACAATCTCTACTACTGTAGGAGAGTCTAATGCAATTGGTTTGGTCCAATTTGGAGGAGAAATGAAGAATTGGTGATGATTTTGGGAAGAACAATATTAGGGTTTGTTGTAGGAATGAAAAAAAGGCAAGAACATGAGAAGATGTGTTTATATAGAGGGGAGGACTCTCTATGGCAGCCTAGGGATTGATGTTAGGGTTAGGGTTAGTTTAATTCAAGTTTAAGGCCTTCTAGCAAGTTCAATTCAAGCCTCAATCAAAGGCCCATTGAAATTAGGGTTTCCTTTTACAAATATCTAACTAAAATATCTCACTAACATAATATCTATATATTCCTAACCTTGTCATGTAATGGAAACTTCTAATCTAATATCTAGGCTCATGGTTAACAATCTAGATTAGGGCAATTCTAGGTATTGGCTTAACTAAAAGATTAGCACAATATTTAATTAATAAAAATTTAATTTCACAAAATGTCAAAAATGACCAAAATATCCTTAGGCTAAAAAGTGGTAATTTGTAATTCTAATCACATGACTAGGCTTCCATGGTCATGGTTAGTCTCTAGGCTTAGCAATTCTAGGGTTGCACTAGTTAAACATCAAAATCATAATTCAACAATTTAAATAGTTTATAATTAATTAAAATTCATCAAAAATCATTAACATGATTTAAATTATATTATTAAATGATTTAATTACAAAAGTTCAAAATTACCCTTATTTTAGAAAAGTGGTGGTTACATCAACTCCGGTGAGGGTGTGGCGATCTGGACGTGGTGGCGTAGAGCGGTCACTGCGACGTCATCTCAGCGGACTACGACGACCTCCAACAAACTGTGGCTCTCGGCCAGGAAGAAATAGTGATAGAGTAGTTGATTGGAAATGACGATGATGTGACAGTGTGTCAGTGGGGTTAAAAACTGTGCTTATCAGGAAAACTAATATTTATAATAAAATAGTAGGGTGTTTCCAAAATTAGGACAGTGGCACAGCCAGTAAATAAATATAGATCTGGGGGCATAACATAACGTTAGTAACAGATTCCTAACAAACTAACTAATTCAGTTAAAAAATTAACTCATTACAAAATTAGTTAATAACTAATTTATTAATTATAACTAATCCTTCATGTTGATAAATATAGGCTAAGTTAATAAATAACTAGTAGTTTTATTAAATCAGCAAGTAGTTTCAAAATTAGTAGAATCAAAAGTCAGCAAGTGACTTTAAGTGGTTAAGAAATAACCACTAACAACTAACAAAAATGTTAAAGTAACAATATTAAATTAATAAAACAAAATAAACCCAACTTACTTGAGCATGACTATTTATTAGCAACATTTGACTTTAGTGCAATATAATTAAACAACAATACTTACTAGTAACATCAATCAGGATTAGTGACTAGATGGAGAAGATAATAAACAAACTTAATCAAAATTAGACCTATTACCAAAACCAAGTTTTTATTTTTATTTTTTAATAAAAAATATAATGTTTCCCTAAAAATAGAAAAATTCAGGAAATGAATCAAAATATACAAAAATGGGTTTAGGGAGTTACAAGAATTCTTTGAAGATAAATTTACAAGGCACAAGAACATTGTTCTTGCGGACATTCTAGAGAATAGTGTGGGTGCACAGGAGGCTCAAGCTCCTAACGAAGATATAGTCCAAGAAGAAGTTGTTGTTACAGGAACAACGATTGAACCAGAACTCGCAGAACATGTATCCAAGCAAGTGAGAAGACAGAAGGACTTCAGAAGGGATTTCGTCACCTATCATTTGGAAGCAAATCTGCTTTCCTATGATGAAACAATGAAGACCAGAGACGTTATCTTCTGGAATGAGGCTATTAATGATGAGTATGACTCGATAACCTCCAACAACACATGGAGATTGGTCGATCTGCATGAAAGAGCAAAACCAATCGGATGTAAATGGATCTTCAAGAAGAAGATGAAGCCCGATGGAACTGTTGAAAAGTTCAAGGCTAGACTGGTAGCCAAGGGGTTTTCTCAGAAGTTGGGGATCGATTATTTTGACATATATGCTCCAGTAGCGTGGATGACGACCATTGGGATGTTGATTGCTCTAAGTGCAATTCTTAAGCTGGATATTCATCAGATGGATGTTAAAATCACATTCCTGAATGATGAGTTAACCGAAGAGATTTATAGGCAACAACCAGACAGATTTGTCGTCAAGGGCCTTGAAGACAAAGTTTGTAAGTTGGTAAAGTAGTTATATGGTCGCAAGCAAGATCCCAAGATGTGGCATGAAAAGTTCTATAAAGTCATAAGATCAAACGGCTTAAGGGTCAGCGAGATGGACAAGTGTGTGTACACAAAGTTCACTGACGGAAGAGAGTTGTCGTTTGTCTGCACGTAGACGACTTGCTGATCTTGGGTACAGATCTAACAAGTATCACTGAGACAAAGAAGTTCCTCTCATCTAAGTTCAACATGAAGGACTTAGGAGAAATTGTTGTTATCCTAGGGATAAAGATCATCCGGACGGAAAGTAGAGTGGTATTGTCACATTCTCATTACATTGAGAAGATTCTCACACGTTATGGGTATCAGGATCTACCAGAGATTGATATGACATATAGGTGTGACAATAAACTAAAGCCAAATCCAAGGGAAAGTGTCAGACAGTTGGAGTATTCAAGCATCATCGAGAGTTTGATGTATGCAACTACTGCCACAAGGTCTGATATAACTTTTGTTGTGGGGATGCTGAGTCGGTTCACGAACAATCCAGGTGTGGAGCACTGGAAAGCTGTAAAGAGGGTAATAAGATACCTCAAGATGACTCAGAAGTATGCACTGCACTACTGCGGAGATCCAACGATAGTGGAAGGCTTTAATGATTCAAGTAGGTGCTCAGAAGTAGAGATTGAAAGGTCCACAGGAGGATATGTCTTCTCCATGGCTGGAGCTACTATATCGTGGAAGTCGAAGAAGCAGACTAAGCTCTCATACTCTTCTATGGAATCTGAGTTCTATGCACTGATATCTGCAGCAGATGAAGCAAAATGGCTTCGGAAGCTAATGTATGATCTTCCAATGGTTGGTGCACAGATACCGGCGGTACCGATAAACTATGACAACCAGGTGACTACAGTAATGGCGTCGAATGACCTTTTCAATGGCAAGAAGAGGACTGTGCGTCTAAGGTACAGCACGGTAAATGATCTTATCAAAAGAGGAGTCATTACCGTGGTTGATGTTTGAAGCTAGGAGAATCTGGCAGTTCCGTTCACCAAAGGTATCAAGCGCCAGCTGGTCGAAGACACAACATGTAAAATAGGCTTGAAGACACTTTGATATTGTGTCATTGTAATTCTACTATAAAACTTTATGCTATTAGTTCAAAGAGGAATCTACTAGGTATCTAGCTTTTAGTTCAAAGAAGGATCATTGACTGGAAGAATATCATGAATATTGGATAATCCATTAGAAATTACGGGGTTACGGACCCAGAACCACTGTCGACAATGGGTAATCCTTTGGGAAATATGGGATTACAGACCCAGAACCACTGTTATCTACTGTTTGTTCTTTGTATAGAACAAAGTCCTATAAGAGGATGGCTTGGAAGCCTTAATGAGTTCTCGAGCATTTGGGATGTCCAGTGTGCTTTACAGGAAGCACGGGTCGCACAGCACTACAAAGGAGCATAGTACTCCATGCTACAGTGGGGTGAAAGCACATGAGGTACCTAGTGAAGGTAAAGCCTCGGCTTCGGGCTAAGTCACAGCGGCGTAACACCGCACATAGGCAAGTGAGCCTAATGCTGTAGAATGAAGAGTGGTAGGCAGCACTACAAAGAGGCAGGACCTCATGTTACAATAGTGTGATACCACATGAGGTACCTGGAAAGGGTAAAGACACGGCTTCGTGAGCCATGTCACGGCGGCGTAACACCGTAAGAAATAGAAAGGCTTCATGCTGGGTAGTTTGGCACTACAAAGATGATGGACCTCATGCTACAGTGGTATGACACCACATGAGGCATTGTCTCGGCTTTGGGCCATGTCACAGCGGCATAGCACCGTAAGGAAGCGAAAGGCTTCATGCTAAGACTCTTTAAAAGAATTCATCTAGAGTGTATGGATAGAGATATAGGCCATCTCTTGAGGGAAACCTTGTAGACACCTAATATACATACACTATAACCAGGCTATACAGGGCATTTAATGTGCAGCTAGAAGCATAGTTGATGTCATTATGTGAGTGAGAAGAATTGTAGTTATGGTGCAGAATTCAAGGCTTTGTCCATTCTTGTATCATGTTGTTATTTAACCCATGCGGGAAGATTCAAGTCGTAGCGACATCTATCATAATGCATGATGGACTGTTACTGTGGGAAATGCTCAACCCATATATATAGAGATATGTGGAGAATTATTGGTGTTTTTCTTTGTAGACTAGAAAGATAGTCCCACATTGCTCACACCAAAGAGTGAGTATCTCTATATAAAGTTTTGCTTGTGTTGAGATAAGCACATGAGGTGTGGTGGGCCATATGGGTGCCATGTGGGGTAATTTTTCTAGTAGGAAAAGGATTAACTCCTCAATGAAGCATTTAGGTTTTTTGTTATGCTCATGGAATTATTTTCTTAGGAGCTAAGTCCCTAGCGACTCGGACTCGGGCTCAAGGGCGCAAAGTGGTGCTTTGTTGGCGCACTTTGCACTTAGCATGTCAGCATCTGGCGCTTTGTGCATTGTTGTTGCACTCGTACGCTCGTCTTATGCGGGAGTCGCATGTGCTAGACGCATGGGCTCTGCGCATGGACCGGCGCATGTGCTGGAGCATGCGTAGGTGCTTGCATGGGCTATGCGTGGCTATGCGCGTATGCGCATTTAAGCGTTTGCGCGCTTGCGCTGCTTGCATGCGGGCTGCGCGCCCGCGCTGTTGGGCGGTTGAGCGCGCAGGCGCATAGGCTGACGGGCTGTTGGGCGCATAGGTTGATTGGAAGATTTGAACGGTTACGGAAAGATAAAGTCAATTATTCATATTCGTTTTTTATTGGATTTGAATTTAATTAAGTTATATTTTTCCATCGCTCCTATCTTTTTAGCAATTAGTTGATGTCCAGGATTAGGGTTAGGGCTTCCACCCAACTCTATAAATACTCTCTTCGTGTCTTCTTTGAAAACTTACTTCAAAAATTGAGAGATGAAGAGAGTTGTGTGGTCGTTGCCTTCAGAATCCAAAGGAGTTCGGCGATTTCGTAAAGGAGGTATCCAGAAGTTTTTTCAGAACTAGCTGGTTCTTGGGAGCAAATTGCGGTAGGGTGAATATTGCTTTGAGCAACGGTGATCTTCATCACCCCAGTAGAGTTCTCTCTCTCTCTCTCTCTCTCTCTCTCTCTCTCTCTCTCTCTCTCTCTCTCTTCCTTCTTTCTTCTTCTTCTTCTCCGAGTGGCACAAGGAAATTAAGAGAGCAAATTTATTTGCAAGAGTCTCCGAAATCCTACAAAGTCAGAACGTAGAGCAAATTTATTTGCAAGAGATCACTGTGTCTGACGGTTGCTATATCAGAATAGAGAACAAATTTATTTGCAAGTGATCTCTAAATTTTGTTCGTTCTTCCATCTAAATCTGTTTCGGGAATAACAAATTCCAACCAGAATGGAGGCTTTTGTATTGTGGTTGTACTTCTCTTCCTTTCATCCTGAAGCCTTCCACACACCAAGTAATATGCCCTTCTATAATTATCATATGTAACAAAAATGTATTAACATGATTTATATACTAATTGTCAGATGCATCATTTACCCAACGCCTTAAATATATAAGTAGTAGTAAATTAATAGTCTTCTATTACAGAGTTTATGGGGGAAAAAAAATCTTTAATTTTTATTTAATTCCTGGAAATGTGTATGCAAAATATCTTTTATGTTTGTCGATAGAAGAGGTTAATGAATTCCTCGACATTAGTTTCTAGCGATATCTGTTATATACATGTTGCGTGTGCAAGATAGTTTTTAATTTTATTACAATTGTATGATTGTATGTGTGCCCTGATTATGTAACCTATCTTTTTAAATTCATTAAAATTGTACTATGTCAAATCCTAGAAGATATGGATGTTTAGATTATTAATTAATTAAATTAGGTTTTAAACTAGGGTTAATTAGTTGTACCCCCCTATGGTTTGTACATATTTTGGTAACTGTTCCCGTTGTTTCAAAAATAAAGAACACCCCCCTGGCTGCTTAATTTTTCACTCATTTTCTTCTATGCACCAGGGGGGTACAACTAATTAACTTTATAAATCAGGGGGGTGTTCTTTATTTTTAAAACAACAGGGACAGTTACCAAAATACGTACAAACCATAGGGGGGTACAACTAATTAACCCTTTAAACTATGAGTAATATATATATTTTTCAAGAATATATATACTATTTTGTTTTATCTTTTTCAATTTAAATCCAATTCATATATTAAACAATAATAAATTAATTGATACTCCCTTATTAACTTAGATTATCTTTTTATATTTAAAATTCAATTCATAAGCTAAACTATAATAAATTAATTGATAGTCTCTTATCAACTTAGATTTTTTTTTAGTTAGGTTTCAAACTATAAATAATTTTATACTTAAAAAGTATAGGTACTTGCATGTTTTTACGGTTGGGAACTCGAACCTTCCAGCACCCACTTATTACACATGAGCTACAAACGTTGGACAAGAAACCTTCCATGACCTAAATGAGTGTCATAGTGTACTAGTGTCTATTATTTATATAGGAGCGATTACCTTATTATTTATATAAATTACCTTATTATTTATATATAAGAGCGATTACCATGACAAGAAACCTTCCATCGCTACAAAGAGTGATTACAATCGATTTAATAATGGGATATAAATTACCTTATTAGTTATATATAAATATTTTTTAAAATTTATTTTTATCCAAGAATTTTTTTTTAAAAAGTTTTATCCAAGAATTTACGTCGACAATGTGATATATGCCAACATTCTGTAAGGTTATGATGCAGAAGAAACAATAGTAATAAACTCGTGCTTCCTCCATATAATCTCCTCCAGACATAATTTAACAGTGCTAGAGTAAAACTGAGACGAATAGTTAATGTACTTAAGTTCACTGTTACTTTGGCCACAACTGCGTACAGCAGAATCACACGACTAATTACAAACTTCCATATCTTCTGAAGGTTTTGCGAGAGCAGAACCAAACTCATAACATATTCTGAAGGTATTGAGCAGAAACCAAACTCATAACACATTCCTCGTTGATGTTCCATTGTGCCATCCCCTTTCCTTGTCCTGAAGCCGGATTACTCTATCTGCAGCCTTTGTACCTTCGCGGACCATGACCCTCCGTCCCAATCTCCCCCCTTTGCCAATCGACGCCCTCACATTTTCCATACCCACAAGTGTCCTCTTTCCTCTGTTATGTGACAGAGGTGATCTAATAATAACTTTCTTCTGCAGGCTTCGTCTCAAAATGCTGCTAAACTTCTTAGAACTTCGTAGCTCAGAAGTGTTGTTGGTCTTAGCTTCGCAATCGCCCTCTCTTTTATTGCTGATACTGGGGAATGCGGAAGGTGCTGGCGGTGAAAGGTTGATGGTTGTGTTTGTCAATGCTGGAAGTGGTGTTCCAGCTTCGCCTGCTTTTTCAGCAGGCAGTGGTGGAATCAGTGAGTTGCGACGGGATGAGGGAACAAATGGGACCTGATGAGCAGGGCAGAGGGAGACCCTGCTGGCTTTCCTTGTAGGTGGAATGAGTGAGTTAAGACGGGCTACTGGAGTGGTTGGAATTTGGCGAGCCAGGCTACTAAGAGGTTCTCTATTGTCCTTTCTAAAAAATGCTTCTTCAGGAAGCTCTGGCTTATTTTCCTTGTCCTTCGGTATAGGGAAATGCCTGTGTATGCTGTTATCTGGTTGTGGCAGCAAAATTAGCTTGCCGTTGTTGTTCTCAGTAAGCGGTCTTCTTGCATGTCCTAGCTCCTTAACTGTCAATAGTTGCTCCACACCATGATAGTGATTTTTCTCTAACAGTGGTCCGCATAAAGTATACATTGAAGTATTTGATGGTTCTCTCTGTAGCTGATTTTCAGCAATTTTGGAGTCAATATGCTTCCTTGCTATCTTTCTTTCAATCAGTAATTGTGATTCTAACTCTTTAACCTGCATCACATGCCGAATTGCAAAGACTTTTTAGACTACTTGTATCTGACGCACAAAGGCTTTGAAATATTAATTGGAAAAGCAGCCCAATGAAATCTATAATCAATTCTTCTACTCATTAGTCGAAACCTTCCATGACCTAAATGAGTGTCATAGTGTACTAGTGTCTATTGTAGAGGAGGAGCTACAGCAGCAGCAGCAGAACCAAGGGCTGAAATGACGCGTTCCAGACAAGAACAGAATTCCAGTCACAATAGGATCTATAACTAGAAGTGTAGTCTAGATGCTGAATACAGGGCATAAGTTTTAAAGAGAGTGATGACAGTATCTACAGAAAGAATGAATTAACAGTAATACGCTTCTACTGTAAAGGATACAGTCCAACAGCAGGAGATTTCATTGATGTCACTCCCCAACTTTTACAAAATGCACCAAGTACCTGATGAGTATATATTGAAGTATCCCACTAGTTACAAAATGTCCCAAACTTGACAAAATGCACTTACTGTTACAAGGAAGAATTATCTTGATGTTATAGAAGGATAAAGCCATTTAATCCAGAATGCAGGTCAGTTACATGTTTCTCTCTCTCAAATATTGTAAAGCACTCTTGCTTACTTTTTGAGATATGTTTTAGAAACACCTAGTATACATAGAGCCTCAAACCCACAACTAATTGAGGTATTCTACTATATGTAGGAATACTCAATCTAGACCATTGGTGTATTCCTATTATATATAGGAATACCCAATCCAACTCCATTGAGATATTCCTACTATATATAATAGAAATATCTCAATGGATTTGGATTGGATATTTCTAGAAATAGTAGGAATATCTCAATGGAGTTGGATTGGGCATTCCTATATATAATAGGAATACATCAATGGTTTAGATTGAGTATTCCTATATATAGTAGAATACCTCAATTAGTTGTGGGTTTGATGCTATTTATACTAGGTGTTTCATCACCCTAAAACATATCTCAAAAGGTAAGCAAGAGTGCTTTACAATATTTGAGAGAGAGAAAGGATTGAAAACTATTGTGAAGGAGAGATCGCTTCGAATAATTTTTCGACATCTCTTGTTCTTTGGAGTCCGCAATCAAAAAAATTTCTTTCACGTGAGTTGTGGTGATCCGTTTGGATCGGGAGGAGCTTGTAGATGGTGTATTCTCTTTATTCCATTAGTGGAGGTCTTTCAGGGTTGGACTCCGATCGTCCCGTGATTTTTTCCATCTGGATTTTCAACGTAAAAATCTCTATGTCTGCGATTTGTGTTTGGCATTTTTGGTTTGTGTGCTTTTGCTCAGTTCTCTCGCAGGGCTCTCTGGTTTGGGGGAACGTTTTCCGCACTTCATTCCCAACACATGAATCATTTCCTTCCATGTAAGCTTTATAAATGGCAATCGCTAGCATTTTAACATACCATATCATTTTCCACGATGCTGATCCATGTTTGTTGGCTCTACCGTGGATTACAGTTCATTCAAATTTCAACTACGATCCTATCAGTCCTAACAGTGCATATCTAGGTCTCTGTTGCACATGTCCAAACCACCACAAAGACTTCTCCCTTGTCTTATCATCAATTAGATCAGCAAGTGAAGATTCTTGACACCAAGGACAGAGATGAATTCAGCTCAATAGATGTAGACTTCATGTTGTATCAAATACAATGGTGGCCCTCTAAAGGGTTATGTAGATGCTAAAGGTTATTCTTTGTGGTGATATTATTTTCTTACACAAAGATTTTGTATTTAGGCAAGACAATCTCAAAGTAAAGCATACTAAATGCATGGATTTACCTTCAGATATTCTAAACTGGGGGGCTAGAAGGAAAATCATTCAAATTCGTACTCTAAAAATGATTAAAACCCATTTTAAAAAGAACCAAAAATTTATGGCAGTTGTTGCATGACCTAGAAAGCTTACTAATTATAATAGACAACTTACTGATTAACATGACATTCACTTAGATTCATCATAAAAAAAAGGTGAATAAATTATAGCAATCTATATGCAGATATACAAAAAAGGGTTTACACTGTTACACTCATTCACTCAAACTGAAACTTGTAAATTTCAATATGGGAACTTGACAATGTTAAGAGTAGTGCGCTGTAAAGTTTCTATTTTTCTGCTATTTAAGTTTCTTATATATAGTTGACCTTGAGCCCAGTGGCGGAGCTTAGTGACGACTAAGGGGGGCCATGCCCCACACTAATAAAACTCTCCCCCTTGCTTGCTGCCGCCAACCTCCCAGATAGGAACAGCTGCCCCTTCTCTCTGTTGCTTCCAGAATACATCTCCCATGGCATTTAAACCTGCATCCCATGGCATTTAAGTCCACATCTCCTCATTCCAAGGGGATCCGTCCCCCAAGCTCTGGGTTGAGGATGGCACTATACCAATATTTTTTGGTTAAGAATCATCTGAGGTTGAAGGTGGTATTAAGAATAGCGTCATTGTATAGTTTCTATCTTAATGCGCTTTAGTTTCTCTCTTTAGTCCCACATCAGTTAGACTAGCTATTAACTCTTCGTGTATATAATAAGGCCTTAAGCCTTATGAAAGTATCCCAATATTATTGCAAAATGCGCTCTATAACAGTAAGAAAGAAGATTTATTTGAGAACGTGTTAGCTTGAAGATATATATCACCGGAATGTACTGCTTGAAAGTTTATCACCCAAAAATGACCCATATGGGGTTGCTGCATTAAATAAGCCTATAGGCTTGTGGCTCTTAGGAAAGAATCATAAGGTTGATTGAAGTACTTTGGTTAACTTGAACTGTTGAGAGAAAGGCTATACTCAAGCGGCATATTTCATTGGGATGGATTAGGTACACACAAATATAGGAGGAGAAACTTCCTCATACTACGGGACTGAATTTGACTACTTAAACTTCTTAAATCTAACTCTCTCGAGATGGAGCATGTGAAACATGTCCACATTGTTACATAATTAGAAATAAAATAGTAGAGAAAAACATAGGACCAATAGCATTAGCATATTATAGTAGCAAAGGTTGAGACACGACCCAAAAGAGTAACAACTGCTGTAAACTACTAGATCATGACACTAGGAAGAGTAGACAAGTAGTATACATCGACGGATGACCAAAAGCAATAGATAGTCAGATCCAGGATCAAGACTGAAGGTAGATTAATAGAGACTAATGTCAGGATGCATGGTCAATACTCCCCCATCAAGTTAGACATGACAAGAATGTACAGCTTGGAAGAGATGATAGTTTCTTTTACATCCGAGTTACAGACTCAAGTCATCGCCAATCATTTTCCTAATTGGGAGATCCTGAAGTGGTAACCGGCTAAGCAGCAATATGAGAGAATTGAGATCGGACAAGTTGCCATTAGACAGACGAGAGGCCATCAACGATAAGGATCACAGCCGGATCACAGCCCTCAAGCAATACAGAAAGTAGTAGTAGAAACAATAATAGACAAAACCAGCAGAAGACAACCAGCAACTAATATAAGCAAACATAGGCAGCAGTATGTAGTAAGAGCACAAAAGATACAATAGTGTAGTAAGAGCAGTTGTAGACATCAAATCATCTCATGGAATAAAGGCACAAAAGAGACCCTTGAAAGGCAGGACAACAGTAGCAAATCAACTGATGGAGGAGAGATACACACCCAATCCTAAGAAGTATGTACAGGGCAACAACTCATTTTTTCATTTTGGAGATCTAGGGTTTGAGGAGGATCTAGAGCTAGTGGCGGGTAGACTAGAAAGAAGGTAGGCTATGATTTCTATTTTTTTTTTTTTGTGGCAGCTAGGGTAGGCCTTACTGGAGGATACGTGAACGAACATCAACTACAGTGCAATGGTGCAGTAGCAATAGTGTAGCAACATGTGGGGATAGGGTTAGGTTTAAGTTTTGTTTAGGGGAGGGACATGGTTAGCGTTGAGGATTTGGAGAGGAAGAAGTTAGGTTTAGGTTGAGATCCTTAGGGACAAGTTTTTAGGATTTGGAAGAGGAAGAAGATAGGATTATGGTTCGGGTTTCGGAACGAGGAAGAGAAAGAAGAGAGGGATATTATGGTTAGCGTCGGCACAACATGTCCAACCTTAGTGTTGTGCCGACACGTGCCTCGTTGGCGGTGGCACGGCACACACGAAACCTCTATACAACCTAGCTTTATACTATATGCCAAAATCTTTTCCACAATTTTCTCCCTAGCACCCCGGCATGCCCCACCTCTCTGGGGAACCACTCTCCTCCAACACTCCCGCCACTCTCCTCTCAACACTCCAATCTGTTGAGAGTAAATAAGGGATTTTAGTCCCACATCGGTTAGATGTAATATGAAGAGGGGTTGGACCCTCTATAAGTAGTAGGCAGTAGCCCTCAATAAAATTATCTGAGATATTAGACTCATTTCAACTTGGTATCAGAGCCAGGTTACCCTAGTCGCCCCCCCCCCCTCCTCTCTCTCTCTCTCTCTCTCCCTAACCCTAGCCGTCGCCTCTCCAGCGCCGCAACCCCGCCCCTCCTGCTGCCTCCCGTCGACGCCGTCTTCCGCCTACCAGCGCCGCCCCTCCCACCCCTCTACCAGCGCCGCCCCTTCCCCCCCCCCCCAGCACCGCCCCCCCCAGCGCCGCCCCCGCTCCCCCCACCCTCCCAGCGCCGCCCCCCCCCTCCAGCGCCGCCCCCTCCCCCCCTTTTTTTCCTGCTGCTACAGCACCCTTTTTAGGGTTTTTTGCTGATCTGCAAAAAAAAATATATATTAAAAAAAAAACAGATTTTTTCTCTTTAGAAGATCTCTGTAGTTGCCTCGAGAATCAGAGTTCCTTCTCTTTAGAAGATCTCTATACTCAAATTTTTTTTTGCGAAGATTTCTGATTGTTGCCTTCGAGAATTAGTACCTTCTTTTTAGAAGCTCTACTACGAATACGAAATCTCTTTAGATCTTCGTATCTCAGAAACGTTGTCTTTACAATCGTTTCTGCACGGCTGGTATACCTCTGGTTTGTCTCATGCAAGGAGGCACAACTATGTTGGTTATACTTGAGCCGTCCGAACGCGTTATCATGACGCGGTTCTAGTTGGTCGTATACACTACGACATATCAGTGAGGGATCTAGTTTTGTTGTTTCCCTCCGATAGCTGACTAAGACGAAGACGACTCAAAAGAAGACGACTCCGGAAACAACACCACCTCACTGATTGCGGTTGCAGAAGTCATGGATTCCATCTATAGGAAGTTGACAGCAGAAGAAATGAAGGCCCTGGTCGAGGATCTCCTGACCAAGAGATTACCGGAGGCAACCCCACGCGTGACCCATACTGATGTGGATCCGTCACCGTACAAAATGGGGAAGTTGGACAAGCTAGAGACGAAGTTGGAAGGCACGACCAACTACTTGGTTATGTAGATGGCCACACCAAGGCCCCTGTCGATCACTCCTCGAAGGAGTTTGTTGTATGGGACATTGTCAACAATGTCGTGGCTGGTTGGTTGACAGCCTCTTTGACCGACCAAATGTCGGGTAACGTTGAAGCTATGGAGGGAGCTGCTGATATCTGGAGAACGTTGAAAGACATGTACTCCGGTTCGGGTAACCCCATGCGAGTCTTCCAACTGCAGGATGAGCTCGATAGGGTAATCCAAGACGATCGTACCATCTCTGAGTACGCTGCCTTGTTGAAGAAGTACTGGTCTGATCATGACCATTATGATCCTCTTGGCATGGAGGATGCTCAGGTTGAACCGACTTTTGCAAAATATTTCCAAAAATTTCTGGATTATATCTCGCGGCAACGGATGATGAAGTTTTTGAAGGGGCTCAACCCAGCGTTTGAGCAACGGCGGAATGTACTTCTTGCACAACCGACGCTGCCGACATTAGAAGACGCCATAGCTGCCATGGCACAAGAAGAAGCACGGTTGACGCTGATGCCTACCACGGGTATCTCCCAGGGGGAGCAGGCCGGAGTTGACACATCTGCTCTTGCCACTTTCACACAGCCTCCTTCTACGGGAGGCATTTGCCACAACTGTGGTGACACAGGGCATTACATCCGCTTTTGTCCAAAACCGACACGGACTCCCTCGAATGGTCGGGGTCGTGGTCGCGGTGGACGACGAGGTGGTCGAGGCAGCTACGGTGGTGGACGGGGCACTTACGCTGGAGGCAACAAGGCGCATCTGGCGGATGAAGGTGGGGACAATCAGCTGGCGGACATCACTCCATTTGAGAGAGAAGTTATCGAGAAGATGCGCGGCTCAAAGCTTGGTTCTGGTGAAAGACAAGTCATTCCTGGGGCGCCGTCCACTACAGGAGATTACTGCACTTACTTCTCCAAAACCAGTGCCGGTATACCTCCGCGTGCTCTTGCATCTGTCTCTCAGCCAGCTTGGATTATGGACTCTGGGGCATCTTGCCATGTCACGGGGTCCCGAGGAGAGTTCCGGGAATACTCTCCTCTAACGCCGCCAGAAAGCATTCAGACTGCTGATGGTACTTCCAGGCCTGTTACGGGTAAAGGCACTGTTGATTGCACTCCTTCCATCACTCTATCTAATGTCTTACATGTTCCTTCCTTTCCTGTCAATCTTATTTCCATTAGCGCCATTATCCTTGATCTAAACTGTATTGTTTCCTTTGATATTCCTAAGGTAACTTTTCAGGAGAAGGGAACGGGGAGACGACTAGGCACTGGCACATGGCATAAGGATCTATGGTACTTGGACAGGAACGGTCTGGATAGAGCACTGGCATCTTTGGTTGCAGACGCCCAACCGGAAGTCCGAAGTCGAAGTGTCGAAGCCGAGCTGCTCATCCATCATCAGCGTGTAGGATATTCTTCTTTTCCCGTTATTAGTCGACTGTATCCGTCATTATATCAAAAAGCAAATAAAGAGTTGTTAGTTTGTGATGCTTGTGAGTTGGGAAAATATACCAGAAGCTCCTATGTGCATTCTGGGCATCGATGTTCTGCTGCTTTTGATATGATTCATTCCGATGTGTGGGGCCCTTGTCCTACAAACGGTGTTAACGGTTATAGATGGTTTGTTACTTTTATTGACTGCTCTACCCGCGTAACGTGGGTCTACCTGCTGAAGAATAAAAGTGATATTTTTGAGGCATTTCAAAGCTTCCATCAACGGATGAAGATACAGTATAATGCTCGTGTTAAGTGTTTCCGGTCGGATAATGGAACGGAATATACCCATAAGAGGTTTGCTGCGTATTTATCCTCTCATGGTATACTACATCAAACCTCTTGTGCATATACACCGGCTCAAAATGGTGTTGCCGAACGAAAAAATAGGCACCTGCTGGAGGTAGCTCGGACGATGATGCTGGCTATGAATGTCCCTAAATTTTTGTGGGGGCAGGCTGTCTTGACAGCCTCTTATCTCATCAACAGGATGCCCTCTCAATTACTGGACTGGAAGACGCCTTTGGAAATGCTCACGGGGACAACTGCGTACACCGTTCCTCCAAAAGTATTTGGTTGTGTATGCTTCGTCCACGATAACAGGCCTGGTGTTGGTAAGCTGGATCCTCGAGCACTTAAGTGTGTCTTTGTTGGGTACACCGGGACACATAAGGGTTACGTCTGCTGGAGCCCGGTTGAACGGAAGCTATTTGTAAGCATGGACGTTACATTCAGAAAGCTGGAACCTTATTATGGTTCGGACGAAGGTTCTGCGTTTGGGAACACGCCTCACACAGTGGGTGTTAGACGTGAGGGGGAGGTAGTACGCCCAAACGTAGTTGTCGGATCGGTACCTTGTCCTGTCGTGACAAACTGGCAGAAAGGGGGAGAAAGCATCAATGATACTGATACGGAGGATAAAGAAGACAATACGTACATTTCGCAGGGGAAGAAACAGACAAGGGAAAAGGAGCTCCAAGTTTACAGAAGAAGACAGCAGAGGTCCAGTACTGTGCCGTACCATGTGCCTATAGTGCCAAGTCCCTCGTCTACTCCTGCCCCGACTCATGAAGATGTTACTCCCGCACCGGATCGCTCGGATTCGGAAGCGGATCTCTCCGATTCGGATGGTATGCTTTCTCTACCACCCATTGCTCCCTTAAGGAGGTCTTCTCGCATTAATGCGGGAAAGGCTCCTATTCGTTATAAAGATTATGAACATGATATCGCCAACTACCTATCTTATTCTAATATTTCTCCGACTTATCAAACATTCCTCACTTCGTTAGACTCCACTTCTTTACCTAAGAATTGGCAGGAAGCAAAGAAGGACCCAAGATGGAAAGCCGCAATGATGGAAGAACTTGGGGCACTAGAGAAAAATAAGACATGGGAGCTGGTGTCATTACCTGAAGGGAAGAAAGTTGTGGGATGCAAATGGGTTTACACAGTGAAGGAGACACCAGAAGGAAAAGTTGAACGATACAAGGCGAGACTGGTTGCAAAAGGCTATACCCAGACATATGGTATCGACTATGATGAGACTTTTGCCCCAGTAGCGAAGATGAGTACCGTAAGAACACTGGTCTCCATTGCAGCAAACTATGGGTGGAAGCTACACCAGTTAGACGTAAAGAACGCATTTCTTCATGGAGACCTACAAGAAGAAGTATACATGGAGACTCCTCCGGGGTGCTACTCTGTGTCAGATTCAGGTGAAGGAACGTCACATGGAAAAGTGTGCAAACTGAAGAAGTCGTTGTACGGGCTGAAGCAATCTCCTCGAGCCTGGTTTGACAGATTCAGAAGGGCTGTCACTGGCATGGGGTACCATCAGACAAATGCAGATCATACTGTCTTCCTCCAGCATGCAAGGGGCCACATTACTATACTTGTTGTATATGTAGATGATATAGTGATCACAGGTGACGATGTAGTTGAGATCACTAAACTGAAGACGAAACTCGCCAAAGAGTTTGAGGTGAAGGACCTGGGAGAGATGAGATACTTTTTGGGTATCGAGGTGTGTGATGGTGAACAAAGAATTGTTCTCTCACAAAGGAAATATGCACTAGATCTGCTGAAGGAGACAGGAATGCTGGGATGCCGAGCAGCAGTCACTCCAATTGACCAGAAGTGCAAGATGGAAGCAGAAGCAGGAAAGCCTGTTGATCGCGAAAGGTATCAAAGGCTAGTAGGCAGACTGATTTATCTAGGGCATACTCGCCCTGATATCTCATTTGCAGTAAGTGTTGTAAGCCGCTATATGCATGATCCAAGAACGGTTCATATGGATGCAGTATTTCAGATCCTAAGATATCTGAAAGGGACGCCGGGAAAAGGACTGTGGTTCAAGAAGAATGGATGCACAGATGTTGAGGGATACTGCGATGCAGACTGGGCAAGCTGCATAGACGACAGAAGGTCTACCACAGGGTACTGTGTTTTTGTAGGAGGAAACCTGGTTTCATGGAGAAGCAAGAAACAGTCAGTGGTAGCACGGTCGACAGCTGAAGCAGAATACAGAGCAATTGCTCTAGGAGTATCAGAATTGCTATGGGTAAAGGCGCTGCTGACAGAGTTGAAGCTAGACAAGGGGACACCATTGCGCCTTCTGAGCGATAGTCAAGCTGCGATAAGTATAGCGAACAATCCGGTTCAGCACGACAAAACGAAGCACATCGAGATCGATCGATTCTTTATCAAGGAAAAGCTGGAACAAGGGATACTGAAGATTGATTATGTTCGCTCAGAAGAACAAGTGGCAGACTGTCTGACTAAGGGTCTTAGTTCATTGAGTCTGTCAAAGCTATGTAACAAGATGGGGATGATTAATATCTATCGCCCATCTTGAGGGAGAGTGTTGAGAGTAAATAACGGATTTTAGTCCCATATCGGTTAGATGTAATATGAAGAGGGGTTGGACCCTCTATAAGTAGTAGACAGTATCCCTCAATAAAATTATCTGAGATATTAGACTCATTTCAACTTCCAAATACCTAACTCTCCACCTATCTTCTTGCACAAGCACAGGCACGAGAACGACATAGGTCTTCGCGTGCCTGGCACAAATTTAGCATGTGCCTTCATAGGATAGAAACGTGGTCATATGCTGGCACGATACACCCAACCAGTGTTCTAAAAATCAGTCCGTTCGGCCGCCTAAGTGCTAGATGCCCCAAGGCCGAACCGAAAACTCCCTATTCGGTACTATAATGCGGTTGTGCAGCCCTGTTCGACACCTAGGTGCCTTGTGCGGTTGTTCAGATTTTAAGATTATTTGATGCTATTTTTTTATGCTTAGTTGTATTGTGAATATGTTGTTTGGATTTTAAAATTGGATTTGGATTTAGAAAATTGAAATTTCATATTTGTATTATGGATATGGTGATTTCTTTATTAAGTGTGTTTTATGAAATAATGTTAATGGTATCTTCATGATGATGATATTGATAGAATACTTGTTGATGATTTATTTATTAAGTGTGTTTCATTATGATCTGTTGATATATGTGTTAAGTGTTATTGGGCTATAGTCCCACATTGCCTAGAATGATAGAGAGGAGGCTAGCCTCTCCTATATATATGTAGTCTCTATTCCAATAATAATGACTTAAAAATCTCAACATGGAATCAGAGCCTAAACTTGCTTAGAATACCGTCAGAGCCACCTTTTCCACACAAAACCTACCCCTAACCTCGCCCTCCCTTCCTCCCCCCACGCCGCCGCTGCCGCTGCATCTACTGCGCCGCTGCTGCCGCTGCTGAGCCGCTGCCGTAGCCTGTTGCTGCCGTGGGTGCCTCCGTGCATACCACTTTTAGGGCTCCTACTGTGTAGGTAAGCCTAAACTTGAGATTTATCTCATCTGTGGCACCTACTGTGTAGGTAAGCCTAAACTTGAGATTTATTTCATCTGTGGCACCTACAGTGTAGGGAAGCCTAAAATCGTTCTTGGAGATTTATCTCATATGAGATTCTCAAGGAGATGCCGATGATGCCTAGATCCGATAAAACCAGACATATTCGGATTTAGGAGAGGACGACGAGGACAAGCGTGAGTCGTAGAGCAAGTGTGACGTGATCGAGAAGAAGCATTGATGGAGGCGATCCTCAAGAAGCTGGATGCTGACGATGTGGCGACGTTGATGAAGTTGATAAAGGTGTCGGCTGGTGATAGCACGACACGAGCGCCGCCAAAGTTGGAACTACCCTCCATCGATCTGAAGTTGGATGGACCAGCCACCTATCTGAGTTGGTCACGGCGGGTGAGAAGAACCCTTGCAGGAAAGAACCTGGAGGGATTCTTTACGGGCGAGAAGACAGAGCCGGAAGAGGGCTCGACAGGACGCGACGAGTGGAAATCCACTGATATGGTGATTTACATCTGGTTTCTCAATTCCTTAGTCCAGTCTATTGCTTCCACAGTAGATGGCATTGAGATGGTGAAAGACGTATGGGAGAAGTTGAGGAGAACCTATGATGGCGTGGGAAACAACCTACGGATCTTCCAGATAAAAGGGGAGATCGATGACACCGTACAAGGAGAGAAGACGATGCAGGAGTACGCTACGGAGTTGGAGCGTCTCTGGCTGGATTATGATCACTCCTCGAAACGGATAAGCTGCGGGGACCCGAAGTGCAAGGAGAGACATGTATGTTTGCATGAGAGAACGATGAAATTCCTCAAAGGACTGACTGCCGCATTTGCACAGAGGACAGCCTTACTCCTCGCCCAACCAGAGATCCCTAGTCTTGAGGAGGCTATCTCAGCCATGATCCAGGGGGAAACGTGGATCAGACTACAGACAGGGACAGGTGGTCCCCCCGAAGCAAAGTCAGCACTAGCAGCTGCTAGCTCGGGCGACACAGGATCCAAATGAGACTCAGGTGGCGGACGAGGACGAGGATATATTGGACGTGGACGTGATCGAGAAGGCCGACGAGGCGGTCGAGGAGGCTATCGGGCAAACTTGCTGGTGGCAGAAGGGAATGGAGGAGCTGGTGGCACCTTTACTGAGGATCGGGCACGGCTGGACCTGCTTGAGAGAAAGCAGAGAGCGTCGACCGAAGGAGACAGTAGGAGCGGAGCAGAGGAGACATCTACCCCATTCTTCGGAGGCAATGCTGCTCTGTATGCTCACCCATCAGAAGGTACTGACGAGTCACTCGCTCTTGCATCTATGTCTTCCCTTAAAACGTCAGACTGGATTATCGACTCAGGAGCATCTCGACATGTGACCGGGAACGCTAGTGAGTTTTCTTCATACACTCACCTAGCACCAGCAGACACCATTCAGACTGCAGACGGCACTTTCCAACTAGTGGTCGGTAAGAGTACTGTTAATTGTACAGGTTCAGTAAGATTATCCAATGTGTTACATGCTCCATCCTTTCCAGTCAGTCTCTTGTCTATTAGTTCTATAATTCTCCAACTAAAATGTACTATTTTTTTTGATATTTCTAAGGTGATCTTCCAGGAGAAAGGGACGGGACGAAGACTTGGGACTGGCACCTGGTATGAGGGACTGTGGTACCTAGATCGGGAAGGACTGGACTCAGCATTGATATCTATGGCAGAGAAGGCTGGAATGGGAGAGCTGCAGCAAAGGACTGAAAATACTTTGATACTTCATCATAGGAGGATGGGACATTCTTCTTTTGATACTCTAAGTAAGTTGTATCCAGAGATGTATGCAAAATCAAATAAACAGAAATTAGTATGTTTTGCATGCGAGTTAGAAAAGCTTACTAGAAGCTCATATGTTGGTACTGGTCATAAGAGTTCTCTTGTTTTTGAGGTAGTACATTCTGATGTTTGGGGTCCATGTGCTACTAACGCTATGAATGGATATAAGTACTTTGTCTCCTTTATTGATTGTGTATCTCGTGTCTCCTGGCTATATTTAATGAAAAATAAGAGCGAAGTATTTGCTTGCTTTCGGGACTTCCATAAATATGTCCAGACTCAGTACAATGCAGTAGTGAAGGTACTGAGGTCTGACAATGGAACGGAGTACACCAACAGAACACTTGTAGAGTACCTGTCAGCACACGAAATACAGCACCAGACCAGCTGTGCATACACACCAGCACAAAATGGAGTAGCAGAAAGGAAGAACCGACACCTTCTAGAGACCGCAAAAAGTATGATGATCGACATGAATGTCCAACAAAATCTATGGAGACATGCAGTATTGACAGCAGCTCAACTTATCAACAGAATGCCTTCAAAAGTCCTGGGATGGAAGTCCCCATGCGAAGTATTACAAGGCAATAATAGTGGGATACTCCCACTAAAGGTGTTCGGGTGTGTGTGCTTTGTGAAAGACAACCATCAGTTGGGAAACTTGATCCCAGAGCAGTCAAATGCATCTTCGTGGACTACTCAGCGACTCAGAAGGGATATGTGTACTGGAGTCCAGTAGAGAAGAAGTTCCTTAGTATGGATGTCCAGTAAAGAAGAAGTTCCTTGGTATGGATGTCCACTTCCAAGAGCATGAGCCATACTACCGCCAGGAGGGAACTTCGCAAAACACGCCTAATACTACCAGTTAAGGCGAGAGGGGGAGATGGAGAACATGGTGGTAACCGATCTAGAAGTATGGCATAGAGGCACGGTTGAGGAGAAACATGAAGGTGAAGCAGAACAGGGGGAGGAGATAAGAAGTATCAGGCCTACGGCTCAGGAGGGGTTACTTACCTACAACATGAGAGAGAAGCAAACTGCAGGACCAGTACCTACAGTGCCAGTGCTAAGTCCCTTGCATACGTCTGTCCCAACTCCTGAGACACTACCATCCTCCTCATCTACACCACCACCCTCCTCAGGTGATATCATCCCTCCTACTTCTCCCATACCACTACCTACACGAAGGACTACTCGCAGTAATGCGAAAAATCCTCCGAACATATATGGTTGGGACCTTGCTAAGTTTGTTTCTTATGATCATATCTCTTCTTCTCATGGAGCATTTATAGCATCTTTGGATAGTATTACTGTACCTAACAATTGGCAGGTTGCCAAGAACGATCCAAAGTGGAAAGCGGCAATGTATGAGGAGTTGGGAGCTCTTGAGAAGAACCACACTTGGGAGCTAGTGAGACTGCCAGAAGTAAAAAGAACAGTCGGATGCAAATGGGTTTTTACTATGAAGCAGAACCCAGATGGACAGGTTGAGCGCTATAAAGCTCGACTGGTGGAAAAAGGATACAGTCAGACGTACGACATCGACTATGACGAGACCTTTGCACCAGTGGCGAAGATGAGCACTGTCAGGACCTTGATTTCCCTGGCAGCCAATGGAGGGTGGAAGCTACACCAACTGGATGTGAAGAATGCATTTCTTCATGGAGATCTAGTGGAGGAGGTGTACATGGAGATACCACCAGGATTCGGCACCAAACAGACAGAAGGCAAGGTCTGCAGACTGAAGAAGTCCCTCTATGTACTGAAGCAGTCTCCTCGAGCATGGTTTGATAGGTTCAGGAGAGCAATAATAGGGATGGGATATCAGCAGATCAATGCTGATCACACTGTCTTCTTCAGACGAAGTGGAGGCCACATCACCATGCTTGCGGTATATGTAGATGATATGATTATCACAGACGATGATGAGCAGGAGATCGTCCAACTCAAAGGAAAGCTTGGCAAGGAGTTCGAGGTGAAGGATCTTGGCCCTCTTCGATACTTCCTTGGGATTGAGATTGCTCGAGCTAATGAGGGAATCGTTCTTTCTCAAAGGAAGTACGCACTGGACCTGCTTACGGAAACGAGGATGATGGGATGCAAACCAGCTACGACACCGATAGACCAGAAGTTCAAACTGGATGCTGAAGCTGGAGAACCAGTTAACCGGGATAGATATCAGAGATTGGTGGGCAAGTTAATCTACTTGAGCCACACTCGACCTGATATCAGCTTTGGGTCAGTGTAGTGAGCCGCTACATGCATGACCCCGGAAGGGTCATATGGACGTAGTATACCAGATTCTGAGGTACTTGAAGGGAGCCCCCGGGAAGGGACTGATCTTCAGAAGAAATAATCATGTAAGCATCGAGGTCTATTGTGATTCTGACTGGGCTAGCTGTGCTGACGACAGGAGATCCACATCGGCCTACTACATATTTGTATGAGGCAACTTGGTCTCTTGGAGGAGTAAGAAGCAGTCAGTGGTGGCTAGATCAACAGCTGAAACGGAGTATAAAGCTATGGCCTCGGGAGTCACAGAACTATTGTGGTTGAAGAATATGCTGACGGAGCTAAAGCTGGACCAGGGAGCCAAGATGAAGCTATGGTGTGACAACCAGTCATCTATTAGTATTGCCAACAATCCAGTGCAGCATGACAGGACCAAGCATATCGAGATTGACAGATTCTTCATCAAAGAAAAGCTGGAGAAAGGAGTACTAGAGCTGGGCTACGTTCCAACCAAAGATCGGGTAGCAGACGGACTGACAAAGGGACTTAGTTCTATCAGCATGATGAGAGGATATGACAAGATGGATTTAGTGAATATCTTTCGCCCATCTTGAGGGGGAGTGTTGATATATGTGTTAAGTGTTATTGGGCTTTAGTCCCACATTGCATAGAATGATAGGAGAGGAGGCTAGCCTCTCCTATATATATGTAGTCTCTATTCCAATAATAATCACTTAAAAATCTCAACATGATCTAACACTAAATAAGTTGGTACAAGGGAGTAGGAGTATACTTGTTGATGATTTCTAGCACATATTTTAATTATCTATTAGCATTCATAATTGTGTTGAATTATTAGTTAAACTCCTATTCACCCCCACTATAGGGTGCGTTCAATACTTGGTCTTCTTCAAATATCACATGACTCTCTTCACAGCTTTCCAATGCCCCACGGTAGGATTGCTTGAGAACTTCTTAACATTGCCACATTGAATCTTATGTCGGATCTAGTGCAACTCATTGCATACGCCAAGCTTACAATGATGCCTGTGTAATTTCGTTTCACCTTCTTATCACACCCGTATAAAGTTTCAATTCCAGGAATATCATGATATTATTTCCAATATTTTGTTTCAACTTTCTATCGCATATATATATATAATATCAATTCTAGGAACATCATGATATCCTTACCATGTGAGCATTTTTTCGATGTAGTAGGCCTATGAAAGAGTAAGATCGAGTTCTATCCGAATGATTTTGATCCCAATGATCACGTCAACATCTTTTATGCTAAATTTGGACGATAGAAACTTCTTGATCTTTGAGACGATATCTAAGTTTTTGTCGAGAATCAATATATCATCTACGTAGAGGCAAACAATCATATCCCTACCATCTACGAACTTAGTATATACACACTTGTCTATCTCACTGCCTTGTAGTCGTTAAACCTAATAACTTTGTCAAATTCGTACCACATCTTAGGAGCTTGTTGCAGATCATATAGAGATTTTCCCCAAGTGTTATTTAATACTATGGAATCATTCTCATCGTTGACCGCTAACTTTCAAAATACAACATCCATGGTCTTCATTGCTTCATCATATAAGTTAGCGGATCTTCTTCCACATACATGGTAGGTGATGAAGTGGTTTCATAAGTCGTTTGTCTTCCTTACCCGTATGGTAGGAGGCTCGACTGTCAGCTCTGGTTCTGCAACTGCATCCTCCAGGGTCTATTTGACATCCTTCATGGTTTCTTCATCTGAATCTCTTTGATGTTTGTAGTTGGATCAGAGACATTGACTTCATATTAATGAGGGGTAACCACAGACTAAGAAAAAGGTACTTAATTCAAGATGAAAGTGGCCGTCATCGAAGCTTCTCCCTCGATTGTTTTAGTAGCTCTCCAATCAGAAGCATGTAATTCACGATTTCGGGTAATGTCCTATTCTTCCTTTCAGCAACTCTATTAGATCGTGGAGAATAGGGAGCAGTAGTCTTATTGACGATCCCATGCTCTTTGTAGAAGGCAACAAACTCGTGGGAGCGATACTTTTTCCCTCGATCACTTCCGAGTCTTTTCAATTGTTATCCTCTTTGTCATTCAGCTTCTGCCTTAAATCCTTGAATTTATTGAATGCTTCATCCATGGACTATAGCAGGTAGACGACTACGTACTTCAAGAAGTCCTCGATGAAGGTAAGAAAGTACTTCATGCTTCCTTTGGTGGTGAAGAGTTTAACCTCCGCCTCAGCCGCTTCCTCCGACGATGACGTTCGACGGCACGCAGATGATGGCCATGTTCCAGCAGTTCATGGAGGCGCAGAACCACCAGGCCACGCAGTTCCGAGCGACGATCATGGACGTGCTCCGAGTTAGGGAGCCAGCTCCACCAGCTCCGCCAGTACTGCCGGCACCACCAGCGCCAGCAGTGCCGAGGCCAGGGACTGCCAAAGACTATCAGAACCTCTGCCGAATGGATTTTTGGGGCTATGAGGGGATAGTCTACGCAGACGAGTGGCTGGAAAATGCTGAGCGGACATTGAAGATGGCAAGGATCCCGGATGATCTGAAGGTCGAAGTTACGAGCATGCGACTTTTCGACATTGCTAGAGCTTGGTATAGAGAGGAGCCTCAGTTGGCTAAGTTCTCTGGAAGGATTTCAAACTGCTGTTCCAGGAGAAGTTCTTCCCGGATGTGGAGCGGGACGAGCTTCGGATGCAGTTTGAGGCATTACAGCAATGGAGTATGACTGTAGCCCAGTATACATCAGAGTTCACTCGACTCAGCAGGTTCGCAGAGAACCTAGTCAGCACACCACAGGAGAGGGCTTGGAAGTTCAAGGAGGGCCTCACCAGGGAGTTGCAGCATGCAATAGCTATCAGCCAGGCTACTACCTATGCGAGCATCCTTAAAGTTGCTCAGGGAGTGGAGAAGGAGATGGATCCGAAGCTCAAGCGGGACTGAGACATTGGCGCCAACAGTTCCTAGGGTCCACCGAAGCGGACCGATACTCAACAGAGGCCACCTCAGCATCAGCATCATCCTCATGATCGAGCTCCGACATCACTGAGGCAGCAGAGGCAGATTCAGACTCTGATATACTTTTCTTGCGCATATTGCAAGAGGCCGGGACACCGTGTCGAGGAATGCCGCAAGAAGTTAGGACAGTGCTTGGTTTGTGGATCTGCCACTCACCAAGTGAGAGATTGTCCAGCAGCTTTCACTCGTCAGGGACCAACACCAGAGCAGCAGCAGGAGGACCCAGTCTTTGAGGATCAGTAGTAGCCGCAGGAGCGCAGCCGGATGGACCGTTATCTTCCTTATGCTGCTTATAGTATCTAGATATTCTTGTAGTGCCTATTTTGAGGCTTGTCTCTGAGTTTTCTTGCATTTGCGGCCTTTTGCATTTGTTTAGTGACTACTTGTTAGTCCTTTTACTTTTATTATCCAAATAAAAATCTTTTACTCAATTGTCTCTTAAAAACTTTTTGCTTGATTTTGTACTCTATAAAACCCTTGAAATTTCAAGGACGAAATTTTTGTAAGGGGGGTAGATTTGTAACTCCCTGAATCATTTTTGTGAAATTTGAGATTTTTCTTATTTTCTTGAATTTAATATTGTTTTCTTATAAATAATAATAATAATTTCGATTGAATAATTGATTAATACAAATTTGACTGTTAATTAATTTTCTTTATTAAATTTATTATGTAGCCATTAATCTTAATTATTTGTTAGTAATTTTCAAATATTTAAGTTATGTATATTTCTTAGTAATTAGGCATGATTTTATAGTTTCTTATTAGATCCTTATTAGAATATTCTTAATTAATTGTTAACTTGATTCTCTAACTAATTTCATAGTTAATTATTAGTCAATTTTTGGAATAATTGTTTTATTTTGGAATCAGTTGGCAGTTATGAATCTGTTATTAAATAATTATGGTAGTTAGTTATTAACTAATTTTGAAATTATGGAATCTGTTTTGAAATCTGTTTTAAATCTGTTTTGAATATATTGAATTTGAAATACCTGTTTGATTTTGAATTATGAAATCCATTTGAAAACTGTTTTGAATTTTTGATTTTGAAAATCTGTTAGAATTCGAAAATCTGTTAAAAACCATTTTTGATTTAAAATTCTGTTTAAATATTCAAATTTAAAAATCTGTTACATGTGTTTCCAAAAGACCCTCAGATCTGCATTTAATTACCATTCTGCCACTATAGAAATTAGCCTCAGATCTATCACTAATTACTACATTGCCACTGTCCCTACTGGACACACACACATATTATTTTACTATAAATAATATTATATTATTACACAGTTCCCAACATTCTGACACACTCTCTCTCTCTACAGTCACTCTCTCATCACTCTCTTTCTACATTTTCTCTCTACTCTCTCTCTACTTTTTCTCTCTCTCCTCTCTGGACTCTCAGGCTGAGCACAGCCGTGCGTCACCGGAGTCAGACCACCGCCGAGCTTCCTTGCCGACCACGGGATCAACGCCCCGACGGTTGAGCTTCCCTCGAAGGATGTGCTGCCTTCTCGAAATCTGAGCCGCCACCTCGACTGTCGCGCCACCATTGATCCTTGAAGACCGCGCCATTCTTGGAGATCGCACGTGCCCCTTCGAGTCTCGTGCCGACTCTTCGGTTCCTGCGTCAACGCCCAAGCCTCGAGGAGCCATCTCCTCGCGCGCCGAGCCACCGGGCGCCACCATGTGGAGAGATCCGCCACCGATCAGTGTCTCGTCGACCGCCGGTCGGACGCACCGCCGGAGATCGAAGCCACGCCGCCGTCCCCTTCAGATCCTGTCCGGATCTGAGGTTCTCGAGCCCCGCCGAGAAGCTGTGGCCGACCGGATCTCGAAGCAGTCGCCGGATCCCGCCGTCACGACACGCCAGCAGCCGCCTGGAGCCGAGGATCGACATCCCCACCGGCCTGAGTAAGCCCCGCCTCGATCTTCTTGATCTCCCTTCTTTTTGCGTTCTTGTCTGGCTAGGGTTTCGTGGTCTAGAGGAGGAGGAGATGATAGCTAGGGTTTCGGTTGGAAGTTCTAGAGGAAGGAGACTAAGAAATTAGGGTTGGGACTAAGGTTTTGTGTTGCGGCCATAGAAGAATTTCCTAGGGTTAGGGTTCGGCTGAACTAATAGTTAGGAAGAAGAAGAAGGGTAGTGGAGATGAGAGAGAGAATTAACGAATGGGGAGCGGGTGGTTTCTGTCGGTTGAGTATGAAAAATCAGGTGAGGAGAGAGAAGAGTAAGGTTAATGTGGGGTTTTGATGTAACTGTGGGTCGGGTCAGCCACAGCATGGGTGGGAAATTTTGTATTGGCTGAGAAGTAGAAGTGGTGTAGAGGAAACCACTTGCTGGTTTTGACTCTTCAACATTGGAAGAGCCAACTTTGAACAGTGGCCTTTCGAATAGAAGCCAGTGCATGCGCCTCTTTTCGAGGAGTTGGCCAGTTGTTGCTTTTCAAATTTTTGAAGTGCATTGGGACACCTGCTGTATAGAGAAGGGATTGAATTATATTAGTATTAGAGTTAAGAAGAGTTTGGGCTTGAGTATTAGAGGAAAGATTTAGAAAAAAATGAATGTTAAGATTATTAGAGACAGTTGGGCTTGACTGGGGCTAGGGCCGAATTGTGTTGGGTTGGTTGGGTTTGAATATGTGGGTTAATAGAATTACAACATTAGTATTAATATTTGGTTGGGCTGGATATATGTAGGGCTTGTAAGTCTGAGTTATATATATATATATATATATATATATATATATATATATATATATATATATACTTACTGTTGGGCTGGATTTATTAGTGTTGCTTATAATTTCTGATTTATGATTTCCTGATTTTGTCAACATTAATAATGGTTAAATGATTCCGTTGTAATTAACTATATTTTAGTAATAATTTTGCAAAAAGGAAATTAGTAGAATTATTATGTATATATATCTACTTTTATAAATTGATATGGTCAGTATCTTTGTTTTAAAATAATAAATTAACATTTAATATTTTTGGAGTTCATGTGTATAATAAATAAATTAATAAGATTCCAAATATATATATATATACATATTTAGCACTCTGGGTAAATAAATGATTTTCTATAGTTATAATATATATTTTCTAAAATATTGGTTAGCTATGAATAGGTTACCAAATTATTTTGTGACAAGTTCTATTTAGAGAGATTATCTAAATATTATTATTTTCAAAATATTATGTTTAGCTAAATGAGTAGATAACCAGTTAGATATAATTAGATATTTGTCTTATTTCAGACCCTAATCAATTGTACAACTACCAGGTGATCCATTGCATTCATGCAGTACTACTCCCGTACTTCCAAGGCGAGGCAAGTACACTGACTCGACTTGTACTTTGTATTTTTGTCTTACATTCATGTGCCATGTTCTCATATCGGACACGAGATACACACGATTGTCTTGTACCTTGTTCATTGCTTGTGAGTCATTGTTTATTACGAGAATTTGGGGAAATATTAGCTTTTGTGTGACCATACCCAACATAGGTATTGTGGATAACCTAATAGTACACATCACGTACGATGAAGCCGGATCTTGTAGAATTGATTGACTCATTAATTGATTGTGCTCCTTAGCCGGTCACATATTAGTTTAACATTTCAAATTGTCACACTTGCATATTGATTGTCGTGTTCATTGCCTTGTTCATTGATAGCCATGTTCATTGTCTTGCATATTGATTGTCGTCCATTGCCTGCAGTTTTACACTTCATTTCTGGTACCGTCGTTTCATTTCCATTTCTGGTATTCTGGTTTCATCTTGTATTCTGTATTACAGATTACATTGTATATTGTTCTTGTCGGGGTTGTACTTTGCTCTTTTCCTGACATGATACGTTACAGGTGGCGTGAGGCCACATGGAGCATGTGAATGCATTGGATATTGCAGCTTTTATTTTATTTATTTTCTGGAGATTGTATTTGGTATTCATTATTGTACATTATTTTATTTGACCGAATTTATCTCCGGCTGATTTTGTACTAAAATAACTTGATGGATATTAGTGATCATTCTGGAAATGTTATAAAAGCTGTGGATGTTTACATTACATTGTGACTTAGAGTTTTCCTTAGTATTGTACAGTTTACTTCATCGTGTCCATCGACGAAGGCTGGGCGTGTCCGACTCGTGTCCGATTATTCGGAAGCGGGTCGTGACAACCAAACGCTGAACCTGCATCCGAACCATAGTATGGTTCCAGTTCTCTGAATGTAACGTCCATGCTTACAAACATCTTCCGCTCAACTGGGCTCCAACATGCGTATCCCTTCTGAGTTGTTGTGTACCCGACAAATACACACTTAACCGCTCTAGGATCCAGTTTGCCAACTCCTGGCCTATTATCTTGGACAAAACACACACCCAAATACTTTCGGGAGAACAGTGTATGTAGTTGTACCAGTAAGCATCTCCAACGGTGTCTTCCAGTCCAATACCTGAGAAGGCATTCGGTTGATGAGATAAGAGGTTGTCAATACAGCCTGCCCCCATAAGTGTTTTGGGACATTCATAGCCAGCATCGTCGTCCGTGCGACCTCCAGCAGGTGTCTGTTCTTCCGTTCGGCCACACCATTTTGTGCCGGTGTATAGGCACATGAGATTTGATGTAGTATTCCATGAGTGGATAAATACTCAGCAAACCGCTTATTTGTGTACTCCGTCACATTGTCAGACCGAAAACACTTAATTTTAGCCCTATATTGTGTTATCACCCGGCGATGAAAATCCTGAAAAGCCTCAAAGACGTCGCTTTTATTCTTCATAAGGTAGACCCATGTCACGCGGGTACAACAGTCAATAAAAAGTGATGAACCATCGAAATCCGTTAATACTTGTTGCAGGACAAGGACCCCATACGTCTGAATGTATCATATCAAAAACTGCGAAACTTTTATTTCTAGAGCTCACATAGGAGCTTCTAGTATGTTTACCCAACTCACATGCATTATAAAATAATTTCTCTTTATTAGTCCTTTGATATAAGGACGGATACATTCGACTAATAACTTTAAAGGAAGAATGCCCGACACGCTGGTGGTGGAGTACCAATCTGTCTTCTATACTGCGACGTGAAGCATCCGGTTGGGCGCTTGCGACCAGAGATGCCAGTGCTGTGTCCAGTCCGGTCCTGTCCAAGTACCATAGCCCTTATGCTATGTGCCAGTCCCTAGTCGTCGTCCTGTCCCCTTCTCCTGAAAAATTATCGTAGGAATGTCAAAGGAAACAGTACAGTTAAGATCAAGGATAATAGCACTAATAGAGATAAGATTGACAGGAAAAGACGGAGTATGTAAGACATTGGTGAGAGTGAGGGAAGGGGTGCATGCAATAGTACCTTTACCCATTACAGGTCTAGAGGTACCATCAGCAGTCTGAATGCTCTCCGGCGTCGGTAGGTGAGTATACTCCTGGAACTCACCACGGGATCCCGTGACATGGCGAGATGTCCCAGAGTCCATAATCCAACCTAGCTGATGGTCAGATACAAGAGCATGCGCAGGTATACCTGTGCTGGTTTGGGCAAAGCAAGTGATGTGATTCCCCGAGGTAGATGATACCGCATGAGGGTCGAGACTGTCGTCCGATCCCTGCTTCGAGCCGCGTAACCTCGCGAGGAACTCCCTCTCAAGAAGGGTTATTTCAGCCAGCTGCTTTTCTCCCCCTTCTTTGCCAGATTCGCTTTGTGTCCTTCAAAAGAATTTCTCCTTCGACCAACATATCCTCCTCTACCACCACGACGTACTCCACGCCCCCGTCCGCGATCGCTCGACTGACTTCACAGGGGTTTGGACAAAATCTGATGTAATGCCCGGAGTCACCACAGTTGTGACAAACACCACCTGCAGAGGGAGGCGGATTGAAGGCGGCAAGAGCAGACTTTTCAACAGCGGCTTGCTCCCCCTGGAAGTAGACCTTATTGGGCATCAACTTCAACCGAGCTGCTTCATGTGCCATGGCGGCTATAGCTCCTTCTAAGTTTGGAAGCTGGGGTTGGGCTAGGAGTACATTCCTTCTCTGCTCAAATACCGGGTTGAGCCCCTTCAAAAACTTCATCATTCGCTGCCGCGAAATATACTCCAGGAATGCCTGAAAATACTTCGCAAATGCAGGTTTAACCCTGCATCATCCATCCCAAGAGGATCATAGTGATCCAGATCAGACCAGTACTTCTTCAACAGGGCTGCATACTCAGAGATGGTACGTTCGTCTTGGGTCACCCTATCAAGTTCATCCTGCAGTTGGAAGACCCGCATAGGGTTTCCCGAACCGGAGTACATATCCTTCAAACTCTGCCATATATCAGCAGCAGCCTCCATCGTCTCAACATTACCCGACACCTGGTCGGTCAATGAGGATGTCAACCACCCCGCCACTACGTTGTTGACAATCACCCAAATAGTAAACTCCTTTGAGGAGGGATCGGCTGGCGCCTTGGTTTGGCCATTGACATAGCCTACCAAGCCACGTCCCTTCAGCGTCCGCATCGCTTGCCGCGACCATTTCAAGTAGTTGGAAGTTCCTTCCAACTTCGTCTCTAGCTTTTCCAACTTTTCCATCTTGTAAGGTGACGGATCCATATCAGTATGGGTCACACGTGGGGTCGCCTCAGTCAATCTCTTGGACAAGATATCATCAACCAAGGTCTGCATCTCCTGTGTCGTCAGTTTTCCACTGATTGCACCCATGACGTCGTCAATCTGTGTGAGGTCCTATTGTAACCCAAGTCGTCGTCTTCGTCGTCTAACTGCTTTGTATCCCGATCTCTTGTGTCTTCGTAGTCAACTGTTGAGACCGGGGGGCGGGAACAAAAAGGAGCCGCCTCACAGATATTTCTCAGGTATACGAGCAACTAGAACAGCATTACATCGAACAAGGAGAACAACGACGTGGGTCATTTACTCCGTGCATGATCGATTGTTCCAGCACTCTAAGTATAAACAAGGAGGGGAGGGGAACCGACACTCCAAGTAAAAACAAGAAAGCGGTGGGGAACATCCGGCACACCAAGTAAAAACAAGGAGGCAGGAAGGGAGGGGGGATCCGGCACACCAAGTAAAAACAAGGAGGCGGAGGGGGTAGGGGGGATCCGACAGCAGCGGGGAAGGGGGGGTCGGCAGCAACGGGGAAGGGGGGACGGGGGGGTGGGTGGGGAACTCCAGCAGCGGGAGGGAGGAACTCCAACAGCCGGGGGGGTGGTGATCTCTCTATGGGATCAGCAATCGGAGGGGGCAGCGGGGTGGGGGGCGTCGGGAGTCGGGAGCCGGGAGGGGAAATTTTTTTTGTTTTGTTTTGTTTTTTGTGTGGAGAGAGGGGTGGATGAGTTATGGCTCTGATGCCATGTAGAAATGAATAATGGGATGATTTTATTGATGGACTACTACTTGCTACTTATAGAGGTTCCAACTCCTCTTCATACTACATATTCTAATGTGGGACTAAAGTCCCTTATTGGTTCTCAACAGACATTATGGGCGATCGAGATCACAGGGAGGTGGGCAGAGGTCTGTCTTGTCAGCATATCATCAGAAATGGAGCTTGGAGTCCGGAGTCCTACCATCATACTGAGGGACTTGGTGAGATTATTCGCGGGATTGAGATTGACCCATCCCAGCCTGAGGATATTTGGGTCTGGAATCCGCCTGGCGTGACTGGAGGTACTACCTCGGAAGAGTTCTCCTTCCAGAGTGGCTACAACCTTATGCGTTGTGCCAATCCCCTAATTGGTGATTATGAGTTCATTTGGTGCAAGGATTTGGCCAGAAAAATGCAGCTATGTATGTATCGCCTGCTCCTTGGTCGTCTTCTGACCAGGGACAGACTCATCTCTTTTGGGATCCAGGTCCCCAATCCGAAGTGTGCACTCTGTGAATTGGAGGAGGAAACGATGACCCATCTATTTTTTTACTGTGGAGTTTCATAGTCCATATGGTCTGAGCAAAACCGTATGCTGGGCGGAGGTATCTCTGGCAGGTCGATTGGAGCAATCATCACGGGTATTCGTGATTGCAGAGGGCGAGGCATGGTCGGGTTCAAGACTGCTAGGATTCGGTTGGCAGCCGCTGTCTGGCATATTTGGCGGGAGAGGAATCGACGCATATTCGAGGGACTTATCACCCCTCCGGTTGGTAACCTCCATAATTTGGAGTTTGATGTAAAAGAAATAGTCGAATGACAGGTGGGCGACCAACATGTTTGTATGTTGTATGAATATTGACTGATTTTGGAATAAAATTTACCATTTTTCCAAAAAAAAGCATATATATATATATATATATATATATATATATATATATATGGTGCATGTGGGGCGGGGCTTTGGCGGGGCTCCTCCCGCGGGGCTTTTGATCCGCGCCCTATTTATTTTATATATATTATATAGCTTTGGCGGGGCTCCTCCCGCGGGGCTTTTGATCCGCGCCCTATTTATTTTATATATATTATATATATATATATATATATATATATATATATATATATATATGATGTCTGATCTCCTCGAATCGACGCATATTCGAGGGACTTATCACCCCTCCGGTTGGTAACCTCCATAATTTGGAGTTTGATGTAAAAGAAATGGTCGACTGACGGGTGGACGACCATCATGTTTGTATGTTGTATGAGTATTGACTGATTTTGGAATAAAATTTACCATTTTTCCAAAAAAAAACATATATATATGGTGCATGGGGGGCGGGGCTTTGGCTGGGCTCCCCCCGCGGGGCTTTTGATCTGCGCCATATATATATATAAATATATAAATATATAAATATATAAATATATATATATATATATATATATATATATATATATATATATATATAAAGATGGATCAACTCCACGCACTCGGCCGGCCAAGGCTGAGCCATTGGCTGGCGCAAATCGCCGAGGGAGAGCTGGAGGGGGCTTCCCTGGGAGGGAGGGAGGGGGAGCACGGGAGGAAGGAGCTGAGCCATATATATATATAAATATATATATATATATATATATATATATATATATATATATATATATATATATAAAGATGGCTCAGCTCCTTCCTCCCGTGCTCCCCCTCCCTCCCTCCCAGGGAAGCCCCCTCCAGCTCTCCCTCGGCGATTTGCGCCAGCCAATGGCTCAGCCTTGGCCGGCCGAGTATATATATATATATATATATATATATTTATATATATATATGGCTCAGCTCCTTCCTCCCGTGCTCCCCCTCCCTCCCTCCCAGGGAAGCCCCCTCCAGCTCTCCCTCGGCGATTTGCGCCAGCCAATGGCTCAGCCTTGGCCGGCCGAGTGCGTGGAGTTGATCCGCCAACTCTACCTTCCTCTTGCTCCCCCTCATTCCGAGCCCCCCCCTCCACTCCCCATCAGCTTCCCCCCACTCCCCCGTCCTCTTCCCAACTCCCAGACGTCCGTTCTTCTAGCCGCCCCCCGCAGCCCCTCGCTCAACTCCCTCTCCGGCCCCCATCCAGCCACCCGCAGCCCCACGCCATCTTGCAATCCCTACGCTCCCCTCCTGCGCCCGCGAGCGCTATTCCAGCGTCTGCCTTGGCAAACTACCCGGCTCCCGAGCTCGCCCGAAGCCCCCACAATCCTCCGCAGCCATCCACCGCTCCATTTTTCTTTCCCGCTTCGGTTCAAAATTCGAACGGAGCAACCCTCTCCTCGGGAGGATCACCCACCTGTGGTGCAGGCATGGGGGACCGCCCCTTCAGGCTCCACTCCTCGGGAGGATCACCCACCTGCAGTGCAGGCATGGGGGAACGTCCTTTCAAGCACCACGTGATCGGTTCAGTCAACCATCATAACGTGGCGGGCCACCCTCCATTAAATGCAGGCGCGCATATGTGCTCTACGCCAGCAGCTCCCCTCGGTAGGACCCACTCCCACCCAGCCTTTTACGTGCCTGGCTCCGCTTCCCTTTCAGCCAATGGAGTTTCATTCGGTGGTGGGGCCCCCTCCATTCCCAGTTTATGCGCACCTGGCGTAGCCCCCTACCAAACTGTTTTTTACGCAACAGATCATTCAAGTGGGCCCCTCTCTAACCCCAGGTTATACGCGCATGGCGTAGCCCTCCACCAATCTGGTTTTTACGCTGCAGACAAATGCCCCCCCTCCATTTAATTCTTCCGCGCGTGACTCTGATTTTTACGCAGCAGACCATTCAAGTGGGCCCCTCCCTCCATTTAATTCTTCCGAGCGTGACTCCTACGCGTCAGGAGGAGCTTCCCTGTTTGCTTTTGGGACTCCCCCCAACTCAGCTTTTTACGCGGCCGAGCGTAATTCCTACGCGCAGGACCCCGTCTCTGCTGGTTTCGTGTACGGTTCTCAGCCAGCGTATTCCCACCCCCTTAACTCCTATCTCCCAGGCGGACCCACCCAAGGCTCTCTCGAAGCTTTTTACGCTCCAGGTTCCGTCTCAGCGTATTCCCAACCCTCTTTTCCCCCTACCTCTGGTAGGCCTACACCCCAGCCTGTGTACCACGCTCAGTACCCCATCTACGCCAATCCTCCCCTCGTCCCTTCCTCTGCGTTCCACGCCCCCCACTTCGCCAACTCACTCTTCGCCCCATCCAATTCGCCTACCAACCATTCTGACAGCGCCCTCCTCCCACCCTCTATTCCATCCCTCCCCTCTACCGGCCCCCCAGCCCCAGCACCCCTATCTGAGGCCCCCGACCCCCCCATTGATCCCCCTGTTATCCCTCCCCCCGTCCCCTTGGCTATGGTGGACCGATCCTCGGAGCACAACCTTCTTGAGCCAGGGGACCCCGCTGTGACTACCCAGGACGCTCACTTTCCTCCTCCTCCAGTTGCGGCCGGTCCGTTGGTGGTGCCTACCTCCGCGACCGTAGCGAACCCCGACCCTGAGGGACCCTCTATGGCCGCCCCCCAACTAGATAGCATCCCCAGACAGCCCCCCCAGGCAACGCCCTCGGCCACGAGCGGACCACCTCCTCGACGGCCCTCCCCCCTCCTTCATTGGCCGTTCCCCCCAAAATGACCTTTGCAGACAAGCTACGCCCGGATCTGGCATCAGCTAAGGTGCCTCTAGTCCCCGACGACATCGAGTACTCTCAGGAATCACCGGTGCCCTCGGTTCCATTCACTGACATGGAGGTGTCCTCGCTATCGAACTCATTCCCCCACACCTTCATTCTCAAATTTTCATCTGGATGCCCCAAGCTAGGGTGCAGGAGACTATAGCCAGCTGGAGACTCACAGCGGAATACCGTGTAGCTCCCCTCGACCCCAAACACATTCTCCTTCACCTCTCATCCGACTTAGACCACAAGACCGTCTGGTCCAAAGGCACGTGCAGGATTGATTCCCATCAGATGAAGATCATCAAGTGGTCAGCTAGCTTTAGTACAAAAGAAGACTCAGCGACTGTCGCCGCATGGATCACTCTACCAAATCTACCACTCATTTGCTTTGTCCCATCGGCTCTCAGGCGTATCGCGAACTCCTTCGACACGTATGTGGCCTCAGCCCCAGAGACCAGCAATCTCACCAAGGCCCACTACGCCAAAATCTGTGTGGAACTCGACCTGACCACCGAACCACCAAACTTTATCAACATCGAGCTGGGCAACCGAACCCACACTCAACAAATCCTCCACGACAACCACGTCATGTTCTGCAACCACTGCCACTTAAGAGGTCATCTCCCAAAGTACTGCCACCGACTTCATCCAGAACTAAAGAAGAAACCTCCCCGAAAATACAGCGAGCCAGCAGAGGAGAGAACTCCCTTGCCACCTATCCTACCTCGCCCAAATTCGCACACCCGATTTGGCTCCGGCGACGACTCGCACGACAGGAGCGACTCACCCATCAAAGCATTAATCCCACACAACTCCCAAGCCCTCACCCTATCCAACCAGTTCGACGCTCTAGATTCAGAGGACGCGGAAGACCAAGCGGAGATAGCCTCTCCCCATGTCGATCGGGCGCTCATCGTGAGTTTTCCCAATCCGGAAGGAGTAAAACAGCTCACCGACATAACCATAACCAATCAACAACTCACCACCGAAGACCCCGTGGTTGAGGCCCTAACCATTCTAGGGCCAGACCTGGTTCGGAGAGGTCTCCAGATCCAACCCGCGGGCTTCCCGCTCCAGCAAACCAGCCTCCAGCAAACCAGCCTCCTTACAGGGAGCACCAGCGACTCCATTATCATCCCACCAGAGAATCCTATTCTGGACTCCGCCGGAGAATCGGTCAGTCAACTACTGGCCCCAAAGGAGCAATCATGTAACGATCAACCCCCATCTACAGAAGCAGGACCCTCTACCTCGAGCAAGGCCAATGCCAACAGCGGACCCACCGAAACTGCTACCATCCTAACCAGATTCGCCGCCAAGCGGAATAAAACAAAACCCCCTACAACATCCTTAATGCTTAACATCCTATCCTGGAATGTCCGCGGCCTGGCGAACAAACCGACGGTCAGGAGAATAATCAATCTGCGAAAAATCCACAAGATAGACATCCTCATCATTATCGAACCCAAAATTCCCCCCAAAAGACTAAAATCCATCCAACTGCAACTGGGCCTTCCTTCGGCCATTGCTGGCAGACACGATATCTGGATCCTCTGCACGAAGGACGTCAACCTAGGAGTCATCCAAGACTCCCAGCAGGCCCTCTCCTGTTGGTTCGACCACCCTAGACTTCCCGAGCGCGCCATCCTTTCAGCAGTCCATGGCAGCTGTGATGTGGCGGAGAGGAAACAACTCTGGAACGAGCTCATTGACATCCATCACCTCAACACCAACTCCCCTTGGCTTTGCATTGGGGACTTTAATGCGATCACATGTAGTGCGGAGAAATCCGGAGGTCGACCACCTTCTGCCCCGGCCATGCTTGAATTCAACAATTTCATCTTCAATGCCCACCTAACCTCTCTCCAGTTCTCGGGCAATGCATTCGCCTGGTGCAATATGCAGGATGGCGACCGTCGTCAATACTCTAGACTTGATAGGGCTCTCACGAACGCCTTCTGGCACGGAATGGGGATCACAACCAATCTATCCCACCTCAACTCCACTGAATCAGACCACAACCCCCTGTTGGTTGAGATAAAAAACAATACCACCTTATCCAAAAAGAACTTCCAATTCCTCGACCTCTGGGCCGGGCACCCACAATTTCTGGGTATAGTCGCGGAAGCTTGGAACAGTGAGGACTCCCCCAACCCCCTTGTTCGGGTGAGCAACAAGCTTAAAGCCACCAGGAAAGCACTGTCCGTTTGGAGCAAGCTTGCCTACGGAGATATCTTTCAGGCCGTTCGGGTAGCCGAGGACGACGTCACCCGAGCCGAAGCCCTGGTCGTCACGGATCACTCGTTAGCGGCTAGTAGAACCCTCAGCCTCACCAAGGCAATGCTTAAATTCAGGATCAAAGTGGAGACTGATTTCTGGAAGCAGAAAGCGAGGCTGAAATGGGACAGCGAGGGGGACAAAAACTCGAAGTACTTTTATGCCTGCGTAAACGGGCGCAGACAGAAGCTCTCGATCCACAGGACTGTTGACGAGAACGGGAACATCATTACCGACCAAAAGGGCATCCAAGAGGCAGCCACGGATTTCTATTCCAAACTTTTCGCCAAAGAGACTGTACACAAAGATAGAGCATTCCTTGACCAAATCCCTCTCCTCATTAACGACGCCGACAACGCCCAGTTGAACCGCGCTCCCACGGTTCATGAGGTTAAAGATGCAGTGTGGGCTCTGAACGAGCACAGTACGCCAGGACCGGACGGCTTCTCGGGGGTATTCTTCCGCACATGCTGGGATATTATCAAGCAAGACATTACCGAAGCAGCGATCGCCTTCTTCGAAGGCGCTATATACCCCAAAGCCATCTCAAGTGCCAACCTGATCCCCATCCCTAAAAAAGACAACCCGGAGTCCTTCCGTGACTTTCGATCCATTAGTCTGTGTAACTTCACCAACAAGATCATATCCAAGATTATCGCTACCAGGATGGCGGACATTCTCCCCAAGATCATCTCGGAGGAGCAAAGCGGGTTTGTTCGAGGAAGAAACATCCAGGACAATATTATGCTGGCCCAAAAGTTAATCACCTGCATGAAATTTCTTGTGAGGGGAGGCAACATTGTCGTTAAAATCGACATGGAGAAAGCCTATGACAGACTGGATTGGCAATTCATGATCTAGATTTTCAGAGCTTTCGGATTCTCGGAAACTTGGATCAACATCGTCTGGAGATCCATCAGTAACTCGTGGTTTTCCACGATCATCAACGGCAACGCTGAGAGATTTTTCAAATCCCACCGCGGGGTGAGACAGGGCGACCCCCTATCCTCTACTGTTTTCATCATAGCGGCCGACGCCCTGAGGAGGAAACTTTACAATATGGTCAACACCCCCAACTTCCAGCACTATCATACATCCAGTGGTTGCCCAATCATCACCCACCTGGCTTTCGCAGACGACCTTCTCATCTTCTCCTCCGGGGATGAAGGCGCGGTGGCAATGGTTCACAACACCCTGATGAGGTACTCTAGATGCTCCGGCCAGAAGATCAATCACTCCAAGAGCGTTATCTACGCTCACCACAAAACCAATAGAGAGCACGCCAACAACCTCTCCAACTTAACATCCTTTTCGGTTGCAAGGCCCCCATTCACCTACCTCGGATGTCCGTTAGTGTACGGGAAGTCCAACGCCAGCATCTTTGAGGACTTAACTACCAGAATCAGGAAGAAGTTGGAAGGGTGGCACAACGCCACCTTATCCCCAGGTGGCAAGATGATCCTCATCAATCATGTGCTATCCTCCATCTCCATCCACACCCTGGCTGCGTGCTCACCGCCCATCAAGGTCCTTTCTTCGATCGAACAGATTTTTTGTAATTTCTTTTGGGGGCATAGCAACGGCCACGATAAGCATCACTGGGCCAGCTGGGACTCTATGGCCCATCCGACCGGAGAGGGGGGTTTGGGATTCACCAAACTCAGCCACATTGTTAAAGTATTCTCGATGAAATTATGGTGGAATCTCCGCACGCGTAACAACTTATGAAGCAGGTTTTTGAAAGCTAGATATTTCAAACATATCCACCCCTCGATGGCCATTTCCAACTGCAGATCCTCCGCGGCTTGGCGTCGCATCCTTATTGGCCGCGACCTAGCCGAACCCGCGATGAGACTCCAGTTGGGAGCGGGCGACTCGAATCCATTCCTTGAGCGATGGCTTGGAGACAGCATGATCCCGAACATCACGGAGACCCCGAGAGATTGTAGGATCAGAGACTTGTGGGACCCCACTACCGACGACTGGAACTGGGACCAGATTCGTGAGTGGTCTGGTCCCGAGGCAGCAGATAGCGTCCGAGAGAGAGGGATACGCATCGGTAGCGAGGCGGATGCGTTGTGTTGGTCCCTCGAGGCTTCGGGAGCATTCTCGGTGAGGTCGGCGAGATCCGCTATCCAAGGCAACGGTCGGCCGTACCTACCCTGGCTCACTATTGGCATTCTTGCATCCCAAAGAAGTGGTCCTTCCTCTTGTGGAGAGCCTTCAGAAATAAACTACCGACCGACGACATCCTTAAAACCATCGGGATTAGCTTAGCATCAGCTTGCTCCTGCTGCTCAGAGAGGAAGACAGAGATTATTGATCACATCTTCTGTCAAGGGTCGCTGCCAGACAGGACTTGGACCACTTAACCAGCTATTCAACATTGAGCAGGGAAGCGGACGCTTCCACGATCTTCTGGCTTCCTGGGGTTCCGCCTCCCATGGACACCAGATCGTCGCAGCGGCCGTCATACGGGTCATGTGGAAGAATCGCAACAAAGCGAGATACGAAGGTCACCCATACTCGGCTGACAAGCTCTTTCGGGAAATAGTCCGACAATGTCGTAAGCGTAGCACCATGTGTTCCCACAGTTCGAGAGACTTCTGGTCAGCGCTACCCCCGTAGCCCCTGGCGACTGTTTCGCCTGGTTCGCTTTCCTCCCTCCTTCCTTTTGTGGTATACCTGTATAGGCTTCGGCATTTTGCGCCTTGTATACGGTTTTTGTGCGGTCTTTGAGCCGTCATTAATAAATTGGGGGGTTTCAAAAAAATTATATATATATATATATATATATATATATATATATATATATATATATATATATATATAATGTCTGATCCCCTTCCCATGATCATTTTCGAAGAGCAAAGCAGGTTTGTTAAAGGCCGCAACATAACTGACAACATCCTCCTTGCACAAAAGATGATCATATGCATGAAGTTCCCGTCGAGGGGGGAACATGGCCATCAAACTCGACATGGAAAAGGCGTACGACCGTCTGGACTGGCAATTCATGATCTGGATATTCAGGGCTTTCGGCTTCTCTGAACCACAGATTGACATCGTATTCAGATCTATCAATAATGTGTGGTTTTCCACCGTCATCAATGGCCAGGCCGCGGGATTCTTCCGATCCACTCGCGGGGTTAGACAGGGGGACCCCCTCTCGTCCACCATTTTTATCATTGCGGCAGAAGCTCTCAGCAGAAGTCTCAATAGCATGCCCAGAATGTCCGGTTTCAATCACTTCCACACCACCACCGGCTGTCCTCTTATCACTCACCTGGCTTACGCGGACGATATCCTAATCTTCTCCTCTGGAGACAGCGGATCGATTGAGGTCGTCTTGGGTACGATTGCCAGATACACCACTTGCTCTAGACAGCGCGTCAATAACAACAAGAGCGTCATCTACACCCATCACAAAGCTGACAGAACCCGCTCAGCTCTGCTCTCCAACATGACCTCCTTCGGCACGGCCTACCCACCCTTCCTTTACCTTAGGTGCCCGCTGGTGTACGGTAAGTCCAACTCGGGGATATACGAGCACCTCGTAGACAAGATCCGCAAACTCATTACAGGATGGCACAACGCAACCTTATCTCCAGGGGGCAAAATGATCCTCATCAAACACGTTCTATCGTCCATCCCGATGTACACCCTAGCCGTTTGCTCCCCTCCCAAGAAGGTGCTCCACCATCTCGAATCCCTCTTCGCCAAGTTCTTCTGGGGCCAAAGCGACGGCAAGGACAAACATCACTGGGCCGGTTGGGAGACTATGGCCAAACCAACTGAAGAGAGAGATCTGGGATTCAGCAGACTTGTTCACATCGTGGATGCATGCTCCATGAAGTTGTGGTGGAAGTTGCGCACAGAGACCTCGTTATGGACGAAGTTCATGAGAGCTAGGTACTCCAGATTCTCCCATCTGTCGGAGGTGGTCTCTTATAACAGATCCTCGGTATCATGGCACCGCTTAATTCGGGGACGCATCACCGCCGAACCTCTAATCCGTCTTCAGTTGGGAGACGGTCGCTCTTCGGCCTGTATGGAGCGGTGGTTAGGAGAAGACATCATACACCCCCACATTCTAACTCCGCAGGGGTGCAAAATTAGGGACCTATGGGAGGGTAGTTCCGGATGGAATTGGAGGAAGGTCAGAGATTGGCTTGGCCAGCCGACAGCTAACTGTCTTCTTGCCGCTAATCTGCGGGTTACTGACACGATCGACACTTGGAGATGGTCCCCCAACCCGAGTGGGACATTCACTTTGGCTTCCGCCAGACTCGTGGCCAGAGGCAGCGGGGCGCCGGATATCGTTTACGCCAAGTTTTGGCAGGCTTGCATTCCCATCAAATGGTCTATCCTTATCTGGCGTGCACTCCGCCAGAAGCTACCGACGGACGACCTCATCAGATCAATAGGATTCAGCCTCGCCTCACGATGCCACTGCTGTGAGGAGCACACAACGGAATCTGTTGGCCCATTGGTCATATGGTCAACCTGATTTTAATAATTGATCAAACTCTGTCTGGATATACGGGACATCTCGGATTCTTGGACATGATCAAGATTGGCTATCCACTGAATTCAAGACCGAAGATCTGTTTGCCTACTCGAGTCTGTAATTCCTTATGCAATGTATTTTTCATTTTATTTGAGTCTAGGAATATGTTGTACACCGAGTCGTACTGGCAAATAGGCTATCCCTTAAATGAGTTCAAAATATTTTTAAAATGACCTCTCAAAAAGGTTTTCAAAAAAAGGTTTTCAAAGATCACCAAAAGCTTTTTCAAAACCCTAACTAAACCCTGACTTAACCCTGACAGAACTCGGACCGAGTTCGGCCAGAGTTCGGTTAGTGGCCGTTGTGATTTTGAATCCTTGGAACTTGGTCCTCCTGCAGTTGCAGATTTGACCGAGATTTGCTCAAAGATTTCTGTCCGAATTCTGCCCAAATTCTGTCAGAAGTCTGCCTTTGGAACTCCTATAAATAGAGAAGGATTTCGATCATTTCAACTCACTCATTCACTTTCAATCTTCTCTTTATCTAAAGTTTTCAGTCTTCCAAAGAGTTTTCTAGAGCTTTCAATTTCAGATCCCAAGCCAGTTACAATCCTCTAGTCAATTTGCCAGTGCAGTACGGTCTAGAAGTTTCTGAGAGATTGTAATCAGAAGGTTTGATTGAAGAATACCTCTTCACATTTGAAGTTGGACGAGTTCTTCGTATCAAAGCTCGCGTTGTAGAAGTTGCAAGGACTTCGTAAGAAAACTTGCGGTTTTTCCAATAGTGGATTCAACTGGTAGCAAGAGTTCTACCGACTGGATTAGTCCTCAACAGAGGGATACCAGTATACATCGCTGTCTTTGCGTTTGCTCTCTTAACTCTGTCTTTACATTATTTTAGTTGTGATTAATATTCTGTGATTGTGCTGCTAACATTTTTAATTAGCATTATTCCGCTGCCAACTCTATTCACCCCCCCTCTAGAGTATTACGCTTTACTATTTCGTTCCTACAGAATCAGCAGAGTACGTCCTTCTTTCGGGGGAGCTGGCGACTAGCATTTGGACTAAGCTTCATAATAGACTTAGTCTGGTCCACCCGACTGGGGGCTTCTACGATCTCCTGGCCAACTGGAGTCGCTCCCACGGACATCAGATCGTAGTAGCCGCCGGTATTTGGGTCCTTTAGAAGAACAGGAACAAATTCAGATACGAAGGACGCCATATCCTCCATCTACAGTTATACAGAGAGGTCATCAGACAAAGCATCAAAGCTAGAAGGCGCTGCTCTCACGTCTCCAATACGTTCTGGGAGGCCCTTGCTTAGGCCGCCCTCAGGTTGTCTTCCCTGTCGGCGTTGCTCTGACCCGCCCCCTTTTTTTGTGCGCTTCTCGCACTTTTCGTTTTCTTTTCCTTTTGTCGCGTTACCGCGCTTACTTGTATAGGCTTCGACATTTTGCGCCTATTCTTCAATAAAGATCCGGCGGTAGCGGGTTCCGGGTCGGATTCGCATATTTTCGAATTCGGATCGAGATCCGGGTCTAGGGATGGCCGGATTGATGATGATGGGTGGACGACGGTGGTGAGACGACGTCCGGAAGGGGGAAGAGGTGCTCAAACTCAGGGTATGAGTCGGACGGGCCCTGGAAGGAGCGGGGGTAGGTATTCCATCGGCCTCGGTACCACACGACGACAGGGAGGAGGTCCGGGACGCACTACGGCTGGATGGCGGCCAAAGGTGACTGCGGCGGAGAAAGGAAAGAGTATTGCTGGAGATGTTGGGAGTCAGAGGCCTCCGTCTGCTACTCCCCGGACGGGCACAGACGGGCCTCGTCCAAAATCCTGGAAGGATGTGTGCATGCCGGGTGGGAACAAGAGTCCGGTGTCGATGGAGTATGTGCCACCGATGCAGGTTGGAGGAGGACTTCGTGCATACTTTCCGGCGGAAGAGATAGCGGAGGTCACGGACTTCTGGAAGAACACGCTGGTGATGTATGTGTTGGGGAGTAAACCGTTCTATGGGAAGATACGGGGTTATGCAGAGAGGGTTTGGCGGCCCAAGGGGAGTATGGAGTTCTTCTCACGAGAGAATGGGTTTTACTATGTGAAATTCGGTTTGGAGGAAGATGTGTCCAGGATTATTCAAGGAGGGCCCTGGTCCTTTGACGAGCGACTTATTATCCTGAAGGAGTGGACACCGGAGCTGAGATGTGAGAAGGAAGTGTTGAACGCGATTCCCGTCTGGATTCGCTTTCCTGAGTTTCCGATAAAATACTGGAGCATCCCTTTGCTTATGCGATTAGCTAGCTTGGTCGGTAAGCCGATGAAGACAGATGAGGCTACGGCCTTCCGTACCAGACTGATGTACGCCAGAGTACTTGTGGAAATAAAGGCCGGAACGGAGCTTCCGAGTATTCTCGAGTATTAGGTGGCATCCGAGGAGGTGTTGACTCAGGCTGTGGAGTATAATTGGGTTTCCCCAATGTGTTCCTTCTGTGCGCATTTTGGTCACTCTTCTAGTGCTTGTCGGACTAGAGGGACGAAGACAGCTGGGGCCTCGGTAGAGCAGACGGAGGTGGTGGAGCCAGTGGTGGCACCCAGTCCCAATGCAGGAGTGGCGGAGACAGTCAGGCCGATGGAGGAGGTCTCCCTGATGGAGGGGGCCAGGAGGTCCATGACTGACACCCCGCAGAGACAGGAGGGTTCTCATGGCGCGATAGTCCCGTTCAGGCCCCAGAGGAGTATGGTGACCAGGGGTATGAGTTCCCTGGATAGCAGACAGGATGGGATGGAGACATCCATGGTGGAAAAGGCATGCCCCGTCCCCACGGGAAAAGGAGCACCAGCCAGGGGGGCTTGATGATCATACCGCGGCCAACCCAAATTGGACCTTGACTCTCTCCAGGATTCAGGCCCATCTTGCACATTCCTCGGGGACGAGGATGGAGGAGGATATAGATCGGACGGACGGGACACTTCCCTCGGATGTCAGTCCAGATGGAGTCTAAGGGGTCCTCATATTAAGTAATTAATGCCGGTCCTTGCCTGGAACATTTGTGGTGGATGTTCTACTGGGAGATGGAGGGAGATTAGTGGGGTTCTGAAGAGGGAGAAGAGTGACATTACTATTCTTCTTGAGACGAAGATTAGAGGGGAGACTATGTTATCTCGCAGGACACCTGCGAACTAGGCTCATATCCACAACCTGGATCTTTGTGATATGGCTAGGATCTGGGTTCGATGGAACAGAAATAGTTGGAAGAGGGAACATGTTCTGATGACAGAGCAACTTATTGGCATCTCCTTTGTCAACAAAGGAGGATTCCATTTCATCCTTGGTGCAGTTTATGGGCATAATGATAGGCGGCTTAGGGAGACCTTGTGGGCGGACATCGTGCGAGTAGATCGTATGGCGGAGCACCTGCATCTTCCCCTGCTGCTTATGGGAGACTTCAATGGCATGTTGCATCGTCAAGAGAAGGTAGGAGGTCATCCAGTGACGGATTCGATCTTATACGACTTCCAGAGGTGTCTTCTCTTGTCTGGGCTGAGGGGACTGGAGAGAGCCGGACACATCTGGACCTGGCACAATAAGGCGGTCCACAACAGGATTGTCTGTCAGCTGGATCGGGCTTTGGGAAACAGCGAATGGTTTCGCTACTTCCCGAATTCCATGGCGGAAGGGCTAGCGGCAGGGACCAGCGATCACTCCCCTATCCGGGTGGATCTCTCTGAGAGGCCCACTTGGAAGGCTCGGCCATTCAGGTACAACAATGGCTGGTACCTTTCTGCAGGATATGAGGAGACTGTTTTGGGAGGGCTGCGGTATACTCGAGAGGGCACGGCTCAGTTTCGTATGGCTCACAAACTCAAACAGGTCAAGAGAGCTATTCGGGATTGGGTGAAGAAGATGCCGCAGTCTTCCCTGGAGGACAAGGAAGCTGAGCTCCGTGAGGTTCAGGAAGCTTTGCAGGCTGACATCCTGAGCGGTGAGTTGGCGGCTAGGGAGCGGGACCTGATTGCGGAGGTCAACATCATGAGGCTTCAGCAGGAGATTAGTGCGGCCCAGAGGGCTAAGTGTTCATGGCTCAAGGATGGAGATCGATGCACCAAGTTCTTCTATGATGTGATCCGTGCCAGACAACACCGGAACAGCATCCCCAGGCTGCTTAATAGCGAGGGCAGGCTTGTTGGAGACCCGGTGGAGATTCAGGAGGAGGCAGTCAGGTTCTATACTGACTTATATCAGCAAACTGATTATCCCACCTCGTTCTCCGGTCTTGTCACGAAGAGGCTGGTGACGCACCATGGGAATAGTTTGCTGTTGGCCCCTGTGAGATTGGAGGAGGTGGAGGATATTATGATGAAAGCTGATCCTAATAAGGCTCCGGGGCCAGACGGCTTCTCTTGTGGGTTCTTTAGACGTCATTGGGGTGTGCTAAAATTCCCAGTGCTGGAGGCGGTGCAGGAATTTTTCTTGGAAGGAAAGTTGTTGAAGGAGCTGAATCACACTTTCTTGACCTTGGTCCCGAAGAAGGAGGGTGCTACCTCCCTCGCCGACTTCAGGCCTATTGCGTGCTGTAATTATCTATACAAGATAATTACTCACCTCATGTGTCGGCGTATGGAGGGGATTATGCAGGGCTTGGTATCTCAGAATCAAGCGGCTTTCATCAAGGGGCGCTCGATTGTTGAGCACAGTCTTCTTGCACATGAGATGGTGAGGGACTTTAACAAGCCGGGGGTGATGAAGGCTTGTGTAAAGCTGGATTTGTAGAAAGCCTATAACACGGTCAATAGGGACTTTCTCTGCCACCTTATACTTGCTATGGGGTTTGATGAGAGATGGGTGGCAAGGGTGAGGGAGTACATATGCTCCCCCACATTTTTGGTCCTCATTCAGTGTTCTCCTCATGGATGCTTCTCGAGCAACAGGGGACTGCGGCAGGGGGATCCTCTCTCCGTACCTGTTCACTCTGGTGATGGAGTACTTCACTTGTATGATGGACCTGACGGTGCATAGTAGGAAGATTGTTCCTCTTTTCAGGCAGGTCAAGCCGGTGGTATCTCACTTGATATATGCTGACGACCTCTTGGTTTTTCTGCATCCATCTATGAGGGGGTTGAGGGCACTTTCAGATATTATGGAGTTTGGGCGGTTGTCCGGCCTGCAGTTGAATAGGAAGAAGAGTAGGGTCTATTTCAGCTCTCTGTGCACACTCAAGGAGGAACGGGCCCTTGCTTTAGGAGTGGAGAAAGGAGAGTTGCCGGTGAAATATCTGGGGGTCCCGTTGACGGTTAATTATGCCAGGGACCAGGATTGTCTCAGCCTAGTAGATTTTGCCCAAAGGAGAGTGGAAGGCTGGCAAGCTGCTGGTCTATCCTTTGGTGGCCGTATTGAGCTGGTGAGGTCTGTTATCTCTGGCATCGCTATGTTCTGGTTGCAGTCGATCCAGATTCCAGTAGCTACCATAAGGAAGGTGGAGTCCATTTGTGTCAATTTCATCTGGAGGGGAGGTATGCATGCGATTGCTTGGGAGCAACTCTGTCGGACCCGGGAGGAAGGAGGAGTGGGGTTGCGACCTCTTCGGGCGGTTTGGGTACGGACGGCGTGGCGGTTCATCAAGGGAGGTTCCCTTTGGGCAGAGTGGCTGGCTAGCAGATATGTGCGGCGGATGAATTTCTGGTCTTGTAGGATTGATAACAATTTTTCGGTCTCATTTAAGGCTATACTTAAGTGCAGACCGATTCTTCAGTCCACTATATGCAGGATTATGAGAGATGGGGCGAATACTGATCTCTGGCTGGACCCGTGGATGGGAAATGGCTCCCTTCTGGAGATCTTAGGGGCTCAGATGGACAGAGAGACGAGCAGGGGAGTGAATTGTAGTCGGATTATCAGGGATGGGAGCTGGAGGCCTGAGGAGTATCCATACACGGTCCAGTTTGGGGAGGTGATTCGTCGGATCACTATCGATACTAGCCTGATTGAGGACTCCTGGAGTTGGGTTGATCCTGGTTCGGGTGGAGGGTCTGGGATATTCAATTTTAAAAGTTGCTATAATCTGGTTCAGACCCCACATGACAGGATTGCGGAGTATGACTTTATTTGGGCGAAGGAGATTGCTCGCAAAATGCAGCTTTGTTCATACAGACTCCTTCTTGGCAGGTTGATGACTCGGGACAGACTTATCAGGTTTGGGATGCTGATCCCACACCCGAAGTGTGTTTTCTGCACGGGTGACGCGGAGTCTATGGGCCACCTATTCTTTGAGTGCCCGTGGACTTGGCACAACTGGGAGGAGCAGTGCATGCGAGTATTGGGAGGAGTTGACAGTGCCAGAGATATCCGGGGGATCCTCAGCTGGATCAGAGACCGCCGAGGTATGGATCCTGGTTGGGCTAAGATGGCTAGAGTTAGACTTGCAGCATCAGTTTGGCATGTCTGGAGGGAGCGCAACAGGCGTATCTTTGAAGGACTGGCTACTCTCGATGTATCTGTAATGGCCCCTTAACTGGGGAGGGAGATGTGAGAATAGTGTATTGTAATACCGATATCGTGATTTGCGTGGAATAAAATTTATCCTTATTCCAATATATATATATATATATATATATATATATATATATATATATATATATATATATATATATATATATATATATAATGGGCGATCAGGCGATCCAGCGGCTAGGGCATCCAGCGGCTAGGGCTTCCACGCTACCACCGTCCCCTCCCCCCTCCCCCCGATCCGCTCACGGGGAGGGGTCTGCGCCGGCCGGGAGGGGCGGGAGTGGGCGGGCGTCCCACGGGCGGCCCTGCCGACCGGAGAAACGAGGGTCGGGAGATGGTGGCAAGACCCCCCCAGGCGGGGGGGGATCAGGGGGCCGCGGCATCGGAGGGTCAGGAGGAGGCGACATCGGGAACCCCCCAGGCGGGTGGGGGGGTGCTGGCGGCAGCGGGGGCAGCGGCCTCCGAGCGGGCAGCAGCAGCGACGACCCCCCACGTGGGGGGTCGGGTGTCGGGAGTGCCGCAGATCCAATTCTAAGCCCCCCGGTTTTCGAATTCGGGGCTAGCCTTAGTTCGCAGGGGAATAAGGAGGATGGAGGAGGGTGGACAACGGTGTCGCGGCGTCGGACGGCGAAGACAGGGGGGAGGGCAGGAGGTGGTCAGGGACATGTTCGGGATCGTCATCCGGATGACGGTCGTCAGATCGGATCAGGAGCGAGGTCCTTGGCTCGGGGCTCGGTAGGGTCTGCGGGGGGATCGGTGGGCTGGCGGCCAAAAGCGACTGCGACTGACAAAGGGAAGGGTAAGGTGGGGGATCCCGCTGTGCTGAGATCTGCTCCTCCCAGGCCGGGGGTTACACCCCGGCCACATGGGACGACTACTCGGCCGGTTGGAAGATCCTGGGCAGACATCTGCAAACCGGTGGGGTCGAAAAAACCCCACATCGATGGAGTATGTTCCGCCGATCAAGGTGGGGAGGGGTTTCCGGGCCTCGTTTCCCGCGGAGGAGATTGAGAAGGTGTCCGCTTACTGGGAGAACACCCTTGTCCTTTATGTCCTAGGCAACAAACCTTTTTACGGACAGATTCGAGAGTACGCGGCGCGTGTCTGGCAGCCTAAGGGGAGCATGGAATTCTATGCCCGCGAGAACGGCTTCTACTATGTGAAGTTCGATCTCGCGGAGGATGTCGCTAGGATCCTTCAAGGCGGCCCCTGGACGTTTGACGGCCGGCTTATCATTCTTAAGGAGTGGACTCCGGAGCTTCGCTGTGAGCGGGAAGTACTGAATGCCATCCCTGTTTGGATTCGCTTCCCTGAGTTCCCTGTCCGGTTTTGGAGCATTCCTTTATTGATGCAACTGGCGAGCTTGGTAGGCACCCCGATCAAGGCTGACGAAGCCACTGCTTTTCGGTCGAGGTTGATGTACGCCAGGATTTTTGTGGAGATCCATGCTGGGAGGGAGTTACCGGCGGTGCTGGAGTACGAGATTCCGTCTGGAGATGTACTTACCCAGAAGGTAGAATATGAATGGGTCCCCCCTACCTGTTCACGGTGTTCTTGTTTCGGACACCTGGCCAGTGCATGCTCGGCGGCCGGACATCATGAGGAGCCTTCTATCTCACAGGGTGAGACTCTAGACTCTCCCTGTGATATGGATATTAGAGTTGACTGCGGAGAGGAGGCCTTGGTGGGCGAAGATACGCTTCCGGTGAGTGAGGGCGGGACGTGCCTCGTTGTATCTACCCAGCTGGCTACCACGAGCGGGGCGTTGCCTACTCCCCAGGGACAGAGTAGCATTGTTACGAGGGGCATGGCGGCGTCGGGGATCGAGGTGCGAGGGGGTGGAGGTTCGACTGAGGGGCAGGTTTACTGCAGGTAGAGACGTGCTGTCGGACCGCTAAGTGACAGCTCATCCAGGGAGGAGATGCATTCTGTGGACAGAGAGGAGGAGGTGTGTGTTAACAATCCTTCCTGGGCTTTGGTTCTCTCTCAGGACACCCCACGACAGTCCGTCCCGTCTGGGATGGAGGAGGATCTTGTAGTGACGGATGCGGCACCTTCCCCAGGTGCCAATCCTGGTGATTTGTCGGGGGCTCCCTCCTCTAATTAAATTAATGGCCATTATAGCCTGGAATGTGAGGGGGGCGTGTTCGCTCGGTAGGTGGAGAGAGATCTGTGGGGTGTTGCACAGAGAGAAATGTGACATCTCTATTCTGTTAGAAACGAAGATTAAGGGTGACAAGACTCTTGCTCGTAGGACCCCAGCTCATTGGGCCCAACTTCATAACCTGGCCCTATGTGACATGGCCAGAATCTGGGTTCGATGGAACTCGAAGAGCTGGGATGGAGATCTGATTGTGATGACGGAGCAGTTGATTGCTATTTCCTTCTCCAACAAGGGAGGCTTCCGGTTTTTATTGGGGGCTGTCTACGGCCACAACGATAGACGGAGGAGGGAATCTCTTTGGAGTGACATCTCCCGGGTCGCAGCTGCTGCTGATTCGGCGTCTCTTCCTCTCCTGTTGATCGGGGACTTCAATGCCCTTCTTCACCGTGGGGAGAAGGTGGGAGGTAGACCAGTTCCAGATCCAATCCTATATGATTTTCAGCGATGTCTCCTTCAGGCAGGGCTCCAGGGACTTTCTCGCTCGGGCTTCATCTGGACTTGGCATAACAAAGCTATTCGGAATAGGGTTGCATGCCAGCTTGATAGAGCTCTGGGCAATAGAGAATGGTTCTGTCATTTCTCTAACACTTCGGCGGAGGGTTTGGCTGCTGGGACGAGTGACCATTCCCCCATCCGGGTTGGATTCTCATGTCGGACTCCTGGAAAGGCCCGTCCTTTTAGGTACAACAATAGTTGGTACCTCTCTGAGGGCTACCTGGAGGCTGTCGCAGAGGGGCTTGATAGTGGTCAGCAGGGGACGGCCCAGTTCCGATTGGTTCGTCGGCTCAAGGCCACGAAGCAGGCTCTTCGGAGTTGGGTGAAGGGGTTGCCGAAGACCTCTTTAGAAGATAAGGAGGTGGAGTTGCGAGCCATCCAGGAAGACATGCAGGCTGACATGCTTAATGGGGACTTGGCGGCTAGAGAGAATGAGCTGATTGCTGAAGTCAACATATTGCGGTTGCAGAAGGAGATCAGCTCGGCTCAACGGGCCAAATGCTCCTGGCTCAAAGACGGCGACCGGTGCTCCAAGTTCTTCTATGATGTCATCCGGACCAGGCAGCATAGGAATCACATCTCCCGGCTTCTGGATGTGGATGGCAATCTTGTGGGGGAGCCAGCTGGGATTCAGGGCGAAGCAGTCAGGTACTACTCTGAGTTGTATTTCCAGACTGACTACTTGTCTGAGTTCCCAGAGATCATTACGAAGAGATTGGTGACTCCCTACGGAAATAGTATTCTTCTTGCGCCCGTTACATTGGAGGAGGTAGAAGCTATTGTCAAGCTGGCGGATCCCAATAAGGCTCCAGGCCCGGATGGTTTTAACAGTGGTTTCTACAAACGCCACTGGGATACTCTGAAACACCAAGTCGTGGAAGTGGTTCAGGAATTCTTCACCAATGGCAAGCTGCTTAAAGAGTTGAATCACACCTTCCTGACCTTGGTGCCTAAGAAGGAGGAAGCAACTGCGCTGGCGGACTTCAGACCTATTGCGTGCTGTAATTATCTTTATAAGATAATTACGCACCTTATGTGCCGGCGTATGGAGGGGATCATGCAGGGCTTAATATCCCCGAACCAGGCTGCATTTATCAAGGGGAGGTCGATTGCTGAGCACAGCCTCCTGGCTCATGAGATGGTGAGAGGTTTTAACAAACCTGGAGGTGAGAAGGCTTGCGTGAAACTGGATCTGCAGAAGGCCTATGACATGGTCAACCGCGACTTCCTGTGCCATCTGATGTCTGCCATGGATTTTGGGGACCATTGGGTAGACCTGATACGGGAATGTATCATGACCCCCACTTTCTCGGTCCTCATACAGGGCATCCCCTACGGTTATTTCCAGAGTAATCGTGGGCTTCGGCAAGGCGACCCCCTGTCCCCTTACCTGTTCACGATTGTTATAGAATATTTCACTTGCCTGATGGACTTAGCAGCACACCGAGGGAGGCTGGTCCCACTTTTCCGGAGGGTGGATCCCCCTGTCACCCACCTCATCTATGCTGATGATCTATTGGTGTTCCTCCGACCTTCGATGGAGGGTATGCAGACGCTTGCAGAGATTATGGGAGAGTTGCACTCCTTATCGGGACTTCAGCTGAACAGGGAGAAGAGCCGGGTGTACTTCAGCTCCTTATGTCCCCAGAAGGAGGAGCGGGCTTATGTGCTGGGTATCGAGAGGAGTGATCTTCCGGTGCGGTATTTAGGAGTGCCCCTCACGGTCAACTATGCTCGGGATCATGATTGTCATAGTTTGGTAGAGTACGTCCAGAGGAGGGTGGAAGGTTGGCAAGCCTCGGGATTGTCTTTTGGAGGTCGCATTGAGTTGATTCGGTCAGTGATTACAGCTGTTGCTCACTTCTAGCTACAATCCATTCTCCTTCATGTCGCTACTATTAGGAAAGTGGATCGGATTTGTGCAGATTTTATCTGGAGGGGGGGTCTGCATGCGATCTCTTGGGATCAGCTCTGCCGTCCCAGGGAGGAGGGAGGAGTGGGGCTTCGGCCTCTGCTGGAGATTCGGGAGGCCTCCGCGCTTAAGCTGGCATGGAAATTCCTAAATGGGGGGTCTCTCTGGGCTGCCTGGATGCATAGCAGATATGTGAAGCAGGGGAACTTTTGGACGTGTACTTCTGACAACAATCATTCCGTCACGTTCAAGACTGTCTTGAGACACAGGGGGACTCTCAAGTCTGCTATCAGGAAGGTCATGAAGGATGGGGCTGGAACGGACCTCTGGCGAGATCCCTGGATAGATCGGAGATCGTTATTGGACTTCAGAGGGGCTCAGACTCACCGAGAGGAAAGGCGGGGACTGACGTGTAGTCGGATCATTCGTGACGGCGAGTGGAGGCCGGAGTCCTATCGATTTACCATGGAGCTGGGAGAGATCATTAGTACTGTTGCCATTGATCCGGACTTGCCTGCAGATCGGTGGATTTGGGAGCCGGCGGGTGCGTCCACGGGTTCTGGGGAATTCCAATTCAAGAGTTGCTACAATCTCATCAGGCGCGCTTCCCCTCAGAGTCCTGACTATGACTTTGTTTGGTGCAAGGGCCTGGCAAGGAAGATGCAGCTCTGTCTTTACAAGCTCCTCTTGGGTCGTCTGCTTACTCGAGATCGACTGTGTTCTTTCGGAGTGCCGGTTCCGGATCCCAAGTGTGTGCTGTGCGGGGTGGAGCTAGAATCTATCCGCCACATCTTCTTCGAGTGTGTCCTAACTTGGCAGATCTGGAAGGAGCAAAGTAGAATTTTAGGAGGTTGTGATTCCGGGAAGAGTACTGGGGACATCATTACGGTGATCCGAGATAGTAGAGATCGAGGGGAGGACTGGTTCCGGACTGCTAGGGTTCGTCTGGCTGCCTCGGTTTGGCATGTCTGGCGGGAGCGAAACCGTCGGATATTCGAGGGACTGGTTACACCTCTTGTGGGCTTGCTTCATAACATCGAATTTGATGTAAATGTTATTAGATCTTGATGAGTGGGATTCCCCACTTTGATTGTATGTTGTACGATTACTGTGTTTCTTTGGAATAAAATTTACGCTTTTCCAAATATATATATATATATATATATATATATATATATATATATATATATATATATATATATTAGGAAAAGCAAATGACCTCTAGCCTAGTGGTTAAGAGAGATGCATGCGGCCCGAGTGGTCCGAAGATCGATTCCCGGTGGGAGCGTTCGCCACAATTACCTTCTTTCAAAAAAATATATATGAGGAAAAGCTTCCACATAGTACACTCTACCTGATGTATCAAAGTACTCTGCAGATTCACTAAATCTAACATGAATAAGAAAGTTCATGTGAACACCACTGCTTCACTATCTGTAGGTTTCAAGTCGTGGCCTAACGTCAAAATACACAGTGCTTATTTGTCCCTTAAAAGAATAAAACCAGGGAGAGAAGAGAAGTGTCTAATTAACCTTAAATAAATAGGAGAATGAAAAGTTAACCTCTATAACTGTTATACATACACCAACATAAATGCAAAATGAAGGGATTAAAATATCATAGTAAGACTGTTATACTGATGCACAAAATGCTAATCACATCATACTACCAACTAGAATGTACGTTTTGGGAAGATTAGTATGACATACTTTGTCTTGCAAGTTCCTAATGATCATATCTTTTGCTTTGTACTTCAGCTCTTGGGAATGAAGTGTGTCTTCCATTTTCCTTATTTGATAATCTTTGTTCCTGATATCCTGCTTGGCCTTCTCAACCTGTGACAAATACAGTAATAGAGCTCAAAGATTGGAACAAGAAATGATGTAAATAAAAAACTAGTGCTACTAAAATTGATTTGATTTAGAATTGCTAGTACCATTTGTTTGTATCTAATAACTTCAGTGGCATCAACTTGCTTCTTAGCAGGACCAAGTTCAATACCCCTGACTCTGCTTGCAAAATTCAGGGAACATAGAGTTTCTCCGACATCGTTCTCATTAGGACTGATCTGAACGAACATCAAAGTTTTTGAGTCTCCTCCTGGATAGTCTCATGTGTCAGTTGCAGTTAATTAAGCGAAATGGTATCAATGTGCAATGGTACGTGTGCAAACGAATAGAGTACGAAAAAAGAACAATGAGTACCTAGAGAGTCTTGAAGTAAGTGAGTAAGCTTTGAATTCCTGTAATATTTCATACAAACAAAAACTAAGACTATGCTACATTTAAAATATGAGGCACTCAGTTAAAGCATACTAACCTGAATGGAATATGTGGGCTTTTAGTAGCAAGAGCAGATATCACATCACCCAGTGCAGAAAGAGATCTGTTAATGCACTGCGCTTCTTTCAGTCGCTCTCCCATAACATCTGTTTTTGCCACTCTCTCACTTCCAGCCAAATCAATGAGCCACAACTTACTCCTCGTGCACTCTCTGTTCATCAGATTTTCCCCTCTGACCATCACACAGGTGATACTATACCAAGGAGTTGGTATTTTAGGTTTATCTTCAATCATATTTATAACTGAAAGGATGATAATATACTAACCAGTGTGATCGACTGCTATGTTCATTTGCGTTAGTTGCACCAACGGCTCTTGCTTTGCTGCCTACCTGCAGAACTTCCCAAACCTCATTCATATTGCTCACTCGGGCTTCAACCAGACCAGGAACGTGATGTAGTCCTTCTGCAACTTGTCGTACTTCTAACCTATATAACAGAACTTGTTTTCTATCAAGATTCTTACCTTATTTAGTTATTTAAACTATCTAAAGAAATATAAGTGTTACTAATTACCTCTTGGTAGCTACACCAGGCTGAGGTTCCGATAGGAGTAAATCATGTATCTGTTCATTATATACCTCTAGAACACTGACAGAGATTTCATATTGGATAAGCCCTTGCCTTTCATTAATAACTCGAAATAGTTCCTCGAGAGTCCTATAATTTACTCCACGGGCTTCTTCTGTTCCCTCCATTGTGAATGTTTTCCCAGTCCCTGTCTGCCCGTAGGCAAATATACAGACATTATATCCATCCAACACGGATATTGCCAAAGGTGAAGTCTTTTCAAAAACTGTTTCTGTATATAAAGGGAAAAAGTTGATACAAGCATGTAGGTAATGTAAAGTGTCGTGCAAAAGAAAGTAAATTAAATCAAACACCTTGATCTTCTTCAGGGCTGAAGATATTGTCAAATTTGAAAACCTTTTTAAATGATCCATGGGATGATTTTATGGTAAGTTCACCATCCTTTACTGATTCAAAGTCAATAGCCATGGTTGCCCCTTCTGCTATTTCTTCCGAGTTAAGAGGCCGACAACGACAGTACACTCTGATGTTTCCTGCAGCATAACTAGTCTTGCTATGAGCTACCATTTCATGTTTCACTCCATATTGATCGTACTTTAGAAGATTGACAAACCTTTCAGTTCTATAAACTTATTGTAAAGATCCTTCTTTTCTTTTGCCTCTTCGTTGAACTTGAATTGCAAATCTCTGTAGTCCCTTTCCAGGTCAACATGACGATCCACTGACAAAAAAAGTATTGAAATGTTTTTTTTGGCAAATTTAATAAATCCAAGAGATGCCAAGAGCTAAGAGGTGGTGGTCTCTGTACTCCCTTTCCAGGTCAACATGATGGTCGCATGTTTGCTCGTCGTTAAATAGGCTTACTTACCAATGCTTTGAATTGAGGCTGTCATATGGGACATTTCTGCAAGATTCCTTCGACATTCTACTGCCTCTTCTGATAACTTGGCATGCTCTAGCTTCAGCAACTGTGAGCATCAACAGTATATAACAGAGTTAGTGCTGATAATTTCAAGTTTTCAACTCCCGAACTTGATTTGTGTAGTAAGGAACAGAGAGAGGAATCATCTCCAAGTTTAAAAGAAAGTAAAAAAAAACTGTAGTACCCTGAATTTCTCACTCAAGTCTTCTAGAGATAAAAACCATCTGCTCTTCTCCTTCACTTGTCCCTCCACGGCAAAAGCTGCAAAAAAAGGCCGTCATCTTATGTTCATTCACAAGATAAATGGAGCACATTCTGGTTAACATTTTGCTACCTAAAGACCCGACATGCATCGACTTGCGCATGAGCTCCATCTGGAGTTCCTGCAATGAAGCCCAGGCCTCGATGCATTCTCTACTCTTCAGTTCGTTCTCCCGTCTGACATCTTCCAACAAGCTTTTCACTTCCATTCTCTCCTTGAAGAGCAATTCATACTCTTTTTTCAGTGTCCAACAGTTGCTACACTTGTCCTGTTAAATGATCGCAAATTTTAGGACTTTTGAGTAGAAGTGCTAAGGAAAATTCATTTTTCCTCAACAAAGACCAAATCTGAAATAAGCACTACTCAACTTACATTTTTCAATTCTAGATCAAGCATGTTTGCAGTGGCTTTCTCTTTTGTGGATAATAACCCGATGTCTTCTGCTGCCAGTTTCCTGAATTGTTCACCTGGTATAACATAAAAAAAATACCAATATGGTGTTAGAGCAAGAGGGGTGATCTAGGAGGCACAGACACTCCAAACATCCGTGCCCGTATCACATCATCTCAGACACGTATTTAGACATCACACCAACAATCAAACCACGCTAGGACACGCCAAAATATCTCAATCATGTATGTGCCGCTATTCAGTAGTGTGATGCCGTATCCGTGTCCACGAAACAAAGGGCACAACACTTGAAGAACCTTACTCAAGGAAAGGAAGTGGAGATAACTAACCAGCAGAAGGATCCGGTCTTATTGAAATGCCACAAACAATAGGCTTCCCTACTACCCCTTGGAATCTAATCGTCAAGCCCTCCTCTGCCACAACTGAAGATTTGAGATCCGATAGTATCAGAGGCTGGTTCGAACCGACTTGTGAATATATATCAATCTCAGAAACAACCTGAGAAACAATACCAATCATTTATAAGAGGTGAACTGGCATAGGTCGATCTTTACTCATATTACCTCCAGAAGAACTCTCTTACCTTCTCCTCTTGTATAAATACATCAAAAACTCTCATCCCAGGAGGACCGTCGGTAACTACAAATTCTGCAAGATGCAGGTCGACAAGATAGTCTCCTGCTGCCAACTTCGGAAATTTATACGAGAAGTCCCCTATTCGAGCAGATTGGTACAGTGCCAGGCCATCACCATCCCCAACCTGCACATCAGTGCTTATAGTATCACCACCTACGTAAAGCTTGTCGCTGCGGAAATCGATGCCATCGCAAACAATCGACCTGTTGATTCCCCCGGCATTTATGCTCAGCCATCCGTCATGAAACTCCGACACATTCATCGAATGCTGTTCCATCGGAGAAGGTTCTTGGTCTCTAATCGGTGCAGCTAACCCCCACTGGTTCTTTATAACATCCTGGCATCTCTCGGAGAAGAGCTCGATGGGCGCGATCTGGGTCCTCCGGCTGATCCTTCTGATGTAGTCCGGCGTTTCTTGGATCTTCCCACGTTCGGTACCGGAATCCGGAGTTACTATCGAGACCTTAAGCTTGGAGTTGCCTGCAAATGCCATTCCAGATGAAAAAAGATCAGACAGTAATAATGCAATTACCAAATGGGTTGAGTGTCCATTAAAAATCTATCTACCTAAATAAGAATGAAGATGCTCTCAAGAACTGTTCTTGAAAACCCATAGGTTTAAGTTAGCGACACTAAGAAAGTAGGCAGCGGTGTCCACGTCGTGTCATCGAACATGATACCGACACGGACACTTCAAAATACAGTAGATCACCCTAAATAAACACCGATGTTATCAAGAACTACGCTAGCAAAATCCAATCCACGGGTTTAAGTGAGGGTCAAGATCAAGTTTAGTTCCCCGTCCCATACTTAGCACGCACGGACACTCCAAAACCGGGGGCGCCGTGTCGTGTCGGCCATTTATCGAACACGATACGGACACGGATCTAGGTTGCGCCAAAATGGGTGTCCGTGCCGGCGTGTCCGAACAGTGCCGTGTCCGTTGTCAGTGCGTGTCCTCAATCTGACTAGAAAGTTCCAAAATTTTGTCAAACTGCACATACCGGGCATATCATTTGGAAGCGGGTTTCCTCCATCCCTCGCCATGCTCCTACTACTTACAAAGGAAAGAGGAAGGTTTTGCCGCCAAGAATTTTCAAGTGAAAGAAAGAAAGAGAAAGAATGGGCTTTTTTTTTGAATCTTTGCGATCATTAGAAGAGAAAAGAAAAGAAAAGCTAATGAGGAGGAGGAGGAGGAGGAGGAGGAGAGAGACGACCGTTGTGGTTTTTGAAATTTTGAAAAATTTTAATTAGCGAAATTACAGTACGTTAACACCTCTTGTGTTTTGGGATCTTGGACACTTTCTGGTGTGATCGGAGACCGTTGGCAGATTGCCACGCGTCCATAATTAGTGCGAAAGAGGTACGTGTGCTTTGCTTAGTTGGGTTGTACTGGGGACTCCGGATGATGAGTGTAGCTACTTGTTGAAATGGGACTTGCGAAAATATGTTTTTGAATCAATGGGGGGACTAAAGGGGAAAGGTCATACAAATTAATTTTGGTGTCAGAAGCGTGTCTTTGGTGTTTGGCTTTGGTTCACGAGATAGTGTGCGGTTGCTTTCATGGGTCTGTAACTGTAGGTAAGGATCAGGAGTCCCCCACCCCCAACCCCAACTGTGGGACTGGGGCGGTGTTGGGCGCGTGCGAAAACGTTTACCAACCCACCTGATCAAAATCAAACGGACATCAAGCACAAGGTGAAGAGAAGTATATGGCGGTGACGTACGTCACTGTTCGACATCACAAAAGGTTATACGAACTTTTTGTTTATTAAACTTGAAAAAAGGTACAATCAATTTTTATGCGAGAAAATCTAAGTACAAGAATTCTGGAAAAGCGTGACGGTGGAGATCGAGCACTGCAGCGGCTCCTTTACTCCGTTGACGATCTGACGACGAGTTGGACTTGCTTTGACTTTCTGGTACCTTTGATGGAACTCTAGGCTTATTTATCAAGAGGATGCCGGAGTTAGACTTCGAAGCTCTGCCTTTTGCCTTCTGCTTCTTTCCTCTCTGTGTGTGTCCTCCTCCTCCTCTTGTTGAAGAGAAAACTCCTATTTATAGGGAAAATGGGCACATATGTGATGTGCACTCGGATTTGAGATATGAAGGAATCTGCTGTCATTGTATGGTGCGGACTTCTGCTGAGCTGACACGTGGCGGACGTCGAGATTTTCCTCTATCGAGATCTCGGGTGGTTATCAAAATAACCGAAGGAGGAGACACGTGGCGCGTGTCTATTGCTGGGAATCCTCTGTTTAGATGAAGTCGAGTAGATCTTGGATTTCATCTCAGAGTAGGATTCTGTTTGATCTTCAGGAGTATCAAAAGAGCAAACTTCGTCCTTATCTGAGTTTTAAACCAATTGATAAGATATTTGCACTTATCAATATGATCAACCTTTGTCCTATCTTTGAGAGCGGCGGTTCAAACAAACCAATTTGGTGGGACAATGCAACCTGCGTCTCTAGCGAGGTCTTAGTGCTGCTGCGCTTCTGGTACGACGAGTAGATTGTTCTCCTGCAGACAACGGAGCCTCTGCGCTTCAGGCGACGAGTGGACTATATTTCGAAGACGACTGAACCTCTGTGCGTTTGAGCGACGAATAGGATGTGTTTCGAGTAGTAAAGTCACTATGCTTTAGAGCGACGAGTAGGTTGTGCTTCAGGCTAACGAGGTTACTGTGCTTTTGGAGCGACAGGCGGACTTGTATTGGATGCAATGGTGTTTCCCAAGTCTTTGATAAAGGGGGTTGAGCTTCTGGGTCGAAGCAGAGGTCTGAGGGTTGAAGTTGGGATGATTGAAGTCATCACCAATCTGCGCCTCTTGCTGGCGCAAGATTGTAACTGCGCTTCTGGTTTGAAGAAGCTGGCTTTGAAGTCTTCTTTAAGTGCAATTAATGACATCTCTTTAAGGAACGACTCCCTCTTAATTGCTACCGTTACTTGGGAAATTTCAAGGGGTCTTTTAATGGTCTAAGACTTAGTCGAATGAACCTATTTAATGGGGTTCATCGTGCTGAGTCCTAAGTTCATCCCATTAATGTGGGAATTTTGACCGACGACCCCGTGGCCTATGTCTTGGACCACTTTCGCCCTATATAAAGGGAGAGTTTCTTCCGAAGTGTCACGTCTTCCTTTTTTTGTCCTTCAACACCATGCTGGATCCAAACTTAGCTTTCGAGCGGCCGTTGGCCTTGCCTAAGTCGAATTTTGATTGAGGATCCCTTCGTTCAAAGGAGCTGTGCCTTCATAGAAGAACTGCTGATGAGCTTCGGGATGTGCTTGAACGCTTTTCATGGGGAGTTCGAACCTGAACGACATCTTGGAGGTCTTGGAGGTCCTGACGACCGAGTTCGGTCTGATTACCAACGTAAAGCACCGCAGGTTGTGCTCTGCCCTGCTCATTGGCGGCTGCACACTTTTGTTAGGCTGGAAGAGCCTCAGAACCTGATGTGCTTTTGAAAAGGGCCTCATGTCGTGCTGTGGACTGAATTCTCGCTCGGGCCAATAGCTGCTTCAGGAAGAGATGCACGTCTGAGGGGGGTGCTGTGGTGGCAGACTTTAATGGCGACTGTATTCACATCTTCTATCCACAGTCCCTCCTCTCATGACGATTATACTGTGAAGATGAACCCCATCGTAGATCCGTAGGAGTTTTTAGTTCAGCATATGTAATCACAAATACTTTGTAACAGATCCTTGTATTAGGAAGTCTTCTTTTATGTAATCGTGACAAATATGTAATAGACTTTTGTAGCCATGATTTAATAAAAAAAAACTTTTCTTGAACTTTTTATCTGTTTTTTGTGAGTTTGTCTTTTCTGTTGGCGTGCTTGACCGCCTGTGCTTCTGTGAAGCTGGGTTGGTAGCGAGAGCACCAACCTGCGTCGTTCGTCATCTGCGCCTTTGTGAAGATGGGTGGGTAGCGAGAGTACCCACCTGCGCCTTGTGTCACCCTGCGCTTTTTCATGCTTCTACAAGACCCCCTTCAAAGTGTCCCGAACTTGAGTCAAGCTTGGGATACTTTGAAAAGAAGCATGACACGTGTTTCTTTGTAGGCGAAATGCCCATCACGTCTGCTGTCAGGCTGACGTCATGCTTGGGCTTCAGCATTAAATACCTTAAGTCATCGCTTCCTTAAGTTTTGATCATGACTCCTCATTTCTCGCGAACGTTTATCATGACCTTTTTCTGAACCCACGTCGTTTTGAGGGTGAACGAAGCGTCTTGTCTTCTTTTGTTGACATGGCATGACTCTTTGAGCACCCACCGGGGCGTGAGGGCTTCCGTTGGTATTGCTTGTCTTCATACGTAGTATTTCTTCAGGAACTTGCCATTGATTGGCATCATGAGTCAGTCACCATTAGATTTGGCCAGTCGGTAAGCTCCATTGGAATACACCGTCTTTATGACGAACGGTCCCTCCCACTTAGGTTCGAACTTCCCTGCCGTTTTGTGAGTCATCACCATCGGTCTTCGAACTGCTAAGACGAGGTCGCCCACTTGGAACGTTCTTTCCCGGTCCTTTTTGTTAAAGGTTTCGAAAATACGAGCTTGGTAAAGCTCGATCCTTTGCTGCACTAGTAGGCATTTTTTCGTCCAACGCCTCTAACTCTTGCAGCCGTCGGCGCTGGTTGTTTTCATCTGTCAGTTGGTTGGTGATAGTAACTCGTAAGGACGGGATTTGGATCTCCAAGGGGAGCACTGCTTCGCTCCCATAGATAAGGGAGAATGGTGTGCTGCCCGTGGGTGTCCGAACGGTCGTACGATAAGCCCATAGACATTCGCCCAACCTCTCATTCCAATCGTATTTGTTAGAAGAGACGACTTTCTTGAGCAGTTTGATGATGGTTTTGTTGAATGCCTCGGCTAGTCCATTAGCCGCAGGGTTGTAAGCCATTGACGTCACATTCTGTATCCGATTCTTGTCATAGAATCGATGGAATGTGTGGCTCACGAATTAGGGGCCATTGTCGTGGACAATCCTTCTAGGAACTCCGAAGCGGTAAATGACGTGGTGCTTGATAAAGCTGATCACGTTGGAGGTTTTCAATTCTACCAGTGGTATCGCTTCCGCCCATTTGGAGAAATAGTCAGTGATGGCGAGGATAAACTGGTATCCTTTGGAGGAGGGCAGGCTGATCGGCCCGACGATGTCCATTCCCCATGCCTCAAATGGCCAAGCGGCCACCGTGGTGTGTAGATATTCCGAAGGTCGATGGATGAAGTCAGCGTGAAATTGACATGCCCGGCACTTCTTTGTGTAATCTACGGCGTCTGCCATCATGGTCGGCCAATAATAGCCCATGCGGCGTGTAGAATTAGAATAATAGGTTAACTTTATTATGAAGAGGGATTACATATATATAGGAGAGTCTAGCTCCTCTCTTTTCTAATATGGGACTAAAGCGTACTATTACTAATACTTAACACCCTCCCTCAAGCTGGAGCATATATGTCAATCATGCCCAGCTTGTTACACAGAAATTGAACCCGAGGACCCAACAAAGATTTTGTGAAAATATCAGCTATCTGATCACTGATCCCCACATGACGAAACTTTATTGCTCCCTTCTTATACTCATCGCGTACAAAGTGGATGTCGATTTCTATGTGCTTCGTCCTTTCATGGAATACAGGATTAGCAACAATATGAATAGCAGACTGGTTATCACACCACATGTCTGCTGCTCTAGATCCTGCTTCTTCTTCTAATTCTTGTAGCAGATGTTTCAGATATAGCACTTCTGCTGTGCCATAAGCAATAGCTCGATATTCTGCTTCGAAACTTGATCGTGCAATCACAATCTGCTTCTTGCTTTTCCTCGAGACCAAGTTTCTGCCAATAAATACAGCGTAACCAGATGTAGATCGTCTATCCGTTAGACTTGCACTCCAGTCAGCATCAGTGAAGCCCTCAACATTCGTATGTCCCTGATTTTCTATGCGAATTCCTTTTCCAGGATTCTAAACTAGATAACGTAGAATTCTGAAAACTACCTGCCAATATAGAATCCATGGAGAAGACATAAATCTACTCGCAATACTAACAGCAAATGAAATATCTAGATGAGTCATAACTGCCAAGTAGTTGAGCTTTTCCACTACTCGACGGTACTGATATGGATTATTCATCAGTGTCCCCTCGTCAGGAAGTAACTTTTCTCCTGGGTCCATTGGCGACGTTGCTTTCTTGGCTTGCATCATTCCAGCATGATTTAGTATGTCCAATACATATTTTCTCTGGGACATGATAATGTGCTTCTTTTCCCTTATTACTTCAACACCCAAGAAGTAGCTCAGCGCTCCTATACCCTTGGTCTAAAATTGCTCTCCCAGAAACTTTTTTAGTCCTGCAATGCCCTGGCTATCATCCCCCGTGATGACAATGTCGTCAACGTAGACACCAAGTAGTATCCTTCCAGCTGATGTTTGTCGGTAGAATACCGAATGATCCTTCTTTGATTGACACATGCCAAACTGAGTAACAACATGTGTGAATCGACCAAACTATACCCGTGGTGATTGTTTGAGACCGTATAGGGCCTTCTTGAGGTGACACACTTTACCCTCCCTTGTAACGAACCCGGGAGGTTGCACTACATATACTTCTTCGTCAAGATCCCCGTGTAAGAATGCATTCTTGACATCCAGTTGAAGTAATGGCCAGTCATAGCGGACAGCTAAGGCCAATAGTACGCGAACAAAAGTCATTCTGGCAACCGGAGAGAATGTCTCAAAGTAGTCCTTGATGGAACTGGGGATTCCCAGGACCCTTCCTTTGGTATGCGTATTGATCGATAGAAAGTTAAACAGATTTAATACGTGTTCTAACCCTTCATAGGCGGAAACTAGGGTTCACGAATTATACCTGCGGCGAAAAGAAGACAAGTAATTCCTGGCAATCTCGAGCGGACGACCCCAAGATCTTCTGCACGTATTCCTTCCTCGAGTTGGACGTCGTGTGGGCGACGATCTCCCAACTTTTCTTCTTCTTGGCAGCACTCTCTTTCTCTCCTTACGTGAATCACAAATTTAGAGAAAATTTTAGATTTCTGATAGGTAATCTGGCGGCCAGAGAATAGAGGATATATAGGCTACGACAGGGACCATGAGGAGAAATTAGGGTTAGGCCTCCTAACGAATCTGGATATCCCGTGTTCAGCCCGAACACACAATCCAGGCCCATTAACAATAGCTCGGTCCACTAATGAGCTATTGTTGCACTACCTCCCTAATCCCAAATTATTTTTGTGGGCTCATTTTATTATATGCTCGTTTGGCTCCCCATGTTAAGATATCGTATGTCCGTCGATCAAATTAAGTTACTGACAACTATATTGATTCGACATCTTTTATCCTTAAGTAGTACCACTCAACTTTATTTGTCATGTCGGATATAATCCACCTGTAGGGTTTATATGACAATCCTTATGAGCTCCTTAAGAGGACATCATCAACCCGATGTATCGGGACATGGATTTCATTTATAATCAACAGCCCATCATACATACAATGTTATTACCCAATTCATAGAGGTTGTTGATCCATAATGAATCTCACTCTTTTATGAGTCAAAGTAATGCATATTGCATATACATGTCCGTTATTATATCCGGATTAAGAGTACAAGCATCCATAATAACAGAGGTGTTTGTTCTCTTATGTAGTCAGTACAAAGAGAACAACCTCAAGTGGTCCTGTTCAATATACACAAAGTGTACTAGTGTAAACCTATAGTCAAGATAGACTAATACCAGATTACACTACAACCTTTCCAATAGATTGTCCAAGTCCATCTAGGTTGTGAACTATTTATATACTCCATAGGAAACTGATAATATGATCTTCTGTGTGACACCACACACCATATTATCTACAATATAGAATATCAGACATTTGCATTAACACTTGCAACAAATACAATATGCAAACATTTGCCCATAGGATTCTTATTCAAAATTTAAGGAAATAAGGTTACTACAAAAGTGATGCTTTTAGTATATAATCCTAACAATCTCCCACTTATACTCAAAGTATTGCTTTTCAGTATACTGTTACAAATCTCCCACTTATACTTAAAGCCATGCTGCTAGACATCTGACTCCCATTCCCTCAACATGACTGTCAAAAGCCTTAGCTGGTAAGCTCTTTGTAAAGGGATCAGCTAGGTTGTCGGCTGATGCTATCTTGATCACAACAACTTTTTCTTTCTTTACGAAATCTCGTATCAGGTGGTACTTACGCTCAATGTGTTTGCCTGTCTTATGGGCTCGTGGTTCCTTCGAGTTTGCCACTGCACCACTATTATCACAATAAAGTGTAATAGACTTAGGCAAACTAGGTACCACATCCAAGTCCAACAGAAAGTTTCTGAGCCAAACCGCTTCTTTGGCTGCCTCAGAGGCTGCCACATACTCGGCTTCCATGGTGGAATCAGTAATACATTTTTGCTTGATACTCCTCCACACAATGGCTCCACCTCCCAAAGTAAACACATAACCTGAGGTAGATTTCCTGGAATCCCTATCTGACTGAAAATTTGAGTCTGTATATCCCAAGGGAACTAAACTATCTGCCTGGTAAACTAGCATATACTCTTTAGTCCTTTTCAGGTACTTCAAAATATGCTTTACGGCAGTCCAGTGCTCTTGTCCTGGGTTAGACTGATATCTGCTGACCATGCCTACGGCAAAGCAGATGTCTGGTCTCGTACATAGCATTACATACATTAAGCTTCCTACTGCTGAAGCATAAGAAACTGCCTTCATGTTCTCTATCTCTTTAGGTGTCCTCGGACACTGCTCCTTTGATAGAGCAATTCCATGTCTAAAAGGTAAGAAACCTTTCTTAGAATTTTGCATACTAAAACGAGTTAGTACAGTATCGATATAGGAAGCTTGGGATAAGCCCAACATCCTTTTCTTGTGATCTCGTAGAACTTTGATCCCAAGGATGTGACCTACTTCTCCCAAGTCCTTCATATCAAACTGTTTGGATAACCATACCCTTAGATCAGATAATACCTTCACATTGTTTCCAATGAGCAAGATGTCATCCACATAAAGTACTAGGAACACCACCACGTTTCCATCACACTTTCTGTATACACATGATTCATCCTGACATTGATCAAATCCATAGGATTTTATCACCTGATCAAAACAGATGTTCCAAGATCTGGAAGCTTGCTTAAGTCCATAAATGGACTTTTTGAGCTTACAAACAAGATGCTCCTGGCCCTTTTCAATGAACCCGTCTGGTTGCTTCATATAGATGTTTTCCTCAAGACTTCCATTAAGGAAAGCTGTCTTGACATCCATTTGCCAAATCTCATAATCGAGATGAGCTGCAATATATAAAAGAATCCGAATAGACTTAAGCATGGCTACAGGAGAAAAGGTTTCCTCATAATCGATACCCTCTCTTTGAGTAAAACCTTTTACTACAAGCCGAGATTTAAAGGTTTCAACCTTACCGTCTGATCCTCTTTTTCTCTTATAGACCCACTTGTATCCAATGGCTTTTACACCAACGGGTGGTTCTACAAGCTCCCAGACCTGATTAGAATCCATAGATTCTATTTCAGATATCATTGCTTTTTGCCAAGACTCTGCATCTTTATTTTGGAGTGCTTCATTGTAGGTACAGGAATCATAATCTTGTTCCTCAGGGACAAAGTCTGATGACTCTCCCAAGAACATATATCTATCAGGTTGTATCATAACCCTTCCACTACGACGAGGCACTATCGGTTGTGGTGTAACATTTGTGACACGTTGTACAGTTATTTGTGGTTCATCCTCTTGTATTGTTGGTACTGAAGTACTTGGTGTCTCACGTCTTAGTTCTTCTAGAACAACTCTACTTGTGGGTTTATGGTTCATCACATAGTCTTCCTCTAAGAATCGGGCATTGGTGCTAACAATGACCTTCTGATCCTTAGGACTATAAAATAAACCTCCTTTCGTTCCTCTTAGATAGCCTACAAACAAGCGTACTTCTGTACGAGATTCCAACTTATCTGCTTTCCCATTCAGTACATGTGCTGGACTACCCCAAATGCGAACATGTTTCATACTAGGCTTACGCCCAATCCACAGCTCTGTGGGAGTAAGAGGTACTGACTTAGAAGAAACCAAGTTCAAAATATAAGCTGCAGTCTCTAAGGCATATCCCCAAAACGAATCTGGCAAATCCGAATAACTCATCATTGATCTAACCATCTCCATAAGAGTTCTATTCCTTCTTTCGGCTACACCATTCTGTTGGGGCATTCCAGGTGCAGTCAATTGGGATACAATCCCAGCCTCTGATAAATAATCCCTAAACTCTCCAAAGAGGTACTCGCCACCACGATCTGATCGTAATGACTTGATACATTTTCCATAACGTTTCTCCGTTTCAGCCTTGTACTCTTTGAATTTCTCAAAGCACTCAGACTTACGGCGCATCAAATAAATGTATCGATACCTTGAATAATCGTCAATAAATGTGACAAAATATTCAAAGCCACCTCTAGCTTAGATAGTCATGGGTCCACACAAATCAGAATGAACTAATTCCAACACATCTTTGGCCCTATACCCCTTTGCCGTAAAAGGCCTTTTAGTCATTTTACCTTCCAAGCAGGATTCACAGACTGGTAGTGCCTCCACTTCTAATGAACTCAAAGGTCCATCTTCAACCAGTCTTTGAATCCTTCTTAGGTTAATATTTCCCAATCGTAAGTGCCAAAGATATGTTTGGTTCATACAAGAAGGTTCTTTTCTCTTATTTAAGTTAGATGACATATTATTCATTTCCATAAGTTGCATTGTGGGCAAAATAGGATTAATGACATACAAATTATCAACCAATGCACCAGAACAGATAAAATGTTTATTCTTTCTAATAACAATATTGTCATTAAAATAAACTGAATATCCATCCTTAACTAACATAGAAAAAGAAACTAAATTCTTTCTAAGTGAAGGTGCATAAAGACAATCTCTCAATGTCAAAGACTTATTTCTACCAAAAGATAAAGTAACATCTCCTAATGCAACGACCGATACTTTTGTAGCATCACCCATGAACAAGCATATCTCTCCATCACTGAGCCGTCTGGTTTCCTGGAACCCCTGCAATGTATTGCAGACATGATTAGTGGCTCCTGTATCTACACACCAGGTGTCGGTAGATAACACCGCTAAACATGTTTAACTACTAGTAAATGAGATATACCTTCTTTGTTCCCTTGTTTGAGAAGTGGACAATCAGTCTTCCAATGTCCTGACCCTTTGTACTTGAAACATTTGCCTTTCAGCTTTTTCACCGCGCCTTGAGGTCCCATGCCCTTCTTTGCTAAGTTTGCCTGTTTCTGAATGTTATTTTTCTTCTTACCGCCTTTTGGCTTAGAAGTAGAAGTCTTTTCAGAAACAAAAACATGACCACTCTGCCTAAAGAGAGATTCAGCATCCTGTAGCTCTTTTGCAAGTTCTGCCAAACTATACAACCTTTTGTTCATGTTGTAATTAAGGCAAAAATTGTCAAAACTTTTAGGCAGAGTTCCGAGAATGATATCGACCTGGGTTTCCCCATCGATTTCAGCACCAAGGATCTCCATCTCATTCAGATGACCCATCATCTTGAGAACATGATCCCTTACTGGTGTCCCCTCAGCCATTTTTGTATTCATCAAACATTTCATAGCAAACTGCCTAGCTGCTCTACTCTGATGTCCGAAGAGTTCCTTGAGGTTATACATCATGTCATAAGCTGTGGTCATGGCCTGATGCTGATGTTGCAGTACATTTGACATAGATGCCAGAATGTAACACCGCACCATCTCATCTGCCTTTTTCTACTTCTTATAAGCCTCTTTGACCTCTTCATCAGAGTTAGCATCAGGCTTAGGTGGGCATTCCTCAACAAGTACATATTTGTACTCCTCAGCAGTCAGAACAATGTCCAAATTACGTTTCCAGTCAATATAATTAGTTCCAGTAAGTTTGTTTTCTTTAAGAATCACCATAAGTGGACTGAAAGAACCCATTTTTTGAAATCCTGAGAATCACATAAATAAAATTATGTAGGGCAAAAAAAAACTTTTTGAATTAACTAAATATTGATTCCCTCAAAACAATAATAAGAAATTTACCAACACCTTGAACACCATGAATTTAGCATGCCACGATAGTGTGGACGTATACAAATTCAACTTTGTTCAAGTAGATTTTTCTTATTAATTTTACTATCATGTCAATATAACTTTATGATAAATAAAATTAATATGCTGGTCTTGCTCTGGTCATACAAATAATAGCAGTGACTCTGATGGGAAGGATACCATTATTTGTATCTAAGTGTATACCATTACTTAATACTAAGTCCATTACCTTGTAATGAGTTCCTTCAGATGGAGAAGTGAACACATACTAGGTAACTTTCTACAATTATCCCTAAGGAAGTTTGTACTGGTGATCCATAATTATACTCATCCGATATGGAGGAAAGCACTAAAGCCAACACGCAAGTATAATTACATCACCTACAAACCAGTAATGGAGACCATAGGATTTATACTAAATAAAAATCCTCTCCCACTTAGTTATTTAACAATGAGGGTTTTTCTACTAGTTGATATTATGTCCATATTGTCCATTATTAATGTAGACTTGGTTTTTCAAAAAAACAACCACACAATAATAAACATGCATAATTAGAAAAAGCAAAATGACAAAAATAAGAGAAAATATCCAACTATTATGGTCATCTTTGCTGCTCCGTCCTCAACTATCCGAATCCAAAATTTGGCGCTGCGCAGATCTATACGGGGTTTTTTTTTTAGGTTTTGGCTGTCGATTCCTTCATCGAAAATTATCTGTCTACCTCTGGATTGCTCAAAACCAGCATCTCGTCCGGCGTCAGAAACAGCCACCACCGCCATCACGATTGATAAAAAATAATTAAAATTACATCAATCCTATGCCTCCCGAAGGAGTTCACACATAATCTAGATTGAAAAATTAAATTAATAAGCACGATCAACCCTCGTGATTTTAATTACATCCACAGCAACAACAACATCCATGACATGTCCGTGGTTTAAACAACACAATCAAAAAATATGCATTGGACCATAATAGTTGGATCTAAGATGCCTGCAAAACCGAGTTAGAACAGATCTACATCTACCGACTATTACATAGCGCAAGTTTTATTGGACAACATGGACGTATCAATCAATACGTAGATCCAACCTGGCTCTGATACCAATTGATGGAACTGGAGATTCCCAGGACCCTTCCTTTGGTGTGCGTATTGATCGATAGAAAGTTAAACAGATCTAATACGTGTTCTAACCCTTCATAGGCGGAAACTAGGGTTCACGAATTATACCTGCGGCGGAAAGAAGACAAGTAATTCCTGGCAATCTCGAGCGGACGACCCCAAGATCTTCTGCACGTATTCCTTCCTCGAGTTGGACGTCGTGTGGGCGACGATCTCCCAACTTTTCTTCTCCTTGGCAGCACTCTCTTTCTCTCCTTACGTGAATCACAAATTTAGAGAAAATTTCAAATTTCTGATAGGTAATCTGGCGGCCAGAGAATAGAGGATATATATAGGCTACGGCAGGGACCATAAGGAGAAATTAGGGTTAGGTCTCCTAACGGATCTGGATATCCCGTGTTCAGCCCGAACACACAATCCAGGCCCATTAACAATAGCTCGGTCCACTAATGAGCTATTGTTGCACTACCTCCCTAATCCCAAATTATGTTTGTGGGCTCCTTTTATTATATGCTCGTTTGGCTCCCCATGTTAAGATATCGTATGTCCGTCGATCAAATTAAGTTACTAACAACTATATTGATTCGACATCTTTTATCCTTAAGTAGTACCGCTCAACTTTATTTGTCATATCGGATATAATCCACCTGCAGGGTTTACATGACAATCCTTATGAGCTCCTTAAGAGGACATCATCAACCCGATGTATCGGGACATGGATTCCATTTATAATCAACAGCCCATCATACATACAATGTTATTACCCAATTCATAGAGGTTGTTGATCCATAATGAATCTCACTCTTTTATGAGTCAAAGTAATGCATATTGCATATACATGTCCGTTATTATATCCGGATTAAGAGTACAAGCATCCATAATAACAGAGGTATTTGTTCTCTTATGTAGTCAGTACAAAGAGAACAACCTCAAGTGGTCCTGTTCAATACACACAAAGTGTACTAGTGTAAACCTATAGTCAAGATAGACTAATACCAGATTACACTACAACCTTTCCAATAGATTGTCCAAGTCCATCTAGGTTGTGAACTATTTATATACTCCATAGGAAACTGATAATATGATCTTCTGTGTGACACCACACACCATATTATCTACAATATAGAATATCAGACATTTGCATTAACACTTGCAACAAATACAATATGCAAACATTTGCCCATAGGATTCTTATTCAAAATTTAAGGAAATAAGGTTACTACAAAAGTGATGCTTTTAGTATATAACCCTAACAGTCCTCACCATATGTCTGAGAATAACCTTTAGCCACAAGACGAGCTTTTAAACGATCAAGAGTGCCATCAGGTTTCACTTTGATCGTGAACACCCATTTACAACCAACTGCATGTTTTCCAGGAGGCAAAGTAACCAAATCCCAAGTATAGTTTTCTCGAAGAGCGTTCATTTCTTCTTCCATAGTAGCACGCCAACCGGGATGTCGGAGACCCTCTTCAACAGTATTGGGAATCAGAATTCCATTAATAGTGGCTATGAGGGACTGAGTGTGGCTTGCTAGGCCTTTATAGCTGCTAACATATAAGGGATGATCACGACAGGCACGATGAGGGCGAGCTGGTGGAGAAGTTGGAGGCGATTCAGAGGAGCTTGAGGATGATTGTCCAGGAGTGCTAGATGAGGATGATGAGTCAGTAACTGCAGGCACTATCTATGAGGCGTGATCAGGCGATGTCGGTGCTGACTGAACTGGTGTCTGTGATTCGTCTGATCGGGACGACGTCAGTGCTGACGGAACTGGTATATGCGGATCGTCTGACCAAGAGACAGACTTGGTAGAGGAGGGCACTCGTACAGGAGACTGGTGCATTTGAACGAGAAATAACAAAAAATTCTCGTCTGGATAAACATGGGAAATCGGATTATCAGTTTGTGGGAGTGGAGGAAACTCTGTTTCAAACACCAAGTAGTATCCTTCCAGCTGATATTTGTCGGTAGAATACCGAATGATCCTTCTTTGATTGACACATGTCAAACTGAGTAACAACATGTGTGAATCGACCGAACCACGCCCGTGGTAATTGTTTGAGACCGTATAGGGCCTTCTTGAGGTGACACACTTTACCCTCCCCTGCAACGAACTAGGAAGGTTGCACTACATATACTTCTTCGTCAAGATCCCCGTGTAAGAATGCATTCTTGACATCCAGTTGAAGTAATGGCCAGTCATAGCGGACAGCTAAGGCCAATAGTACACGAACAGAAGTCATTCTGGTAACCGGAGAGAATGTCTCAAAGTAATCCTCACCATATGTCTGAGAATAACCTTTAGCCACAAGACGAGCTTTTAGACGATCAAGAGTGCCATCAGGTTTCACTTTGATCGTGAACACCCATTTACAACCGACTGTCTGTTTTCCAGGAGGCAAAGTGACCAAATCCCAAGTATGGTTGTAGAATTAGAATAATAGGTTAACTTTATTATGAAGAGGGATTACATATATATATAGGAGAGTCTAGCTCCTCTCTTTCCTCTCTTTTCCAATATGGGACTAAAGCTCGCTATTACTAATACATAACACGGCGCAACCGGTTTTGTAACTTAGGGCCAGGCTGATGGGCTCCGTAGGTGTCACGATCCGTACCCAGTGTAAGGGCACGAAAAGTGGGTACGTCCAGCCTATGCCGCAGTGTCGGCGGTAGAACACTGTCCTAGGTCACATCATCTAGCAATAACCATACCTGTATAATAATATACACTCCAAAAGGAGGACAATATAAAGGTAAAACTCAATCACAGCATCTAAGGTGGAATAAAGAGAAAAGATGTAAAGATAAGATAAATGAGTAATCTCCAGCCAGCTACAAATGAGTGTAATATCTGAGTATACAAACATCTATCAATATCCAGAAACTGAAAGTACATGAATAAGACAACTAATGGGAAACTAGTCTAGAGATCTAATCTAGACAATAAGCAACTCTTCAGCAACTGTAGGATTCTCCTGAGGGTCCAAGTCACTGGTGTCATCTAAGCCTATGCCATAATATGTAGGACATAACTCCTCCTCATCACCTGTAATATTTTCAACAGTCCAATTAGGACGGGAACGAGCACAATACATCTCACGCAGTTCATATCTTGACAGAAAATATAAAGCATGTGATAGGTTAAGATACATGAAACGTTGTAAGAAATAAGCATGAAAGAAAAAGAGAAAACTAATAAACATGTCTATCTATATATAATAATAGAGAACTGTAAGTGACTATGTGATTTAGAGTACAAGATAGACATGTGAACGGCTTGATTTGCACATGATTACACTAAAGAGTTTGTACATGATTACATTACTTTAGAATTGTTCATATGACTATTTCTACTCTCCCATGCCCCAATCAATACACAAGAATCTAGACAGGTTATGTTATTGTACATGATAGTTTATACATGAAGCTCATGAGATTATGAGAGTACATGAGAGCACACGAGTATACATGAATAATAAGAGTCCACAAAATACATGATATTCGTGAAAAGCACATGACACGATATATTCGATGCATCCGAGGGGAATAACATCTCATGTAAAGATCCATATAGTACTAATCCGTGATAGTGTCGTGTCAGCATCAAGTAAATTAAACTATGACAAGAATATAATTCCTAACAAGTATGAAACGGTCAGAGAATGTACTCACCTGATATCCTGGCTGTCTGATGAGAATATGAATCTGAGCTGGAGTATCTGAGTCCTATTTAGAGCAACACAGGTCACAACATGTCCAGAATGGTAATATTGAACTTTACAATGCATTCTATATGAATTTTTGGTCATTCTAGACTAAAGTCAACTTTTGGTCAACTCTAGTCAACTACACTAGTCAAACTAGGTCAACTAAGCCATACTAGGTCCAATCCTAGTCTAACAAGTCATTCTAGGCCTAACCAAGCCTAGGCTAGCACTCAACACAATCATAGAGCCAAACCAAACTAGCACACATACACAAATATATATATATATATATATATATATATATATATATATTTATATATATATATATATATATATATATATATATATATATATATATATATATATTTATATATATAAGGGCATACACTTGTAGGCTATATGCCTATATTACCAGGCTAGTACAAAATCACATAAGGCTAAATATATACTCATATATGATACCACATAGTATCCAAATAAACAAGAAGTATTGGACTGTAAAGGAATCAAGAGGAAAGAAAAAGAAGACTGAAACAAGAAATGCAATAGAAAGGAAAACTGGGAAAAGGAAACACATCCCCTACTTGAAAACTGAGATCTTCCTTACATAAGTTCTCAGTGAACTGAGAGCAAGGAGATTCCCCAAAACGAGAATTTCAACAGGGAATCAAATAAGAATGGGAAGGAACTAAACCAAAACTGAGATTCAATTTATATAAACTATAACCTGAGATAGTTTCAAACAAATCTTTGCAGCAATCATTCGAAATATTATGAAAAACTTGAAGTATCCCTAATGACAGTATCAGTGCTTGAACTTTACAGGAAATCCCAATGTTAGCCGAAATCGACAATGAAAGCAATATCAAATTAATCTAAATCAACAACCCAAGTAACTGTAGGTTAATATTTCAAAACTATAATGTCTGAAATCATAAACAAACACCAAGGATCCTGATACTTCAAGTATCAGTAGATTTGAAGGCCATCATCAAATGAATTTTTGAAACTTAACCAACTCATCTCAAAATAAAACAAATTCAAATTAACTTGAAATGAAAACAATGTGAACTTGAAATCAACCATATCTAAACATTAAATACCTTTTCAAAACAGTAAATCCATCATCAAATTCGAATTTAACATCCAATTCAAAACTGTCAAAAACTGAGAATGAACTCATTGATATTGATACATTCAATTCGAAACAAATTAAAGAAGTAAACTCAAATCAAATAGGAATACATGTGCACAGACATAGGGACATACCCCATGTGTCCAGTAGTGTCCTTACATGTCCAAAAATAAGGACACACAGTATCCAACAGACAAAGGGTAAGTATCATGAATCAGCCCAACGAACTCCTCGTGCGTGCGTGTCAAGTCGATTTGGACTCGACACAGAGCTCGAGACGAGTCGAGCTCGAGCACATTCCTAGAAGGGGTCTAGGACTAGTGACGTGTCACCCTGCACAGTACCCACACGTGTCGTGTCGAGTGATCCAAAAGAGTATCAGACGCGATTTCTCGCGTGCACGCAGTGTCAGCCAAATTCGTGCACGTGAGATTTCTCGAGATCCACTTGATGAAATCTCACGAAACTTGATCAACCCCGTGTCAGTGATGTGCCCTACGTGTCCACCAATTTTGGGGTCACGACGTGTCCTATCGTGTCCGCTACAGTGCCCGAGCAGCAGGACACGCATGCGGCTCGCGTGCGAGCGGGTTTGTGCCCAATTTGGACATGGACACAGTACAAACTTTCCTCCAGTGTGACATAAAACCATAAGCTATGTATAGATCTACAAATCCATTCAATTAGATTTCAAAATTTCGAATACAAATTCCTTTGGGGCATTTCATCGAATACGTTCACAAAGACACTGATACGTGTCCGATACGGACACCAAACCACTATCAATTCCTACAAAACTCATCCTACAGCTAGGGGACACCTAGATGGATGCATCTATGGGAAAAATTTATGAAATTAAAGGGTTTGGAGAGATTACCTATTGAGATGAATTTTATATAAAAAGCTCCAAAAGTGAAGATCCTCCTTGCGACTCCAAAACTCTGATGCACTTCAAATCTGAGTTTTCTCACCATCAACAATTCATATGTACAAATCAGAACCCAATGCAAGAGACTAGGGTTTAAAAGGAGAAGAAATGAAGAAATAGGAAGAATACTTACATAGGGTTTTGCTAGGAGAAGAAGGGAATGAAAAAGAGAAGGAATTCTCAATATGAGATATTAAATAGGCTCCCTCGACCTAACCTGGCCGGCCACAACATGGATGGGCTAGGGTTTCATGATAGTTGGTCTTGGGCTTCTTCTATGATTAAAAATGAATCATTAATTCCATAAGCCTAACTAGCCCCTAACCAAAAGCTTGCTAATTAGCTCCTAACCTGAAACTAACTAGAATAGGATTACTAACCCTAACTAATCATGCTACTAAGTCATGGTGAGACACTAGGCTAGGTTGCACCAAGGCTACATTGTCACAGGCCAAAAATCACAACACCAATAATATAATAGATTAAAATAATCAAAGAAAATTTACAATTACCAAAATACCCTTAACTAAAAAATAGATGTGACAGCAGGTTCCATCATGTGCCTCTCGGAGTGCCTCTCGCACTTCTGTCTGGGACAAACAACGTAGGAGGAGTCCGTCGTATGAACGACAGTACAGCATTTTGGTGGCCGTTTCGTAGAAGAATCAGAGTGAGCATCTTCTGACGGAGGCCGCTTCCTTTGGGTCTTCAGGCAGGATTCCGTAGACTGCATAGTCTATAAATGGGAATCGCCAGTCTCGAATGTCCACGTCAGTGTCTACTTGTACTTAGTAGCTTTGACATGTACGTAGAGCATTCTTCAGACAAACTAGCTCTCGTCCCATTACTGTAATAGCATATTAGGATCCAACGAGGGCAGCCAGAAAAGCGGCAAGGCCGGCTAGTGCGTCGGCCTCTAAGTTCTGTAGGCGCGACACGTGTTCTATAAAGAACCCTGTGAATGTGGATATGATGTCGATCGTTGCCTGGTGGTAGGAGATCAGGTCTTCATGTCGAACCTCATATCTTCCTCGAACCTGGTTGATGATTAATTTCGAGTCTCCATAGGCCTCGATGTAGTCAACCCCCAGCTGTTTAGCTTGTTAGAGCCCAATGATGAGAGTATTATACTCTGCAACATTGTTGGTTCACGACTCCATGAGAGAATACGCATGATTGATGACTAGGCCATCAGGAGGGATGAGGACGATCCCAACTCCTGTGATGATATCGCCCTTTGGTCCTATTTTTGAAGCACCATCGAAGAACATGCACCAAACTGAGTTGTCTAAGACTGTATTGGACTCTAGAACTTCATCTGGGACGTAGAGTTTTGACGTCTCTGGCACAGGGTATGCTACCAGGAAATCTGCCAGCGCTTGGCCTTTGATTGCTTTCTGCGGGACGAACACCATATCATAGGAAGTCAGAAGGATTGCCCACGTGGCTAATCGTAAGTTTAATGCCCCTGGCTTGGTCATGAGGACTCTGAGGGGATTGATTCTAGACACGACGTGGATCGTCTGTCCGGTTACGTAGTGTCGCGTCTTCTGGATAGCAAAGAGGAGGGCGAGGCACTCTTTCTCAACATGATTATACCTATGCTCGTCTCCAATCATGGTTCTGCTGAGATAGTAGATCGCCTGTTCGTGGCCTTTACTGCTCTTCTGGGCTAGCAAGGCACCAAAAGAATGGTCTATGGCTCGGACGTATAGCAGAAAAGGCTTTTCCACTACCGGTGCTACCAGTACAGGAGGACTGGTGAGGTACTTTTGATGTCGTCGAACGCGCGTTGGCATTCTTTGGTCCATACAAAGGAGACCCCTTTTTTCATTAACTTGGTGAAGGGTTGACATTTGCTAGAAAGGTTCGCTATGAACCTTCTGATGTATGCCAGGCGTCATTGCAGGCCTCGAAGCTCTCGAAGATTCCTTGGAGGATCCATGTCCAGAATTGCCCTAGTCTTCTCCGGATCAATGTGAATCCCCTTTGTTGTGATGATAAAGCCCAAAAACTTGTCACTGGAAATGCCTAGGAAGGACTTAGTCGGGTTCATCTTTAGTTAATGTGTTCGCATTAAATCGAACAATGTTCGTAGATTGTCCAAGTGGTTGGACTTGTCCTTGCTCTTAACGGCAATGTCATCAATGTAACACTCTACTATTTTCCGGAGATGCTTGCGGAATATACTGCTTATAGCCCGCTGGTATGTTGCTCCCGCATTCTTCAATCCAAAGGGCATTACCGTGTAACAATATACCCTTTTGGAGTTCGGAACATTGTATGCTTCTCATCTTCGGAGAGCATCTTGATCTGGTTGTAGCTTGAGAAACCATCCATAAAGGACATGTTCTCAAAGCCACAGGTGTCATTAATCTTCATGCCGGTGATCGGGAGGGGAAACTCATCCTTACGACAGGCTGAGTTGAGATCCCTAAAATCTATGCAGATCCGTATCTTTCCGTTCTTCATAGTGACTAGGACAACGTTTGCCACCCAATCTGGATGTTGCTCTTCCCAAATGAAGCCGCTCTCAATGAGTTTGTCGACTTCTTCATCGATAGCATCCATGATGTTGGGGCAAAACCGACATTGTTGTGTTTGACAGGCTTAGCATCGGACGAGATATTGAGGCGGTGCATGGCGACTTGTGGGTCTAAACCTGGCATATCCTCGTAGCTCCAAGCGAAGACGTCGATGTATTCTCGGATAAGCTGTATCAGAGATTCCTTGTCTTCTTCTTGTCTCTCAGTTTATGAGAGACTATTTTTGTAATAGACAATACCATCTCATTTATATGTGAAATTTTGGCTTTCTTTTTTCCTTTTTGTTTGTCTTCGTGGTTGCGAATCTTGTACAGAGGTAAGAATTCCCTTAGAGGAGATAACTCTATTGGGAACATGATGTTTACTCAGAGGTGATATGGATATGGTAAATACGGGACTTTTTATGGAGACACTTTCCTTACTCAGAGGTAATATGGACATGGCAAGGATAGACTCTACGGGGGTATAAAACGACTCAGAGGTAGTATGGACATGAAGGGTTCTATAAATAACAACTGCGGGGGATTGTCATGGAATGGTTGCCTACTCAGAGGTAATATGGACATGGCAAACATCCTTCACTAGAATAATAGTTCAGAGGTAATATGGACATAAAATATTTTTTGGAGAATTATGATAACTCAAGGTTATCATAGAAAGGGATGACTACTCAGAGGTAATATGGACATGTTAGACACAGTATAGAATAACACATCAGAGGTGGTATGGACGTAAAATGTTTTCTAGATAGTTATGACAATATGGAGTCATCATGGGAGAGGCGACTACTCAGAGGTAATGTGGACATGGTAGACGTAATTTTGACTAAGGTGTAGGAAATCAATCTAGAGGTAATATGGACGTAGAAAGTGTAACGCCCCAGTCCCAAAATACTTACGACTAAGTACGTAGACATGCCAGCTGCATACATACGAAGTATACTCCAATATGTGGAATCCTCGTATGTATACATAAGCTGTAAAATGCAGTAAACCATAACAACTAAGCTCATCCACAATAAGAAAATAAATGTATAATAAGATTATATCTGAATTTATCATCTGTACAAAAGTTGGGCGGAGACAGATCCACTACCAACTAACTATTTAAATGAGAAGAAAAGCACAAGGAAATGATGGATAAGAACAGCGATGGACGATTCAAGAGCAAGCCTCCTCGATAAACATGGAAGACCGTGATCTTGGCTAGAGCACCTACGAAAATACATAAGAGCACACACCTGGAGAGATCACCAGGTCCTCAGAGGGACGTAACAAGATACAAGAAAATACCATGCCATATAAACTGTGATATATAATAGAGAGTAAAAAGGGAATGCATGCAAAAGGGTTCCTAACCATTCTGTTGTGAATATGCAGTTGAGATATAATCCTTCGATGCATGAGCCCTAGCTGATAATAGGATCCGGTATAGTCCCCTCTTGGGCACCAGTGACCAAGCGCATAACGTTCAAGAACGTCAGTGGCCAACCTAAGGGGGGTAAGCATACCCGTATCTCCAGCGAAGCTTCCGGGTTACAAGAAAAAGTGTAATAGAAGCCCATACGTCAGGTATTGTTCTCCCCATCCAATGCCTAGTATCGTTATCTCTATGACCAATATGAACCTCTAGTAATTGCTAAGTCTACTAGCATGCAATTCTATTGGCAGTGGCTCCTATCCATCGTACGCCTCAGACGTATCGGTGGCCAGCCGACTACGCGGGTACGTATCCTATATGTGACTCACAATACGTGATAAATCATGTGTAAAGGACGTATGAGATATGTCAATATCTTATCATCAATGGGTGGTCACTAGGCTAAGTCAATGCAAGAGAATAAAACAAAACAAGTAAAATGACCGATATAGTCGTTTGCACCCAAGTATGACTTGGACGCACAGTGATATAATACTAACAATAGATAAGTAATGCTGAATATAAATAACTGAAAATAAGATAAGATAAATCACAGAGTAAGGTGGTAAGGTATCTTGCCTGGTGGTGCGAGAATGACAAATCCAGCAATCAGAAGCGTCAGCAAGAAACTTAAAAAAATCCACGAACGGCTCCGGATGCTGAAACAAACATCAAAAACGTTCCTGGTGTAAAAGATATATCTAGGAAATGCCTGTCCAAATGTCTAATTCTTGAACAGGGGCAAAATCGTAATTTTGGATCAAAACGATGTTCGTCGTTGAACCCGTTTTGCACCAAAATGTGTGCCAATATCTATGGTCTCTAAAGTCGTCAAACTACATGTCTACGGGTCCAGTTTGATAAGATGAACCCAACCGTATGTCCAAAGTTGGATTTCGACGGGCCATGTACAATTTTGCCCGTTGGATCAGGTCGCGGGCCCACCAAATAGGTGCTCCGGTCGACCTTCTCAGAATCGGACTAAACTTGGCACACATGACCAAAATTTTGATACGGTCCTGCTGGCACATGTTTTGTCTCGATACGATGAACGTACACGAAGTTATGGCCAAGTTTGTAAAAGGTCGATATGGGGATATCTTGACGGATACACACTAATTTCGTCGCACATATGCAATAAAATCGAGTTCCGTCAGTTCCCACACGTCGACAACATCCATACGCGCCTTTCGATGTGTATGGTTTGTGACCATGTTGCCCGATTTGTCGGGACGCACGCCGTCTCGGGAAAATTTTATTAAAATTTGAAGTTCGAAAACTAGTTTTTCCTATAACTTTGAAACTGAATTTACAATGGTATAATTATTGAAAAAGAAAACTAAAGATTAGGTTTCCATCTCGTATATGTTGTTATTGGAAATGTTCAAACAGATTTTAAAATCGGTCACAGAATTGGCAAAAAATTACCTTCCAAATCTGGGTTTGGGGATAGTTTGTGTCCTATTTTCGAACAAGTTTTTATTAATATTTACAACGATTTTCTGGATCGATGGCTCCACTATTACCAAATCCATTTGTTGGGATCTTGATGTCACATCCGTTTTTCGTATACGTATTTTCAGTATACGTGTACGGGATCCTGACACGTATTTTTGCTTGTCTTATCTAGCTAGCTGATTTTGATTTAATCTTGTTTAGGTTCATCATGCTTTGACTTTGTTTATTTTGGGTTGGCTTGGTTGGGTTGGTTCAACATGTGACCCCTTCCTTTAAAAGCTACCACCCCACTCTCTCTCCTCATTTACTTCTCCTTCTTCATTTATTTCTTCATCTTCTTCCTCTTAACTTCTCCACCTACCAAGAGAGGCTTAGGCAAGTACAACTTGCTTTATGGAGGAACTCCATTTTTATTGTTCTATCTTCTTCCTCATAACTTTCTAAGATACTTTAGTACTTACCATTTTCAATTTCCATGGTTAATTTCTTGTAGATCTAGCTTTGAAGCATTTTTAAATTTCCTGAGTTTTGATCTATCAAACTTGCATATTTTTTAAAACCAATGGCTCCATGTTGTAGAGAATTTCATTTTATCCCAAATTGACTTATGGAAGTCTAGATTTAGGCTTATATTGTAGATTGGGTGGAGCATGGAAGCCATGGTGTTTTCCATGAACTTCTTCTCGGTTAGAGTTTATGCAAGTGTTGACTTGCATTAATCCTGGCCGCATGCTTGCTTGCATTTAGAGCCGCATGCATATAATTTCCTTACATGGCCACATAGTAGCAATACATTATTGGCTAGTCGACATTGGCTTGCATGCAATCGTATATAGCAGTTGTATTTATTCGGGCCGCATAAGTATATAGGTTATTGGCAGCAAGCAATGCTTGCACTTATGGTCGCATAGCATAAGGATTGGCCGCATGCATTAGTTAATAGCTTGGCCGCCTAAGCTTAAGTGCTGGCTGCATAAGCCTTGCATTTTGCTTACTTGCAGCCGCATATAGCTATTTAAGAATGGCCGCATAAGCTATTTAATAAATGGGTGACCGCATAGTAGGTTAAAGTTTTGGCCGCATATGGCACTCTAAATGCATTTAGCATTTTTCATGGTTGCATGGCCTATGGAATTTCATAGCCGCATATTGCTTTACGTTCTTTGAGGGCCGCATGGTTACATTATTTGCTGGCCGCATGAGACCATTCGGGCCGCATGGGACCAATCTTGCCGCATGAGACCATTCTTGCCGCATGAGACCTATTTGGCCGCATGAGGCCATTCTTGCCACATGAGACCAATTGGGCCGCATGAGACCAATCGGGCCGCATGGGACCACTCTGGGCCGCATGACAATTTCATGCGCCCTGGCCGCATAGCCTTCCATCAGCCCCTTGCATTCTTTGCCATGTTAGTTGTCACATTATGCATGCCTTATTTTCATAGCCCTTGTGTAACTTGGAATTCTTTTGATTGTAATGCTAGTACCATATTAATTTTGAACTTCTCTATGAACGTGACAAGATATGATATATGGCTTGGCATGATACTACGCGGTAGTGGCCTGTTAAGGCGCACTCCTGACAAGTAACAAGTAACAAGTAACATGACATGATTGCGGCCCATCGTGGCGCACTCTTGATAAGTAAGTCTAACATGTAATCCTGAATGCTGTTGCGACGGCTAACTCGACTTACTAGTAAAATTCTCATCATGACACCATGGGTGATTGTATTGAATGTGCTTGTCTCGTATCATGTTTAGGACTTGTATCCCTGGTTACCACGGTCAGGGATTCATACTGAATCGGACTCGGTTAATGACTAGATTGATCAAGTAGTTCATATAGAGAGGTATTTTGGCTACAAGTAATCTCGTTATTTGGGTGCCTTCTCTGATGGACTTGTAGCCTACCGACGAGTAGGGCACATTTCCAGCTCACTGTCATGTGAGGCACTTAATGAAACGATTACTATACACACTGTCATGTGTTGCACTCAAGTCACCTAACAAGACATGATAACTCTAAGCTTGAACCCTGCGTCTGGATAACCTGGATAGTCTGCAGGGCTTGTGGCCATAGTAATCCTCATTGCATCTTGCTAGTAACCAGGCTTGTGATAACCCTAATTATTTAACTATCAAGCCGTACTCTTGCTTGGCCGTGAATGATTGGATGAAGTCCCATCTTGTCTAGTCTTGTCTAGACCCAGTACATGGATATCTCTGGACATGCTTGTGTGTGCCTTGCTTTATCGATAATTGGTTAGAGGTTAAGTTCTGTTCAGGCGAAGAGTTACAACCCCGGTCCTTGTTTGGTTTACGGGTTGTAACTTGGTTACCGGAATAGTCCTTTAGTTATCTTATCGTTTATCATCCTGTTTTCTTTAACTCTTATCTTGTGTTATTTCATCTATGACTTATGTGCTAATATGCTGGTTTTAGTTCTTAAGTGAAGCCTCCTTTGTGGCACTTGCTCTTTCTGGGGTCTGACCCAGCTGGTTTTGTATGGCCAAATTTCGGAGCAGCTCTCGAGGATCTTCCAGCCTTCCTGCCATATGGTGACCACTAGAAGGAATCCTGGTAACGAGTGGGTTCTTATTTTGCTCTCCCACTCCCTTGTAAAAAATATTCTTTTGAGGCGTTTAGCCGTCGAACAAGTGTTAGCTCGTTTGTAACATTACTTACTGTCTGCCTACGGGCTGTAACATGATTGACAAATCCTAAGGTTGATCATGTATGACTTAAACTCTTGCTAGTCTTTGCATTTTGTATGACTAGCTTCATGATCATCTGAATATATAATATTTGAGACGTCTTACTTTGTATGTCTGATGATCTACCATCTTGTTACATTTACTTGTTTGCTTGAGATTGAGACACTAGGCTTGTTCTTGACCCTAAGAGACTAATGGCTTGTAGTAAACCCTCATGCATCTAGACAGTCGTGACCGTATTACGAGATAGGATTCACTTCAATGTACGTAGCTGGCTGTGTCTGTCCCCCGCTCTTCATTATTCTGGTTCTGGGGCGTGACACGGTTTAAGTGGGGGCCCATGCAGGTCTTGTAAATCAAGATGTGTGAGGGTTTCACTGAATAGATGTCTCAATCAGCACTCGCCTTTGATCTCTACTCGTGTCTTCTAATCTTTCCGAGATCTTGACCTGATCACATGTTTATATCCTTAATCTATCATGGTCCTTCTTTATTGTTCCCTATGTCGTTTCTTCAGCGGCATTGTTCCTGGTCCTACCGATCGGCAAGGCGGAGCACCTTCCGTAGACCAGCAGCAACCTAGAGATCAAGCCCAGCATTCAGGAGTAGCCTCCAGAGTCATGCCTACTGGGGGTCAAGAGCCATCAGTTCAGCCAGTCCAGCCTGATGATGGCACCTTGGTGGGTCTCATTAGGACATTGCTTGCATCTCAAGATCGTCGGGGAGATGTCCTGCACCAGGCAGTACAAGATGCCATGGGCCGTGTTGGTTATCAAGGGAACAATACAGCTAGCAGTTTCAAGCGTATGAACCCTTCCTTCTTCGACGGTAGTGAAGATGCTATTGCAGCTGATGCATGGCTCTAGGACATCGAGATTATCTTGGATGTAGCCAAGACTCCGGAAGGAGAGAAGGTAGCTGTGGTGTGCCTACAGTTATTGGACCTAGCCCGCACCAGGTGGGCGATAATAGCAGTTGGGTTGGCGATGCCTGTTCCATGGGCGGTATTCAGTGACAAGTTTTAGATCAAGTACTTTGAGGCTGTAGCTCGGTACGACCTACAGACGAGGTTCACCAATCTCAAGCAGATGAGCAGGACGGTCGATGGTTATGCGGCCGAGTTTTCGAGACTGAGTCGGTTTGCTCCCACCTTGGTAGCAACCGAGTTCGATCGAGCACAGCGGTTCCAACATGGACTCCACCTAGAGATCATTCTAGCAGTGGAGCAATTTGAGCATCGGACCTTTGATGCCGTCTTGCGAGCAGCGAAGAGGCATGAGTATACTTCGCAGAGGATTATTGACAGAACTGGACGACGGAAGTGGTCCCATGGTCAGATGAACCAGTTTTCAGCCCCAGCCCCGGCAGCTAGGGCCTTGACCATTGGAGCTCCGAGGAGGGCAGAATCAGTTATGTCGGTTCAGCACTCGACTCTGACGTACCCTTAGCAGAAGCAGAGGCAGTCTTCCCTAATGGGCTGTATTCATTGTGGGAAGCCAGGGCATATAGTATCAGAATATCGCAGAGCATAAGGATTGTGCTTGGCTTATGGGGCATTGGATCACATGATAGGGTCCTGCCCACAGAGAGCCGGTTCATCCTCATCGGCCCAGACTAGTCCCTCGATGAGGGGACCAGCACCAGTACAGTAGCAGCAGTACCAGCCTCCGAGGCCATTGCCGCCTCAAGCTCAAGCATTCCAGCAGCAGCGACCACAGCAGTATGCCCAGGTCCAAGCTTAGATTCAGAACCGCCAAAGAGGTTTCCAGCAGAGGGGACCAGCACCAGAGGGCAAGGTCAAGCGATGGCTTTGACCATAGAGGAGGAGTTGGCATCAGGTGAGGTGGTGGCAGGTACCATTCTCGTTAGCTCTTTTCCTGCATCAGTATTATTTGATTCGGGTGCATCATATTCATTAATGTCTGCATGATTCGCGACACGGATAGGACTGGAGCCCGAGTCATTATCAGTAAGGCTCAATATACTTACTGGTAACGGTCTTGTGGGAGTAGATAGAGTCTATTTCTCGTGTCGAATCGCAGTTAGCGGTAGAGAGTTTTCAGCTAGGTTGATAGAATTCCTAATGGCCGATTATGATATGGTCCTAGGAATGGATTGGTTGAAGGAGCAATACGCAAGAATAGACTGCCATATTGGCAGGATTATTTTTGGTATTCTCGGTGAACCAGAGTTTTCATTTTTCAGGGGCGAAGTAGAACCTTCTCCCCCAGTATTGCGAATGGCAGTAGCAGTGGCAGTTCAGTTTCCTAGAGTAGTAGAAGAGTTTCCTGATGTATTTTTCGAAGAGCTTCCAAGCATGCCCCCAGAGAGAGATAGAGTTCACCATCAACTTGATTCCAGGGACGGCACCAGTATCGGAGAGAGTCTACAGGATAACACCTTCAGAGTTGGAAATCTTGTACAAGATGATTGAAGAACTTAGAACCAAGGGATTCATTCGTGCTAGTGCATCGCCTTGGGGGGCCTCAATGCTTCTTTGTGAAGAAGAAGGATGGTACGTCAAGATTATGTATTGATTATCGTACCTTAAACTCTGTAACAATCAAGAACATATATCCTCTACCAAGGATAGATGACTTATTTGATCAGCTCAAGGGAACGGCTGTATTCTCGAAGATTGACTTGCGGTCAGGGTACCATCAGATCAGGGTCAGAGAGCAAAGCATCCCGAAGACAGCATTCAGATCGAGGTATAGACATTAGGAGTTCCTTGTTATACCATTTGGAGCGACCAATGCTCCAGCCGTATTCATGGACCTTATGAATCGTATCTTCATGCCCTATTTGGACCAGTTCGTGATATTGTTTATAGACGACATCTTAGTCTATAGCAAGAGTGAGGCAGAGCATGAGTAGCATCTTTGTGTAGTTCTTCAGATACTCAGGGAACACCAGTTGTACGCAAAGTTCAGTAAGTGCGAGTTTTGGCTGGATCGTATCTCATACTTAGGTCACATCATCACCAGAGCTGGAGTGAAAGTGGACCCCCAAAAGATAGTGGCCATAGAGACATGGCCAGTACCTAGCACTGTTACAGAAGTTCGAAGTTTCTTTGGATTGGCCAGCTATTATCGGTGGTTTGTATCAGACTTTGCTAGGATTCAGTGCCATTGACGCAGTTGACCCGCAAGGATGTGCAATTTTCTTGGACAACAGAGTGTCAGAGTTCATTCAAGAAGTTGAAGCAGAGATTGATGACGACCCCCATTCTCACTCTTTCCGATGGGACTGGAGAATTTTCAGTTTATTGTGATGCTTCTGGCAGAGGATTGGGATGTGTCTTGATGCAGCATGGTAAGGTAGTAGCTTATGCATCACGTTAGCTTTGTGATCATGAGAGGAATTACCCAACCCATGACTTGGAATTAGCAGCGATGGTTTTTGCACTTAAGCTTTGGAGGCATTATCTATATGGAGATAGGGTGGAGATTTTCACCGACCACATGAGTCTTAAGTATGTGTTTACCCAGAAGGACCTTAATATGCGTCAAAGAAGATGGCTAGAGCTACTTATGGATTATGACATCAACTTGCAGTATCATCCTGGGAAGGCCAACGTAGTAGCAGATGCATTGAGTAGGAGAGCCGGAGTTTATTTTCTAACAGCACAACCAGAGTTGTTAGCAGATCTTCAGAAGATGGGTATTGAAGTTGTTCTTCCTTCCAGTGTGGCATTGATGGCCAGTGTATAAGTTTAATCCAGTATAGTGGAAAGGACCAAGTTAGCTCAGTCAGTAGATTCTAAGCTTCAGCGGCTTATGTCACGACCCACACCCGCCTTTCGGATACGAAGCGTGTCCAAGTCCAGCCTACGCCGCAGTGTCGGCGGTAGTACGCTGTCTAAATACACGTCACGACAATCTAGAATCATATGGTAAACTAAATCTCATCCACAGAATAATCGAATCAATCAAGATCAATGAAATACCAAGAAACTGAATAATATAACTGAATATATCCAAGATTCAATGTCACGTCCGGTAGACACAAATCCACTACCAATAGACGAAAAAAATAGAGAAATACAAGAAATGAACCAACTAAGTACAACCGGCTACCAAGTAACCTCAACTGCAAGCGCCATGATATGAAGCTAACTCAAATCCACTCGTCTGCTTCTGACTCAAATTCGGCTAACCTAAAGAGATCATCAGGTCCTCAGAGGACTAGCAAGATACATAAAAATGAGCCTTTCTAACAGTTTATTATGCATGGAGAAAATATAGAATAAACAAGTAAAACTGAGCATTGAATAAAGTACGAAACTATACACTGTCTACACATAGATGAACTGCTGAACGAGGACGAGAGAACTCATGTCAAGGTGTCTACGGATGACCAGATCGAATACTCAAACCCTCGTCCCTAGTGTGGACTCGCTGGTTTGAACTACTAACCCTTGTCCCTAGTGTGTACTCGCAGGTTAGCATCACCCTCGCCCCTAGTGTGGACTCGCAGGTGTGAACCATATACTACTAACCCTCGTCCCTAGTGTGGACTCGTAGGCTAGCATCACCCTCGTCCCTAGTGTGGACTCGCAGGTGTGGACAGATAACTACTAACCTTCGCCCCTAATGTGGACTCATAGGTTAGCTTAACTACTAACCCTCGCCCCTAATATGGACTCGCAGGTTAGCTTAATACATGTCCCGCACCCGCCTTTCGGATATGAAGCATGTCCAAGCCCAGCCTATGCCGCAGTGTCGGCGGTAGTACGCTGTCTAAATACACGTCACGACAATCTAGAATCACATGGTAAACTAAATCTCATCCACAGAATAATCGAATCAATCAAGATCAATAAAATACCAAGAAACTGAATAATATAATTGAATATATCCAAGATTCAATGTCACGTCCGGTGGACACAAATCCACTACCAATAGACGGAAAAAATAGATAAATACAAGAAATGAACCAACTAAGTACAACCGGCTACCAAGTAACCTCAACTACAAGCGCCGTGATATGAAGCTAACTCAAATCCACTCGTCTGCTCCTGACTCAAATTCGGCTAACCTGAAGAGATCATCAGGTCCTCAGAGGACTAGCAAGATACATAAAAACGAGCCTTTCTAATAGTTTATTATGCATGGAGAAAATACAAAATAAACAAGTAAAACTGAGCACTGAATAAAGCATGAAACTATACACTGTCTACACATAGATGAACTGCTGAACAAGGACGAGAGAACTCATGTCAAGGTGTTTACGGATGACCAGATCGAATACTCAAACCCTCGTCTCTAGTGTGGACTCGCAGGTTTGAACTACTAACCCTTGCCCCTAGTGTGGACTCGCAGGTTAGCATCACCCTCGCCCCTAGTGTAGACTCGCAGGTGTGAACCATATACTACTAACCCTCGTCCCTAGTGTGGAATCGTAGGCTAGCATCACCCTCGTCCCTAGTGTGGACTCGCAGGTGTGGACAGATAACTACTAACCTTCGCCCCTAATGTGGACTCGCAGGTTAGCTTAACTACTAACCCTCGCCCCTAATATGGACTCGTATGTTAGCTTAACTACTAACCCTCGCCCCTAGTATGGGCTCGCAGGTTAGCTTTAAGGATTCAAGACACGGAGGTAAAAGCAGTTCAGTTCACGACTCACGATACGACTCGATCAAGGCTCAATGAATACATCTGATAAAAAACAAAGCTATCTGTAAACACGGTCTATATAGCAATGATACAAGTATATAAACAGGATATGAAAGATACATGTCAATAATATAAAAAAACTGGATAGTAAATAAAGACAGTGCATGTAAATAAAGCTGTGTAGAAAGGCAAGGTATACTTGCCTGCTGTCCTAAGCTGCGGATACGGGTCAAGAGTCCGTATCGAGTCCAAGTAACCTGTTATATAATTTTACAATTGTCAATGGTTGAATACACAACAAAACTTTTTTTTATTTGTTTGTTAGACTACTAGGCTAAATCCTACATCAACTCTGTTTCTCTGTTCTGATAGACAACCCTCTAAGTTACTTAGTTCCTATCTAGTGTATACCTCCAGCTTGTCTACATGTGTTCCTCATATATGGATTTACCAATATTCTATTACTGATATTCCTCCTTGCAGTAATTTGCTTTGTGCACACATTCCTGCTATCAGTACAGCCTATAAGCTACTAGTTTGAACCATCTAAGTGTTAGGTGGGTATACTACTTGGTGTTCCCAAATTGTTGATGTACTAGTGCATGAGAGTTCCTTATAGTCATACACATACACACATCCCATTCCTCCTAATCATAACCTGTGGTCTGCATATAACTGAACATTAGAACAACTCTAAGTGAGAGACCTACCACTGGACCCAAATGCCCATCTTTGGATACTCCCTCTTGTGTGTCTATACCTTACTGGTAATTCAGATGGGGGTGTTCCTGAGTGCAGTAATGCAAGGATCTCCCAGGACCCCTGCTTCCAATATACTCTTTAACCTGGAACAAGACTGAGTAAAACCCAACCTACAGGGGACTGAATAGCAAGTGATACTGTAGACTGGTTTAAGATAGTGAACCAACAAGATTAAACCCTATGAAGGCATTGATGTCCTGTCTTCTACTAACAGGAAGGGTCTAAAGGAAATGCAGTTAGGATGAACTTAAGTCCAGGATCACATACACACATCCCTTGGGTAAACCAGAAAAAGGGAGGACATTTATGTGGGATACTCAAAAGAATAGGCAGTTGACTGAACAGAAATGAATATGAAATCTGATCAATTGCAGGCAACCTATTACACAAGGCCTGAATATTTCATAAAGTAGACTGAACCAATGGTTCAGAGAACTGGACTGAACAATGCCTATGAAGACAGATTGTCACGACCCGCACCCACTGTGAGGGTACGAGAACGTAACAACGCCTAGCCTACGCCGCAGTGTCGGCGGTAGAACGCTGTCCTAGGTCAATCATCTAGCAATATGAAGGTACCTGTACAGTATATACACTCCGAATGGAGGTGACATAGCAATATACAGTCTCAATCACATCTAAATGCAGAAAGATAAGATAGGAAGATAGATAGATAAAACTGGAATGGAAGAGTATACATCACAGCAAGAGAGAGTCTAAGTGCCTAAAATAACATCTCAAAAACCATCCAGAATACAAGTCCCACTACTGAATATGAAATAATATATACAATCAGATCTCAAGACAGAATAGTAAACCTAGACTAAGGAGCCTCAGTCTCTAAGCTAGTGGATCAGGCTGGAAATCTGGGTCACACATGGCATCTACAGCTGTCCCATAGTAGGTGTCTATGCAGGCCTCCTCCTCATCCTCTGTAAAATTTTCAACAGGTCCAGTCAGGACGGGAGCGAGCACAAAACATCTCACGCAGTTCATATCGAGTTAGGAAATATAAAGCATACAATAGAGTAAAGTACATGAAACGCTGAAGAAGAAGATATATGAAAAACAGTAGAGATTTGATAACAGAAAATATCTAAATATGATAAGTAAGACTGTAAGGAAACATGTGATTTTAGAGCACAATATGGTTATGTAAACGGGTTAGGTTATACAATAAAATGGGACTCCTTTGTACGTGGGTGTACAATGGACATATACAATGTCTTATACAATACGATTGATCACATAACCATTTTCTACTCCCCCTCCCCAATCAATACACAAGGATCCAATTCAGTTACGTTACCTTATACAATGACTTGTACAATGACTTGTACAATGGCTTGTACAATGACTTATACAATGGCTTGTACAATGGCTCAATGTGATACTGAGAGTACAATATGCACAATGAGTGTACAATGATAAGGTATTCAATAAATACAACATGTAAGTGAAATGCACATCACAATATGTACTTAGTGAATACAAGGAGATAATATCTCAGAAGAAGATCCATATAGTACCAATCCGTGATAACAGTCGTGTCAGCATCAAGTACAGTAATCTAGAGCAAGAATGTAAATCCATACAAGTATGAAACGGTCAGAGAATGTACTCGCCTGATAACCTGAGTGTCTGAAGAGAATATACTATCCGAGGAGTGGTGTCTGTCTCCTATAGAACAGTACAAGTCACTATGAGTCCAAAAATGATAATAAGATGCATTACAATGCATTCTAAATGAATCTAGGTCAATCTAGGTCAATTCTAAGTCAAATCTAAGTCACACCAAGCTAAACTAGGTCATACTAAGACAACCAAGGTCAAACAAGGTCACAGGAAATCAACCCAAGTCAAACTAGGTCAATCGGGCCAAAGGTTGACTTACAGTTGACTTTTGGTTAAAAAGTCAACTCTGGTCAACTCTGGTCAACACTGAGTCAACCCTAGGTCAAACAGGTCACATGTTGACCAACTGTTGACTTTCAGTCAACTGGTCAACACTGGTTTGGTTTTGGTCAAATCTGGTCGCTTAAAGGCTAAGTTTGACTCTCGGTTGACTTTTGTTGACTTTTGGTCAAAATGGTCAACCGACGTCAAAACTAGTCTATGAGCGCTATATTTGATCATTACCAACCAAAGGAACCAAGTTCTAACTCTATCTTAGACTCCAAACTCAAATACCCTATTTCTATGCATTACCTATATTACCCTGCCAAGGTAAATATCAATACCTTACACAAAACCACTCTAATCTAGGAACACTAGCCTAGGCTTCCTAGGATAGCTAGATAACATCCTATATTAACATTACCTACCAAGAAATTCTAGTATCTAGGTCATCTAAGTCATCTTAGACCACATGTTGGTTATCTACCCTTTACCTTACCTTTATCCTTGCACCATTCTCACATGATACTTATGATACCACACTCACAACATATGGTCACATACAGGTTTACACATTCATAGGCAATAGCTACCTATTAGGCTCATCTATAGGTTCCTATACCACTCACACACATATGTACATATATACTCTCATACATCTACACTAAGCTCACATACACACTCACTATAGGCATGTATATATATAGGACATGTATAGGAGTTCATGGCTGAAATGGTTGATCTCTAAGGGCTGGAACTTCTAACTTTAGGACTGCCCAATGGGGCCTGTCAAGTGGCTGGTCCTATGGCTGATATGGGGTGTTAAGGGGCTTGCCTAATGAGCTGCCAATATGGGCCAGGTAATGGCTAAATGAGGGCTGAATATAGGCTGTGTTTGAAGGGCAATTTAGGACTGGTTTAAGGGCTGAAATGGTGACAGGTATAGAGCTGAACAAGGGTTGGTACAAGGCTGAATTGGACTGGATTAGGCTAATTTTGGACTTGCAAATGGGGTGTTAAGGGACTGAATTGAGAGGCTATAAGGACAGGTTTAGGGACAGGTATTAGGACAAGTTAGGACAGTCCATGGGGACTGCAAATGGCTGGAATGGGATTTCCTAATGGCTGTCCAAATTGGACTGAATATGGGACAGTCATAGGCTAAGCTTGGGACAGGTTTTTGGAGCTGGAATGGGACTGTTTTGGAGGCTTAGAGTGGCTGTCATGGACTGTCCAGACATGGCAAAATCTGGACAGCACCCATGGGAAATCTGGACAGGTATTGGCCTGTTCTTGACTGTCATTGACAGCCAAGAAATGGAGAAAAATGTGGACTGCTATGGTGGTGAATTTAGAGCTTACCAAGGCTGAAATGTAGCTGCTACAATGGTGACATGGGGACAGGAAATACAGATGATCCCCTGCTCCCCTCCTAAACTGCTTCTTAGCAGTACAACCAATGCCCTGCTACTAATATAACAGTTCCCCCCCTCTATTCTAATATTTACCTACACACCAAACCAAATCAAGTCCACCACCACTCTACACACTCTATCTCTATGCATAAACACACACTCACAATACAATCAAACACCATTCTCTCTCAACTCTCTACACTCACACTCTCTAACACATTCCCTCAAACACCCTTCCTACAGCTCACACCCACAGGACTCCCCTGCTCCTTGGCCGACCACACCAAAAACCCATAACCAATACAAAATGCCACACCAACATATCATATATATATCCACATACATATAGACTATATTATATAATATATATATATACATATATATATAGAGATTAATATACATATCACCCTATATATACATGTAGATTAGATATATAAATATGATACTCTATGATACATAGGAAAAACTCAATCTAACACAAGTAAAATCTGGAACAAATATTAAAACAATACAAAATCAATATATACTTAATTCCCCATGTGTCCAAATAGGGGTTTTCCCTCATGGACACAAACCTACACATATGACACCTCTACAAGTGTCCAAATGGACACAAAATGGACTCTAATGGACACAAAACCATGGGGGTCATTCCTATGGGTCAAAAATCAACCTATATGCATGAGGAAATGAAATGGAGAGGGGATTTATACCTCCCGGTAGATCGAATCGAAGAAAAACCTCTCCGGAGCCACACCGACACGTAGAGATTCCAAATGGACACAAACGAGCTCCGAATCTCTTCAAACTTGGCTAGCACCTTCCTCTCATGGAGTAGAGAAGGGGAGAAGAAGATTTGGTAGAAGAAATGATGGATTTGGAGATAAAAATGGTAGGGATGCTCTCTAGAAATTTGGGGAAGAACAAGAGAGAGAAAATGAGATGGAAAAGAATAGGAAATAACAAAGGGGGCTCATGCCTATCCTTCCTATGGTGGCCGGCCACAAGGGGGCTGCTATGGGAATTTTTGAAAGGTCAAAAATACCCCCCTCTAGCCTATTAGCAATACATTAAGAAAGGGTTCAAGTCGGAGGCTAGTTTGGTCATTCCAACACACTAATCAATTAAATCCTAATCCAAATAAATTAGCCTAGTTACTAACTAAAATAAATGTCATGTGGGCCATGGCTAACTAGTGTGTGGGTCCACTAAGGTCAACACTCCCCCGGGTCCCCGTTTCAAGTCGGATTGAGCTAAAATTTGAACCCGACTCAAATAACCCCAAAATATTACAATAAATCAATAAATAATTTTAAAATAATAAAAATGAAAAAAATGACAAAAATACCCCTGTTTCTGGAAACTGGGGGTGACAAATCTATCCACCTTAAAAGAATTTCGTCCTCGAAATTAAATCCAACAATAGTAAAATATCGAAATCACAAGTCATGACTAAAAATTAAAATGATCAAAATCTCAAAAATCAAGACATGAATTAAATGACTAAATTTCTAAAATTTAAAATTACACTCAAAAAGATACCATAAGTCTATCCACCTTAAAAGAAATCATCCAAAATTTAAAATAAGGTAACCACAGAAAACCATACAAATCGATTATCGTATGCGTCTATCCAATCATCATGATACTCAGAATCTCTGTCATGCCAGTGAGCAAGGCTACGATAATCACAGAGTCCTCAACTATGGTACATACCTCTAGAACTATGGTATTTAAAATTTTTGCATTACCGCGCGCTTGGCAGCGAAAACCTTAAATTCCCACACCCGAGAAATACGTCCATAGTCCGACTATATGTCCTCACTATGCCTGCTAGCATGACCCTAGAGGATTCTAAAATCTCATAATCGAGGCGACCTAGCCCATACGACTTATCTCAGAAGAAAATTAAATTAAATTATAAGGAACACCATATCAAACTTATCAACAATGAAAAACAGAGGAAAAGATGGAACTGAATTTCAAGATAGGAATTGCAGAATTGAATCAAGGAACGGAACCTGCAACTAGATCTCCAACGGCCTGAGCATCCTCGGCTATCATGGCGAAAGCTCGCCCTAGCTGGCCTCCCCTGGCCTGCTGCTGATGCTGGAAAAACCTCTGCTGCTGAGTCTGCAATGGTGGTCCCCTCTGCTGCCCTGCCGGAGCCCTAGCTCCTGGTGCTACCTGAGCCAATGGTGTCGGGTTCTGGGGACACTCTCTATACTGATGCTCTGCTGACCCGCAAAGTAAATACATACCCAGTCTCTTCCTGCAATCGTTCCACCAATGACCTGGCTTCTTGCAGAAGTTGCACACGGTGTCCTGCTGATACTGCACCTGTCCCTGACCCTGATACTAAACAGGCCTCTGCTGATGCTGACGTATCTGAGCCCTCGGCTGCTGGTGCTGCTGCTGAAACTGTATGCCTGGCATCGGCTGCTGATACTGCTGCTGAAACTGTATGCCTGGCATCGGCTGCTGATACTGCTGCTGAAACTGTAGCTGAACGTGCGGCCTCTTGGCCGGTCCTTCGCTGCTGGTGCCTCCAACTGGGTCTCGCCCTCTCTTGAGCCTAAGTTCAAGATCATCCTCTGCAGCTAAAGCGTCCACCAGGATCTCCTCAAATGTAGTGTTGCGGGCATTCTTGGTGTAGGACTTGACCTCCTTTACCAAGCCCTTCCGGAACCTCCGGGCCTTCGTCGTCTCCGACAAGTCATCCATAAATCTGCTCAGGCGGCAGAACTCTCCTGCGTACTCCTCCACAGACTGGTTCCCCTGGACTAGGGCCTCGAACTGGGTCTCGAGGGCTCCCAGCGCTGCATCTGGAAAGAACTTCTCCTTGAACAGCTTCTTGAATGCTGCCCAAGTCTGTCCTGCTGTACCGACCCTCGGGTCGGTCTGGTACCATGTTCGAGCCAGATCCTGCATCATGCTGGCTGCTGCCTCTATCTGGAGCCTCGTCGGAATCTCAGCTAGCCTGAAGATCTCCTCCATATGCTTGATCCACTCATCGGCATACAGGATCCCCTCTGTCCCGCAAAAGTCCCTCGGGTGCATCTTCTGGAAGTCCTGGATGCCTTTCTCCCGTGGCTGGTGCGGCTGCGGGGCTGCCGCTGGCTGAGCTATGACTCTCTCTACCGCAGTCATTGCCAGCTCAATGCCTCGTGTGAGCTCTACTGTCTGGCCCTGCTGCTGGGTCTGCTGACCCTCCATGTACTGTCGGAAGAAGGCTAACAGCTGAACGGCGTCAATCGTCCCTGCAGGTGGCTGCTGGAATGGTACTTCTGGAGTGACTGGGTCCTGCCTCCGAACTGGTGAAGGCATACCCTCAGCTGCTGCTGCTGAAGTCCCAATATGAGCAGAGGTGGCAGGAGCTGTAGCCTCCCGACCCTGCTGAACCGGCTGAGAGGTAGCAGTCCCCTCTACAGTATCTCCATGAATGGTACGCTGTGATCGCGTCTCCACCATCCTGAAGACAGATCAAACAAATAATTTGCTGAGAATGAGTCGAAATAGCAAAGGAGGACAGTTATATTCAAGGAGAACAATATCAGCAAGAACTGAGATGGTATGAATTTGATATGAGTTTTTCCTAGTGTGATTGAGTACCTTCAAAAATATTCTAATCCTACTGCAGGCTGTAGTGATACTCTAGTTCGAATACCACTACACAAACTCGACCTGCATGGGCCACCACTAAAAACGTGTCACGACCCGCACCCACTGTGAGGGTACGAGAACGTAACAACACCCAGCCTACGCCGCAGTGTCGGCGGTAGAACGCTGTCCTAGGTCAATCATCTAGCAATATAAAGGTACCTGTACAGTATATACACTCCGAATGGAGGTGACATAGCAATATACAGTCTCAATCACATCTAAATGCAGAAAGATAAGATAGGAAGATAGATAGATAAAACTGGAATGGAAGAGTATACATCACAGCAAGAGAGAGTCTAAGTGCCTAAAATAACATCTCAAAAACCATCCAGAATACAAGTCCCACTACTGAATATGAAATAATATATACAATCAGATCTCAAGACAGAATAGTAAACCTAGACTAAGGAGCCTCAGTCTCTAAGCTAGTGGATCAGGCTGGAAATCTGGGTCACACATGGCATCTACAGCTGTCCCATAGTAGGTGTCTATGCAGGCCTCCTCCTCATCCTCTGTAAAATTTTCAACAGGTCCAGTCAGGACGGGAGCGAGCACAAAACATCTCACGCAGTTCATATCGAGTTAGGAAATATAAAGCATGCAATAGAGTAAAGTACATGAAACGCTGAAGAAGAAGATATATGAAAAATAGTAGAGATTTGATAACAGGAAATATCTAAATATGATAAGTAAGACTGTAAGGAAACATGTGATTTTAGAGCACAATATGGTTATGTAAACGGATTAGGTTATACAATAAAATGGGACTCCTTTGTACGTGGGTGTACAATGGACATATACAATGTCTTATACAATACGATTGATCACATAACCATTTTCTACTCCCCCTCCCCAATCAATACACAAGGATCCAATTCAGTTACGTTACCTTATACAATGACCTGTACAATAACTTGTACAATGGCTTGTACAATGACTTATACAATGGCTTGTATAATGGCTTGTACAATGGCTCAATGTGATACTGAGAGTACAATATGCACAATGAGTGTACAATGATAAGGTATTCAATAAATACAACATGTAAGTGAAACGCACATCATAATATGTACTTAGTGAATACAAGGAGATAACATCTCAGAAGAAGATCCATATAGTACCAATCCGTGATAACAGTCGTGTCAGCATCAAGTACAGTAATCTATAGCAAGAATGTAAATCTATACAAGTATGAAAGGGTCAGAGAATGTACTCGCCTAATAACCTGAGTGTCTGAAGAGAATATACTGTCCGAGGAGTGGTGTCTGTCTCCTATAGAACAGTACAAGTCACTATGAGTCCAAAAATGATAATAAGATGCATTACAATGCATTCTAAATGAATCTAGGTCAATCTAGGTCAATTCTAAGTCAAATCTAAGTCATACCAAGCTAAATTAGGTCATACTAGGTCATACTAAGACAACCAAGGTCAAACAAGGTCACAGGAAATCAACCCAAGTCAAACTAGGTCAATCGGGCCAAAGGTTGACTTACAGTTGACTTTTGGTCAAAAAATCAACTCTGGTCAACTCTGGTCAACACTGAGTCAACCCTAGGTCAAACAGGTCACATGTTGACCAACTGTTGACTTTCAGTCAACTGGTCAACACTGGTTTGGTTTTGGTCAAATCTGGTCGCTTAAAGGCTAAGTTTGACTCTCGGTTGACTTTTGTTGACTTTTGGTCAAAATGGTCAACCGACGTCAAAACTAGTCTATGAGCGCTATATTTGATCATTACCAACCAAGGGAACCAAGTTCTAACTCTATCTTAGACTCCAAACTCAAATACCCTATTTCTATGCATTACCTATATTACCCTGCCAAGGTAAATATCAATACCTTACACAAAACCACTCTAACCTAGGAACACTAGCCTAGGCTTCCTAGGATAGCTAGATAACATCCTATATTAACATTACCTACCAAGAAATTCTAGTATCTAGGTCATCTAAGTCATCTTAGACCACATGTTGGTTATCTACCCTTTACCTTACCTTTACCCTTGCACCATTCTCACATGATACTTATGATACCACACTCACAACATATGGTCACATACAGGTTTACACATTCATAGGCAATAGCTACCTATTAGGCTCATCTATAGGTTCCTATACCACTCACACACATATGTACATATATACTCTCATATATCTACACTAAGCTCACATACACACTCACTATAGGCATGTGTATATATAGGACATGTATAGGAGTTCATGGCTGAAATGGTTGATCTCTAAGGGCTGGAACTTCTAACTTTAGGACTGCCCAATGGGGCCTATCAAGTGGCTGGTCCTATGGCTGATATGGGGTGTTAAGGGGCTTGCCTAATGAGCTGCCAATATGGGCCAGGTAATGGCTAAATGAGGGCTGAATATAGGCTGTGTTTGAAGGGCAATTTAGGACTGGTTTAAGGGCTGAAATGGTGACAGGTATAGAGCTGAACAAGGGTTGGTACAAGGCTGAATTAGACTGGATTAGGCTGATTTTGGACTTGCAAATGGGGTGTTAAGGGACTGAATTGAGAGGCTATAAGGACAGGTTTAGGGACAGGTATTAGGACAAGTTAGGACAGTCCATGGGGACTGCAAATGGCTGGAATAGGATTTCCTAATGGCTGTCCAAATTGGACTGAATATGGGACAGTCATAGGCTAAGCTTGGGACAGGTTTTTGGAGCTGGAATGGGACTGTTTTGGAGGCTTAGAGTGGCTGTCATGGACTGTCCAGACATGGCAAAATCTGGACAGCACCCATGGGAAATCTGGACAGGTATTGGCCTGTTCTTGACTGTCATTGACACCCAAGAAATGGAGAAAAATGTGGACTGCTATGGTGGTGAATTCAGAGCTTACCAAGGCTAAAATGTAGCTGCTACAATGGTGACATGGGGACAGGAAATGCAGATGATCCCCTGCTCCCCTCCTAAACTGCTTCTTAGCAGTACAACCAATGCCCTGCTGCTAATATAACAGTTCCCCCCCTCTATTCTAATATTTACCTACACACCAAACCAAATCAAGTCCACCACCACTCTACACACTCTATCTCTATGCATAAACACACACTCACAATACAATCAAACACCATTCTCTCTCAACTCTCTACACTCACACTCTCTAACACATTCCCTCAAACACCCTTCCTACAACTCACACCCACAGGACTCCCCTGCTCCTTGGCCGACCACACCAAAAACCCATAACCAATACAAAATGCCACACCAACATATCATATATATATCCACATACATATAGACTATATTATATATATATATACATATATATATATATAGATTAATATACATATCACCCTATATATACATGTAGATTAGATATATAAATATGATACTCTATGATACATAGGAAAAACTCAATCTAACACAAGTAAAATCTGGAACAAATATTAAAACAATACAAAATCAATATATACTTAATTCCCCATGTGTCCAAATAGGGGTTTTCCCTCATGGACACAAACCTACACATAGGACACCTCTACAAGTGTCCAAATGGACACGAAATGGACTCTAATGGACACAAAACTATGGAGGTCATTCCTATGGGTCAAAAATCAACCTATATGCATGAGGAAATGAAATGGAGAGGGGATTTATACCTCCCGGTAGATCGAATCGAAGAAAAACCTCTCCGGAGCGACACCGACACGTAGAGATTCCAAATGGACACAAACGAGCTCCGAATCTCTTCAAACTTGGCTAGCACCTTCCTCTCATGGAGTAGAGAAGGGGAGAAGAAGATTTGGTGGAAGAAATGATGGATTTGGAGATGAAAATGGTAGGGATGCTCTCTAGAAATTTGGGGAAGAACAAGAGAGAGAAAATGAGATGGAAAAGAATAGGAAATAACAAAGGGGGCTCATGCCTATCCTTCCTATGGTGGCCGGCCACAAGGGGGCTGCTATGGGAATTTTTGAAAGGTCAAAAATACCCCCATCTAGCCTATTAGCAATACATTAAGAAAGGGTTCAAGTCGGAGGCTAGTTTGGTCATTCCAACACACTAATCAATTAAATCCTAATCCAAATAAATTAGCCTAGTCACTAACTAAAATAAATGTCATGTGGGACATGGCTAACTAGTGTGTGGGTCCACTAAGGTCAACACTCCCCCGGGTCCCCATTTCAAGTCGGATTGAGCTGAAATTTGAACCCGACTCAAATAACCCCAAAATATTACAATAAATCAATAAATAATTTTAAAATAATAAAAATGAAAAAAAATGACAAAAATACCCCTGTTTCTGGAAATTGGGGGTGACACTGATACTCAAAGTGTGGACTGCACTTGAGGAACTTAGGATTGAACAACTTACATGGGCCTGGGAAATTAGGGAACATGGCATTACATAATGTGCAGTGGCTGAAGGGTGTTCTATATCTACTTATCAAATGGGGTATATCCTCAAATATTTGAAGAAGCAGAACATATAAGGGATGGGTTATGATGGTAGGCAATGGACATAAGTCTAAATGTTAGCAGGGCTAAAATCCACAGTCCAAAGATTGTTGTCCCTATACAACCTAGTACTCCATACTCTGCTACAATCTACTCATACCCATATCTTATCTTCCATGGATACCCTTACCTGTAGTCTGGTATATAGAAAGTACCTACATTACTTACTCCATGCCAGTTCTCTACTTGGACACACGTGTCTCTATCCCCGAATGTGTACACTGTTACATATAAATAGCCCATCACTTTAAAAGACAGAGGGTGTACCACCCCTCAGGACTATACGTGTACATGTGAGGTTACATGAAGTTTTCCTATCTAACCTGGCTCCAGGTAATATGGGTGAGCAGGGTACCTGTGTTAGTTAAAATTTTCTAGGTATAAGCCATCCCCCAATTCTTAGTAACTGTATCTAGGACTGACACCATTGGTATGTCCCGGGGTCACCCAGGATGCTTAGTGGCATACCTATACTACCAGGCCATGTACCATCAGATCTAAGGATGTAACAGGGCTCAATGGTTATATGAGGCACCTGTACACTCCTTAATAGGTATAGGCCTGCTCATAGGCTATCTGCAAATAGGCGTGACAGGCTTGACATTGCCCAATAAGCAATGTTGTTGCATGCTCTTACTAGACCTGTTCCTTCGAGTATTAGGGCCTGTCATCCCAACCTGTAGGACCCTGTCCTTGCTCACAGCCTGGCTAGGGTGTTTGGGCTCTATGGAAAAACTCGTAGGTGCAAGGATATACACTTAGTGATATGGGAAAACACAAGGGACCCTTATAGTGCCCTGGTCATTACTTGACAGATGGCTTACTGATCATTCACCCTGGTATTAACCTATATATGGTATCAGAACCCCCCCACCTAGTTACCCATGGTGGGAATCAAATGTGTTGCTGTTACCTTATTGCCCCTGTGTCTTGATCCCTCCAGTTCTTGAACAGTTCAATGATACTCAAGACAGGGAAACATGTACCTTTCTATCCTATTTAACCATACAAAACCATCCTATCCTTCTAGTCTGTGCCAGAATAGAGGTTCCTGTGCATCTATTGAGGAATTACACCGAACACCTACCCATCTATAGAATATCAAGTACAAGATTAACATTATATGATTTAGGAAGGTAAAAAGAGTACCTGTTTTCAACACCAAATTCCAATTCCAATACTCTGCCGATCTCTTGGGAGTCAGAAATAAAAGGGGGTTTTGCTAGGGTTTTTAGGGAACACAATCGAATCATGTAGTATATATATACATGGGTGGTAGGGATGTGATCGAGAGAAGGATCTGGGGGATTCAGGCTATTTAAATTGATTTGAGCATATCCTTTGAATCTTAAGATTAATCCGAACCTGATTTGTATTAGAAGTACAGACTCCCTTGAGTGTTTGAAAATTTGAATTCAAAACTTTACAATATGGTCCCTGAATACAAATCGTTTACAATAATCCCTTCCTTCACTATTGATATATATATATATATATATATATATATATATATATATATATATATATATATATATATAGTCAGGTGGTTAAGTTAAAATGAGAATTAAACAAATAATTAATAATTACTAAAAAAATTAAAAATAGGGCTTACAGCTTAGGGCAGAATGTGTTGTAGGGCGGAGACCAGAGCTATGTATTCATGAAGATGTTACACTCCGACATGGGAGGCGCCTTGGTGTACCCAGTGGAGATATCAGACAGGAGATCATGGCAGAAGCTTACAGTTCTCAGTATTCGATTCACCCCGGTGGTACGAAGATGTACCGAGATATCCGTCAGCATTTTTGATGGAATAGAATGAAGAGGAAGATAGCCCGATTTGTCTCTCGTTGTTTGGTTTGTCAACAAGTTAAAGCCGAACATCAGAGACCAGCTGGACTTCTTCAACCTTTACCAATCCCAGAATAGAAATTGGAGCACATTACCATGGATTTTATGACTGGATTACCTAGATCCCCAGCTGGGAGAGATGCTATCTGGGTTATAGCTGACAGACTCACGAAAGTAGCTCATTTTATCCCTTTCAAAATTGACCAGTCAACGGATCAACTTGCAGAGATGTACCTCAGGTAGATAGTCAAATTGTATGGAGTACCATTCAGTATTCTATCCGACAGAGATTCGAGATTCACCTCACACTTTTGGCGGAGTCTTCAAGAGAGTTTGGGGACTCGTCTCAAGTTCAGTTCAGCCTACCATCCGCAGACAGATGGTCAGTCAGAACGCACGATCCAGAATCTTGAAGATATGCTGTGGTCATGTATACATGACTTCGATGGTTCGTGGAAAGATCACCTGTATCTCGTGGAGTTCTCCTATAACAATAGTTTCCAGGCCAGTATCCAGATGGCACCTTTCGAGACATTGTATGGCAGGAAGTGCAGATCTTCTTTAGCCTGGGATGATGTCGGTGAGAGGCAAATACTTGGACCAGAGATGGTGACGCGGACTATTGAGGTGGTCAGACAAGTCAGAGATCATCTTCGAGTTACACAAGATCGCCAACGTTATTGGGCCGATTCTCATCGGTGTCCCCTTGAATTCTATGTCAGCGACCATATATTTCTTAGGATCTCGTCTACCCGTGGCGTCATTCGTTTCGGCGTACGAGGAAAGCTTAGTCCTAGGTATATAGGGCCTTTCAACATCCTGGAGCGAGTAGGTGATGTGTCCTATCGTCTCGCTCTTCCTCCATCGCTACGCAAGGTACATGATGTCTTCCATGTATTCCAGTTACGACGGTATATTCCGGATTCGAGTCACGTCCTCGATCATTCAGAATTGGTTGTTGGTACCAACCTTTCGTATAAGGAGAGACCCGTATCCATATTGGACCGAAGAGAGAAGATACTCAAGAACACGACTATCAAGTTAGTCCGTGTTGCTTAGGATCATCACTCTTTGGGTGAGTCAACGTGAGAGCGTGAGGATGATATCCTATCGTGATATCCCGACATGTTTGAGTCGTAAGGTATAACGTCTTCTTATGCCTTATGCCTTCAACTTCATTGCTTGCATGAATGATTGCTTGATTGATTGCTTAGTTATAACTTGCTTGTGATTAGTATAGCTTGCTCGACATCTCTAGCCTCTTGATTAAATTCCGAGGACGAAATTCTTTTAAGGTGGGTAGAGTTGTCACCTCCATTTTTCGTATACGTATTTCCAGTATACGTGTACGGGATCCTGACATGTATTTTTGCTTGTCTTGTCTAGCTAGCTGATTTTGATTTAATCTTGTTTAGGTTCATCATGCTTTGACTTGGTTTATTTTGGGTTGGCTTGGTTGGGTTGGTTCAACATGTGACCCCTCCCTTTAAAAGCTACCAACCCCTCTCTCTCTCCTCATTTACTTCTCCTTCTTCATTTATTTCTTCATCTTCTTCCTCTTAACTTCTCTACCTACTAAGAGAGGCATAGGCAAATGCAACTTACTTCATGGAAGAACTCCATTTTTATTGTTCTATCTTCTTCCTCACAAGATTCTAAGATACTTTAGTACTTAGCATTTTCAATTTTTATGGTTAATTTCTTGTAGATCTAGCTTTGATGCATTTTCAAATTTCCTGAGTTTTGATCAATCAAACTTGCATATTTTTGAAAACCAATGGCTCCATATTATAGAGAATTTTATTTTACCCCAAATTAACTTATGGAAGTCTGGATTTGGGCTCATATTGTAGATTGGGTGGAGCATGGAAGCCATGGTGTTTTCTATGAACTTCTCCTCGGTTGGAGTTGATGCAAGTGCTGACTTGCATTAATCCTGGTCGCATGCTTGCTTGCATTTAAAGCCGCATGCATATAATTTCTTTACATGGCCACATAGTAGCAATACATTATTGGCTAGCCGACATTGGCTTGCTTGCAACTGTATATAGCAGTTGTATTTATTCGGGCCGCATAAGTATATGGGTTATTGGCTGCAAGCAATGCTTGCACTTATGGCCGCATAGCATAAGTAAAGGATTGGCCGCATGCATTAGTTAATAGCTTGGCCACCTAAGCTTAAGTGCTGGCTGCATAAGCCTTGCATTTTGCTTGCTTGCAGCTGCATATAGCTATTTAAGAATGGCCGCATAAGCTATTTAATAAATGGGTGATCGTATAGTAGGTTAAAGTTTTGGCCGCATATGGCACTCTAAATGCATTTAGCATTTTTTATGGCCGCATGGCCTATGGAATTTCATAGCCGCATATTGCTTTGCGTTCTTTGTGGGCCGCATGGTTACATTATTTGCTGGCGGCATGAGACCATTCGGGCCGCATGGGACCAATCTTGCCGCATGAGACCATTCTTGCCGTATGAGACCTATTTGGCCGCATGAGATCATTCTTGCCGCATGAGACCAATTGGGTCGCATGAGACCAATCGGGCCGCATGGGACCACTCTGGGCCGCATAACAATTTCATGCGCCCTGGCCGCATAGCCTTCCATCAGCCTCTTGCATTCTTTGCCATGTTAGTTGTCACATTATGTATGCCTTATTTTCATAGCCCTTGTGTAACTTGGAATTCTTTTGATTATAATGCTAGTACCATGTTAATTTTGAACTTCTCTATGAACATGACAAGATATGATATATGGCTTGGCATGATACTATGCGGTAGTGGCCCGTTAAGGCGCACTCCTGACAAGTAACAAGTAACAAGTAACATGACATGATTACGGCCGGTCGTGGCACACTCTTGACAAGTAAGTCTAACATGTAATCTTGAATGCTGTTGCGACGGCTAACTCGACTTGCTAGTAAAATTCTCATCATGACACCGTGGGTGATTGTATTGAATGTGCTTGTCTCGTATCATGTCTAGGACTTGTATCCCTGGTTACCACGGTCAGGGATTCATACGAAATTGGACTAGGTTAATGACTAGATTAATCAAGTAGTTCATATAGAGAGGTATTTCGGCTACAAGCAATCTCGTTATCTGGGCGCCTTCTCTGATGGACTTGTAGCCTGCCGATGAGTAGGGCACATTTCCAGCTCACTGTCATGTGGGACACTTAATAAAACGATTACTATGCACACTGTCATGTGTTGCACTCAAGTCACCTAACAAGATATGATAACTCTAAGCTTGAACCCTGCGTCTGGATAACCTGGATAGTCTACAGGACTTGTGGCCGTAGGAATCCTTATTGCATCTTGCTAGTAACTAGGCTTGTGATAACCCTAATTAGTTAACTATCAAGCCGTACTCTTGCTTGTCCGTGAATAATTGGATGAAGTCCTATCTTGTCTAGTCTTGTCTAGACCCAGTACATGGATATATCTGGACATGCTTGTGTATGCCTTGCTTTATCGATAATTGGTTAGAGGCTAAGTTCTGTTCAGGCGAAGGGTTACAACCCCGGTCTTTGTTTGGTTTACGGGTTGTAACTTGGTTACCGGAATAGTCCTTTAGTTATCTTATCGTTTATCACCCTGTTTTCTTTAACTCTTGTCTTGTGTTATTTCATCTATGACTTATGTGCTAATATGCTGGTTTTAGTTCTTAAGTGAAGCCTCCTTTGTGGCACTTGCTCTTTCTGGGGTCTGACCCAGCTGGTTTTGTTTGGCCAGATTTTGGAGCAACTTCCGAGGATCTCCCAGCCTTCCTGCCAGATGGTGACCACTAGAAGGAATCCTGGCAACGTGTGGGTTCTTTTTTTGCTCTCCCACTCCCTTGTAAAAATATTTTTTTGAGGCGTTTAGCCGCCGAGCAAGTGTTAGCTCGTTTACAACTTTACTTAATGTCTGTCTACGGGCTGTAACATGATTGACAAATCCTAGGGTTGATCATGTATGACTTAAACTCTTGCTAGTCTTCGTATTTTGTATGACTAGCTTCATGATCATCTGAATATGTAATGTTTGGGACGTCTTACTTTGTATGTCTGATGATCTACCATCTTGTTATATTTACTTGCTTGCTTGAGATTGAGACACTAGGCTTGTTCTTGACCCTAAGAGACTAATAGCCTGTAGTAAACCCTCATGCATCTAGACAGCCGTGACCGTATTACGAGGTGGGATTCACTTCAATGTACATAGCTGGCTGTGTCTGTCCCCCGCTCTCCAGTATTCTAGTTCTGGGGCGTGACACTTGAGAGGGTCAGGTAGGGGTTATATACGATCTACTGGATTTGAAAACGATCGATTACAGAAAGAGTTAAATGGTTGGGAAGAAGGGTACCTCGGCTGAAATGGAACAGAGTATTGCTCTGTTCTGATCGGTCTCAGACGGCGCTGGCAGCACTCCGGCCTCTCCACGGTGGCGCAGGTGGCCGAGGACATGTGCAGGGATCATGGAAAGGTCGGGGACGCATCAGGTTTGGTCGCGAGGAGATTTTCTGTGGTTTAGGTGGAGAACCCGAAAGTTTTGTTCTTTACGTATATATAGATTTTGATTCGAATAAATCAAATTTTGGATTAAGGTTTAAATTATGATTTAGATTAGATTGGAGAGAATCTATTGGGGATTGGATGGAGAAATATTTAGGGCAATTTGAATCAGATTTGGATGAGTTTAGAATTTTCAAGATTCAAGAAGAGGCTGTCTCTCCATGGTCGAGGCTGGGTCGGTTCAGGGAGTAAGAGAAAGTGAGCAGTAGCTTGCTACTATTCACAAGTCCTTTTTTTTCTTTTTTTTACTATATATATAACTATTTATATATATATTTATACATATGTAACCCTATCCTTAAACCCCAATAATTGTAGAAAAATTTATTTTTCTACTAAATAAATTCTTAGAAAATTATTTCAATGAATATATTTACCCATAGTATATATTCATATATAGTATTTTTATAAACTATTTTAGGCTCACACGAATATATATAGATATAATTTTATTTATAGGTAAACATATATTTATAAGTATAAAATATATGTAGCTCATACAAGATAATTATATTATTTAAAATAACTAAAAATATTCTTTGTAAAAATTCATATGTCATAGAAAAGAATATATGCTACAAATATTTTATATAAATAAATTCTAAATTATAGTAATAAAATATTATAAGCATGAATAATAATAATAATAATAATAATAATAATAATAATAATAATAATAATAATAATAATAATAATAATAATAATAATAATAATAATAATAATATGAACAACCATTTAGTAGGCATCCTAGATTGGGGTAGAGTGCAAAATACTACTAGTATTATTTTCACAACACTTATGATTTTTCAAAACCTTCCAAAGAAAACTAAATAAATAAATGAATAAATAAAAAAATAAAAATAACCATACTACGATTTAATCAATCTCAACAACTAAATATTCAAATAAAATAATTTATATGGCACATACAGCTACTATGCTAGTCAAGGCATTTACTTGCACTAGTCGTGCCATATTGTCTAGTCAGTGTGCATAACAAACTTTAAATATGACTAAGACTATTTTTATAGATAAACAATCAAAATAATTCAAAATATTTTATAAATAAGGAAATTTAAAATAACAATAAATCCCAAAAATTCTTAAAATTTTGGGGGTTTACATCCTACCCAACTTATAAATATTTCGTCCTCGAAATTAAAATAAAACTTAATACGATAAATAATGAAAATATAATGTGGCTGAATATGAAGGGAGTGTAGGTACATCAAGTCATAAATCGGTTTTCGAAAAGATGGAGGTGGTAGTTATAGAAGAAATCCAATATGGCTCCATATTCTACAAGAAGGGTCTTTAGTCTTGTATGGGTCATGGGTATTCAGTTCATTGGAGGGGAAATGGTCAATATTGAATGGGACAAAAATGGATATCTATGGTTCTCTAAGGAAAACTGTGTTATACATGTGGTGTAATTGAAATAGAGTACAAGATGGTGTGTTTGTGTGGAACAGGTATGTCATGTGAGTAGAGTGGCTCGTCTAGTTCATGGGGCACTAATTATCCTCCTAATGGAAATCAACTTATCATGATCAATCGGTAAACTAGTAAGTCATAAAATTTTAGAAGGCTTAGAATTTATTCACTCCAAATTTTTTTCCCTGAATTAAAACTAAGGCACAATTTTAGGATTAATGAGGTTTGAAAATCTCAAAGTTGTGATATCATGCTTGGGCCTTAAGTATAAGGAATACTACACAATGTGATAGATAACGTGATATGGTAGATATGAATCAATTAGAAGGTGGTTCTCCGATTTCAAATAGATGGAACGATTGTGTATATATAGCTTTTATGGCTATAGGTGGTGTGGCGACATAAGGGGGACATTCTGGGTGTATCTTTCCTTAAATACGAGCATTTGTTTTTCTGCAGTAAGTAAAAGCAAAAAAAAATAATAAAGAGTTCAAGGGAGATGGAATCGTTGCAAATACGGGGTTCCAAGGGCGATTGAATAATTCCAATAAAGTTGTCAAGAAATTTGTAGATGAGTTCATAGAGACACCTATATCTCAATCTACGTGAAATAATCATATGAAGAGCGAACCAAGTGCACTAAGGTTGATCAGACCATAATACACCGATTCTGATTAGACAATATGTTAGTGGGCGTCCCCAGTATACATATGTCCGAAACTAGCTCGATAAAGAATAAGCTTGCAAACTAGGCTATAAATAGCGACATCATTCATAGTAGTGCAAAGTATAAGTACGGGAGATAATGAATAAAGTAGTAATAAACAGTTCAAGTTCACAATAATCTAAGTCTCGTCCGGTGTTCCTGCTTATACAATCATCCTACTGTCTCTTGTATCAGGTCTTGGTTGACCAATGGACTACTAAAACTCTATGTTCTAGGTAAACATATCTTCCTACATTAGCATATATTCAGTGCCACCCAGTTATACTTCATTAATGGGTTATAAGAACACAGGTTGATAGGTCGTGAGGCATACTACCCAACTTATAAGAGTCAACTGATAGGGTGATTGAATAATATAACATGTATAACTAGCATGAGTCATCTTCCTAACCCCTCTATGAAGCATGATGGGAGAAGATAAGATTTAAAGTGAAAATGAATCAAGCAGAAGGAAATCAAGGTAATCGAACGAGAGCTCGAAATTGAAATGAAAGGAGGAGATCAAGCACGTGGATGACATACCTACATTCTAATCCTATATACAGGCTCACATCGGTACAGTAACGTAACCGAAGTAACAAACTGACCTGTATGGGCCACCACAAAAATATGTAACGTCCCAGTCCCAAAATACTTAGGACTAAGTACGTAGACATGACAGCTGCATATATACGAAGTATACTCCAATATGTGGAATCCTCGTATGTATAGATAAGCTGTAAAATACAGTAAACTATAACAACTAAGCTCATCCACAATAAAAAAATAAATGTATAATAAGATCAACTCAAAATTTATCATCTGTACAAAAGTTGGGCGGAGACAGATCCACTACCAACCAACTATTTAAATGAGAAGAAAAGCACAAGAAAAGGATGGATAAGAACAGCGATGGACGATCCAAGAGCAAGCCTCCTTGATAAACAGGGAAGATCGCGATCTTGGCTAAAGAACATACGAAAAGACATGAGAGCACACACCTGGAGAGGTCACCAGGTCCTCAGAGGGACGTAACAAGATACAAATAAATACTATGCCATATAAACTGTGATATATAATAGATAGTAAGAAGGGAATGCATGCAAAAGGGTTCCTAACCATTCTACTGTGAATATGCAGTTGAGATATAATCCTTCGATGCATGAGCCCTGGCTGATAATAGGATCCGGTATAGTCCCCTTTTGGGCACCAGTAACCAAGCGCATAACATTCAAGAACGTCAGCGACCAACCTGAGGGGGGTAAGCATACCCGTATCTTCAGCGAAGCTTCCGGGTTACAAGGGAAAGTGTAATAGAAGCCCATACGTTAGGTATTATTCTCCCCACCCAATGCCTAGTATCGTTATCTCCATGACCAATATGAACCTCTAGTAACTGCCAAGTCCACTAGCATGCAATTCTATTGGCAGTTACTCCTATCCGCCGTACGCCTCAGACGTATCGGTGGCCAGCCGACTACGTGGGTACGTATCCTACATGTGACTCACAATATATGATAAAGCATGTGTCAAGGCTGTATGAGATATGTCAATACCTCATCATCAATAGGGGTCACTAGGCTAAGTCAATGCAAGAGAATAAAATAAAACAAGTAAAACGACCGATATAGTCGTTTGCACCCAAGTGTGACTTGGACGCACAATGATATACTATAATACTAACAATAGATAAGTAATGCTGAATATAAATAACTAAAAATAAGATAAAGTAAATCACAGAGTAAGATGGCAAGGTATCTTACCGGGTGGTGCGGGAATGGCAAATCCAACAATCAGAAGCGTCAGCAAGAAACTCAAAATCTACGAACGGCTCCGAATGCTAAAACAAACATCAAGAACGTTCCCGATGTAAAAGATATATCTAAGAAACGCCTGTCCAAAAGTCCAATTCTGGAATAGGGGCAAAATCATAATTTTTGATCAAAACGATGTCCGCCGTTGGACCCATTTTGCACCGAAATGTGTGCCAATATCTATGGTCTCTAAAGTTATCAAACTACATGTCTATGGGTCCGGTTTGATTAAACAAACCCAACCGTATGTCCAAAGTTGGATTCTAGCGGGCCGTGTACAATTTTGCCCGTTGGATCGGGTCGCGGGCCCACCTCATAGGCGTTTCGGTCGACCTTCTCAGAATCGGACCAAACTTGGCACACAGGACCAAAATTTTGATACAGTCCTGCTGGTACAAGTTTCATCTCGATACGACGAATGTACACGAAGTTATGGCCAATTTTGTAAAAGGTCGATACGAGGGTATCTTGACGGATACGCACTGATTTCGTCGCGCACACGCAACGAAATCGAGTTCCATTAGTTCCCACACGTCGGCAACATCCATACATGCCTTTCGATGCATATGGTTTGTGACTACGTCGCCCAGTTTGTCGGGGCACACGCCGTATCGAAATTTTTTTATTAAAATTTAAAGTTCGAAAACAAGTTTTTCCTAGAACTTTGAAACTGAATTTACAATAATATAATTAATAAAAAAGAAAACTAAAGTCTAGGTTTCCTTCTCGTATATGTTGTTATTGGAAGTGTTCAAACAGATTTTGAAATCGGTCACAAAATCGGCAAAAAATTGCCTTCCAAATCTGGGTTTGGGGACAGTTTGTGTCCTATTTTTGAACAAGTTTTTGTTGATATTTACAACGATTTTCTGGATCGATGGCTCCACTATTACCAAATCCATTTGCTGGGATCTTGAGAGGGTCAGGTAATATTTCTATATGATCTACTGGATTCAAAAATGATCGATTACAGAAAGAGTTAAATGGTTGGGAAGAAGGGTACCTCGACTGAAATGGAACAGAGTATTGCTCTGTTCTGATCGGTCTCAGGCGGCGCTGGCAGCACTCCGGCCTCTCCGTAGCGACGCAGGTGGCCGAGGACATGCGCAGGGATCATAGGAAGGTCGGGGATGCGTCAGGTTTGGTCGCGAGGAGATTTTCTAGGGTTTAGGAGGAGAACCCAAAAGTTTTGCTCTATACGTATATATAGATTTTGATTCGATTAAATCGAATTTTGGATTTAGGTTTAAATTAGGATTTAGATTAGATTGGAAAGAATCTACTAGGGATTGGATGGTGAAAGATTTGGGGCAATTTGAATCAGATTTGGATGAGTTTAGAATTTTTAAGATTCAATAATAGGCCGTCTCTCCATGGTCGGGGTTGGGTCAGTTCATGGAGTAAGAGAAAGTGAACAGTAGCTTGCTACTGTTCACAAGTCCTTTTTTTACTCTATATATAACTATTTATATATATATTTATACATATGTAACCCTATCCTTAAACCCCAATAATTGTAGAAAAATTATTCTTCTACTAAATAAATTCTTAGCATATGATTTCAATGAATATATTTACCCATAGTATATATTCATATATAGTATTTTTATAAACTTTTTAGGCTCACACGAATATATATAGATATACTTTTATTTATAGGTAAACATATATTTATAAGTATAAAATATATGTAGCTCATATAAGATAATTATATTATTTAAAATAACTAAAAATATTCTTTGTAAAAATTCATATGTCATAGAAAAGAATATATGCTACAAATATTTTATATAAATAAATAAATTCTAAACTATAGTAATAAAACATTATAAGCATGAATAGTAATAATATGAACAACCATTTACTAGGCATCCTAGATTGGGGGAGAGTGCATAATACTACTAGTATTATTTTCACAACACTTTTTTCAAAACCTTCCAAAGAAAACTAAATAAATAAATGAGTAAATAAAAAAATAAAAAAAAAGCCATACTACAATTTAATAAATCTCAACAACTAAATATTCAAATAAAATAATTCATGTGGCACATACAGCTACTATGCTAGTTAAGGCATTTGCTTGCACTAGCCGTGCCATATTGTCTAGTCAGTGTGCATAACAAACTTTAAATATGACTAAGACCATTTTTATAGATAAACAATCAAAATAATTCAAAATATTTTATAAATAAGGAAATTTAAAATAATAATAAATCCCAAAAATTCTTAAAATTTTAAGGGTTTACAGAAAGTTTTCTACTAGGGAGAGGTATAGAAGGGATGAATTCTTTTAACGGAATCCATGAACACTTATTGGGATGTGGGTGGTTTGTATTGTTCAAAACGCCATTCCTATTAAGATCCTAGGCGCTGCATCCAGGGTTCATCTTCAAAGTATTCGAACATCTGGTCTTCGTCCTCGACCGGAGCATTTGTGGAGACCATGTTAGCGGACAACATCTTTTTGAAGACCTGACCGGTACTGGTGTTAGAGTCCCAGGTTGAGGAGTTAGAAGAGTGTGAATGCATCATGACTTCCGTCTCTGAGTCTTCTGAAGTTGAAGTGGGTGTTACATAACCCAACCCCCGACGGGTACGTTGGTAATAGTTTTGAGCGTTTCCCTTTGGAGCTAGAATCCGTAAGGAAAGGCGTCAGCCTTTACCATAGTTGAGTCCTTTGTTGCTGTTCAAGTCGTAATCCATCTTCTGGATGAGGTGTTTGGCTTGAGTAGCATAACGGTAGAGTTGCATCTTACCGTTGTTGGGTTCTCATTTTTCTGGAGTTAGTCGCTGAGGATGCTCCAATCGACCAAAGATGATGGGTACCTCATCCTTCTTCCTTGCTGGAACTAGGAAGTAAAAGCCCTAGGAAGAGACAACTCGGCTCACAAGGATGGCGGTTGTCACTTGTGTTTGTAGCATACATAGAGAGTTATTTAAGAAATATCTAGTGTTCCAACATGCACGAGAGTAATTCGAAGACAACTTTCTATTAATAAAATAAGAAATTTTATCCCGAGGGATTACATCATCTAAATAGTGCGCTTCGATATCGGCGCAGACGTAGTCTTTTAGCTCCTCATCGGTGAGTTTTAGGGCTGTCGAGGGAGGAGGGGGAGAACGCTTCCCCTTTATCTTGACCACCAAGGAGGCTGCGGTCGGAGGTTCCTGTGCTTTCATGGTTGGCTTTGGGGACCTCCGGGGTAGCCTTATTCGTATAGGCTCCTGGCCATCATCTGACATCACCGAGGGCGAAGATGGCGTTGAATCTGTCTTTTCAACACGTAGCAATCTCGTGTCGAATCGTAGATATACTGATGAGAATGGAAGTATTTAGGGTTGTCCACCTACCCTACTTTATCGGGGCGCTTTGGTATTGGAAGAGACAGCTTGCCACTCTTCGTCAGCATATCGAAGAGTTACAACGTATCCTCGTCTTTGAAGGAGTAAGTCTTCCTCGGCTTCTGCGCTCTGCAGACTTGGGGTTCATAGTTACTGAACCTTTGGAGATGTTAACGGTCATGGCTTGTTTGCCTTTTCTGTCCTTGGGGTTGTTGCTAGACGAGCGTCTTCCCTTGTCCTCGAGAGAAGGAAAGTTTAATCCCAGGAGCTGCGCATCTTGGGCTTTCCTTTGTGCCACATCTGCCTCTATAATAAAAGGTGTCCACTCTGTGTAAGGAGTACTGTGCCACAATTTGATTGTAGGCAGCATGTTCTTATGGCATGAGTCCATCAGCATGGGCTCGGGCATGCCAGGCAGTAGCCTCAAAGCTGCCTGGCGAAAGCGCTCGATGTATGTGCGGACATGCTCTTTCTCTCTCTGGACGACCTCCATGAGAGTTGACATCATCATGTCCATCCATCCTTCAGAGAATCGGTCGATGAAGAGAGTCTTCAGGTCCTCGAACGATGAAATACAGTCGTCCGAAAGACTACAGAACCACTCATAGGCTACCCCCTATAAGGCTCATATGACTATGCTGGTGAGGAGGGCATCGTTCTTTGGTAGGTGCCCTGTTACTGAGGCGAAGTACCTCAAGTATCGTCGGGGAGACTCATTTCTATCGAAGGGCGTGAGCGTCTACGGATTGTATTTGGGAGGGTAGACTACGTTGTCCCACTCGACATGATATGGCTTCCGAATCCCTATCTTCCGGAGTGCTGCTTGCTTCTCTTTGGCATCATAGCGAGCATACAGTTCCTTGATGGCCTGCTATATCTCTATTGACATTGCAGGTCCTGTGGTCGATGGAGTAGACGATGATGGTGTCGCTTGGTTGATGATGGACAACTTATTAGATCCGTCGTTAGCTGCCGGATCAAGCGCAGGTGTGGAGGCAGTGAGGACCAAACTCCCCTTGATCTCCAGTACGATAGAAGACAAGAATTTTATTGTAGCATTTAACGTATCTAGGCTCATCTCGAGAGCTTCGATATGTTTCAGCTGGTCAGGCGCTTCACCATTGTCTGCCTTGTCGCCATCGACCATAAATAGGGACCTTGTGTGTAGATGGATGGAAGGGACAGTAGACCCTTCGCTCTCCAGCTCAGATGTCTGCGCTTCATTGTCTTGAGGATGAACTGGAAGGTTGTGGTCTTCCTCAGACTTATTACGGTTGCTACCCCCAGTCTGGTGGCTAGCTGCACCTGTGGAGGCATCTGTATCATATGGTTCCTCCTCAAACTGGAATACGACATTGTTATAGACGGTGGGGGATTGGCTACCCCCGACGTCTGTCGTGGTACCTAACGGAGAGTTGGAACGCGTGCCTTGGAACACACCTGTGTTGGGTACCTTCGTCTTGCTACTCTCGGGCCGCTTTTTGGGCTTGGTGGCCGAGATGGAAAGATTCTTGGATGGCTTTTTGAGAGATTGAGAACCTTGTGCCGTGTTGCACGTAGCGACACAGTTTCATCTTCATCTGCTCTTGCCGACCCCCTATCGAACCTCTGACGTTCGGTCGATGCCGACTGTAGTCTTTGGAAGACGAAACGCCTCCGCGGCGGCATGGTGGCTGCCTATTGAGAGTAGCAGTTGATGGTGATCTAGGTACAAGGATGCCTTAATTTAGGCGTGCCCTGTGCCGCAGATTCCTCTTCCGTCTTACACTTGTGTGAAAGCATCAAGTCCTCCACTTCTGTATCCCTATTGTATGCACATGAGAGCTGCGTACGGGTACGATCAGAGAGTGTCTGGCGAGGCAGACTCCTATTATTCCTATAGGAATGCTGCTTGCATGAGTCCTTCTCCATAGGATGTACCCCCTGGCTTGCATCACATACATGAGTGCTCAAGCGACAAAGGGGTTTAACTGGTCGAGGCATCGAAGCACGGGGACCAGTTTTGTATAACTTCCCATCGGCTGTGCGTGTGACTTTCAATGCAGGCTATTGGTCGGTCATTGGCGTAGTATGTTTGTTGCACAAGGCACGTACTGCCTTAGATTTCTTCCTACTACCCCCAGCGGGTGCATAGTACTCAGAATCCAATAAGGGCTCGCCTGATGGGAAGGCAATTCAGTAGCCGAAATCTTCTCTGGCGCTTCAGCGTTTAGAGGGTTCTAGATCACAGTCCCCTCTATCGTGCTGCTCATCGCAGTCGCCTTGGACACCCAGACACGTCGAGTTTTCTTCGGTTTTACGAACCGCTTCGAAGGACTCGACTTCTCTTTAGAAAGAAGATCTTCAAAAGCTTATTGGTCGAAGCGTACGACCAGCATCTTCTGGGAAGATCCCAGCAAGTTGTCGTCAGATTGTATCACCACCTTCTTGTTGGAGTAGAAGGTCGTCCCTAGCAAAGTCGCCATTTTGTTCGATATCACAAAAGGTTATATGAACTTTTTGTTTATTGAACTTGAAAAAAGGTATAATCGATTCCTATGCGAGGAAGTCTAAGTACAAGAATTCTGGGGAAGCGTGACGGTAGAGATCGAACACTGTAGTGGCTCCTTACTCCGTTGACGATCTGATGACGAGTTGGACTTGCTTTGGCTTTCTGGTACCTTTGATGGTACTCTAGGGTTACCGATCAAGAGGATGCCGGAGTTGAAGACTTCGAAGCTCTGCCTTTTGCCTTCTGCTTCTTTTCTCTCAGTGTGTGTCCTCTTCCTCCTCTTGTTGAAGGGAAAACTCCTTCAATTTATAGGGAAAAGGGGGTACATATGTGATGTGCACTCGGATTTGAGATATGAAGGAATCTGCTGTCATTATACGGTATGGGCTTCTGCTGAGCTGACACATGGTGGACGTCAAGATTCTCCTCTATCGAGATCTCGGATAGTTATCAAAATAACCGAAGGAGGAGACACGTGGCACGTGTCTATTGCTGGGAATCCTTTGTTTAGATGAAGCCGAGTAGATCTTGGATTTCATCTTAGAGTAGGATTCTATTTGATCTTCAGGAGATGATCGGTTTAAACAAACCGACTTGATATGAACTTTATCAAAAGAGCAAACTTCGTCCTTATCTGAGTTTTAAACCAATTGATAAGATATTTTCACTTATCAATATGATCAACCTCTGTCCTATCTTTGAGAGTGGCGGTTTAAACACACCAATTGGGTGGGACCATACAACCTGTGCCTCTAGCGAGGTCTTAGTGCTGCTGTGCTTCTGGTACGACGAGTAGACTGTTCTCCTGGAGACAACGGAGCCTCTATGCTTTCAGGCGACGGGTGGACTATGTTTCGAAGACGACTGAACCTCTATGTGTTTGAGCGACGAGTAGGCTGTACTTCATGCTAACGCGGTTACTGTGCTTATGGAGAGGCATGCGGACTTGTGTTGGATGCAATGGTGTTTCCTAAGTCTTTGATGAAGGGGGTTGAGCTTCTGGGTCGAAGCAGAGGTTTGCGCCATTGAAGCTGGGATGATGTGAAGTCATCACCAATCTGCGCCTCCTGCTGGCGCAGGATTATAGCTGCGCTTCTGGTTTGAAGAAGCTGGCTTTGAAGTCTTCTTTAAGAGCAATTAATGACAGCTCTTTAAGGAACGACTCCCTCTTAATTACCACCTTACTTGGGAAATTTCAAGGGGTCTTTTAATGGTCTAAGACTTAGTCGAATGACCCTATTTAATGGGGTTTATCGTGCTGAGTCCTAGGTTCATCCCATTAATGTGGGAATTTTGACCGACGGCCCCGTAGCCTATGTCTTGGACCACTCCCGTCCTATATAAAGCGGGAGTTTCTTCCGAAGAGTCACGTCTTTCTCTTTTTGTCCTTCAATGTAACACCCCTAAATTTTTGGAATTAATTTTTAATTTTTAATTTTACTTAAATAGGATTTTATGGAATTTATGAATATTTTTTTATCAAATAGTTATTATTATAGATGACCTTAACCATGGTTAAGATTTGGAGTACAAGACGACTAAGAATTATGATACGGATAGTGTACACATGTGCTTTGACTAGTGTTTTAGTCATGATAGGGAAGGCTGAACCATATGTGTATTCTAACTAGGAAAACCAGGCCAAGTTGCGATTTAACCCCCACCGATGATTTATTTATTTAATTATTAGATTATTGACTTTCTAGGAGACCCGGTTGTACCAATTTAGCCCCGACTTGACCCGAACCAAATCCAAATCTAAATAGACATGTAGTACTCTCAAATACCTTCATGTTGATATATATATATTTTGTATATATATTTTATTAATATTAATATGTTTTCAATTTTAGAAAGTTTCTATTTATAGAAAGTGTCTACGTGTAATCCTAGTTGACATTAGTTTATATTTGACCCAAAGTCCAACTCAAACCTATTTAGGCATATTGGGCATTAATATATATTAATAACCATATATATTTAATATTTATTCAGATTTAGATTGCATTTATATTTAGAAATCTAACTAGTTCCATATTAGGAAACCTTTTATTTAAATCCTCAATTAATCAATTAGCCAACTCACCAACACCCAAACAAATCAAAGGGGGCCACTCTTGGCTGACCAAAACAGCCCTCCCCCATGTATATTTAGCCAACATCCCATTAGGAATAGGTTTCCTATTATACTACATGCATGCAACCCAAAAAGTCCATATATATACCTACTTTTAGCCAAACCCAAACCCTAACTTAATTCCCCCTTCCTCTTCCTCTCCATAGCCGACCAACCCTGTCTCCCTCTCCAAATTTTGGCAGCACCTCCTCCATCCAAATCCATCATCTTCATCCTCTCCATCATACAACTCTTTCTCGTCCATAAAAACTCCTTCTTCCATCCAAACTCCACCAAACAAACCCTAAAAACTCCATCTTCTCCATCCAACCATCTAGAACTATTGCCAACCCTTCCAAACTCATCAAGAGAAGATTAGCAAGCAAGGATAGAAATAAAGGTGGAAGCTTTGGCAAGGAGAAGCCTCCACAACCCAGCTAGCAAGGACTTTTGGTAAGAAACCCTAATTTTTCCATCTCAAACCTATGCTATAAATCTGTAAAAATTATGGTATTAGTTCTGTAGAAATAGTGTTTTGATGTCTCTTGGGTAGTATTTTCACCCATAAAAGTTTTATGAATTATGATAGCTATTTTCATGTTTCGGTAGAGCCAAAACTTACCACGTTGTGAAGGAACTATAAGTTTCTGTAGAAATTTTTCAAAACTGAATTTTATGTAGGTTAATATATTTAAATTAGGATTTTTAAGTATTTTTTCACGAATTTATCAATTCAATTCTGGTCAGGAAAATTATAGGTCAAAACTAGTCATTTTCGGGTGATTTGTTGACCTAGAAGATTCCAAACCATTAGTACCATGAAACCTTTGCATCAAAATTTCATATTCTGATATTTAGGACATTTTAATTCTGTTTAAATTGTAATTTTGAGGGTTGTCATAATTTTAGATAATTAATGAAGTTCTAGACAAATTTCGGGTAGACTAGTCGACCCGATAGACAACTAGTAGTTTAATTCTTTAGAAATATAAATTCTAGAAATTCTGAGATAAATCTATAGAAAATTATTTTAAATAATATTCTTATTATTTTTATATGATTTTTATGTATATGATTGAAGTAGGAACATAACTGACTAATTGGGAGTTGGAAACCCAAAAACTGTGTTCGGTGTCTCGTGGAGCCTGTGTGTGATTGTATGGGTCTAAAGGATTCCATAAGAAATTGGATATAATATTAAAATATTATCTTGACTAATTAAGTATATTGTAAGTTCATGAGTAGTGGGTTAATTTAGTTAATTAATTATCTAGGAGCGTCGGATTCCGGCGGCGTAGACGCGGGAGCGACGTTTCAGATTCATAGCGCGACACCAGGCAAGTATACCTTGCCAAATTATACAGTACCTTTTATATGCATGTTCTTTATCCCATCATATTCATGATTATTTTATCTTGAGTTGCGGTTACTTACCTTGTTTCAGTTCTACTTATCTTGTTAGCGTACATTTACATTCTTGATATACATCTAGTGTGTGTTATATTGCCTTCGTGATCACTCGTGTTTTGTGATAGAGTCGTCTAGTCCTACACTACTGACTCTCATGATTTGACTTGACTTGACTTGACATGACTTGAGTAGGACTTGACTTTGACATTCTATAGATTGAGAGTGCTTACCTTGACTACGGTCTATGGGATTATTTTTACTAGGAATGGCTACCGTCTCGATTGGAGTGCTTACCTTGACTGCGATTGAGACACTGTAGATTGGGAGTGCTTGTCTTGACTACAGGCTATAGATTTGACCTATTAGCTACGACTAGTATGGCATGCAAGTATCTTAGGATCTTTGTGTCTTAGATCTTGGTATCTTAGTTATTCTGACTCGGTTGACTTCTTTCACTATTTCTTACTTCTCTGCATACTTGTATTGTTACTTTTTGGCTTGTATATTATGTATCTTGCTAGTCCTCTGAGGACCTGGTGATCCCTCTAGGCTTAGTTAGAGGTGAGGATTTTCTAGAGGTTTACGGTTATGGAGTCGAGGCGGGTGATGTACCTTCGCAGGAGGACGAGATAGTGGCCGAGGACTTCTCTTGAGACATGTCTCTTTACTTTAGACTTGATACATTATTTTCTTTCTTTTCATCAGTGAATATGTAGTTGATTATTCATTTCTTTATACTGTGGTTTCAGGATGTCTTATCCGCGCAGTTATTATTTCTATTTCATGTTGGACAAATCTTTCTTGTTAGTATTATTTTATTGGACTTGATATCTCGTGTCTTATTTTCTGTGTGGATGAGATTAGCTTACCTCTGACTTGTACAATATTCTGGGTTGTTATCATGATTTACAGCTTAAGCATTTCGCTAATGGGCTTACTTTGAGATTTGGCCCATTGGTGAAGTGTTGCTGGCATGTATCGTATCCTGGTCCTATATGTATTTTGGGACTGGGGCGTTACATTTTTTTGTAGTGGCCCATGCAGGTTAATGTTAATCACTTCGGTTACGTTACTGTACCAACGTGAGCCTGCGAATAGGATAGAAATGACCCATATGAACTCATCCACATTCTTGATCTCCTTCTTTGATTCCATTTTCGAACTGTCGTTTGATTGTCTTGAATTGCATCTTGATTGATGCCTTTTCTACCGCGAGTCTTATTTCTCGTACGATAGAATTTAGGAAGATGACTCATCCTAGGTATATACGCTCTATTAATTCAGTTACACTATTAGTTAAACTCTTGAAAGTTGGGTAGAAAGCCTCACCAAGTAGCTTCTAAAGTCCTTATGACCCAATTAATGAAGTATAGTTGAATGACACTGAATATAAGATAGTGTAGAAGGATAGGCTTACCTAAACTCTAGAGTCTTAGAGGCCCATAGCCCAATTGGACGACCAAACCCTTAGACAAAATGATAGTAGGGAAACTGTAGAGACACAAACACCGGACGAGTCTTAGACCTTGATGAACTTGAACTAGTTGTGCTTTCTTTCAAATCATATTCTCGCGTACTTATATTATTTGACTATCTTGACTGATGCTGCTATTATAGCCTATTTTTGCAAGCTTATTCTTTATCGAGCTTGTTCAGGATATATGTTTTATTGGGGACGCCCACTAACATATTGTCTATTTAGAATCAGTATATTATGGTCTCATCAATCTAGTGCACTTGGTTCGCTCTTCTTATGGTTATTCTACGTGGATTGAGATATAGTTAACAAATACTTGCCCTCTAGGATCTCATCCACAACTGCCTTAATAACTCTTTTTTTTCGAACTATTCAATCACCTTTGAAACCCCGTAATTGTATTCGATCCTTGAACTCTCTATTATTTTATGTCTTCACCTATTACGGGAAGATAAACCCTTGTGTTTGAGGAAGGGTATCCACGTGGACCGCTTTCCGACCAGGCGATGCAGTTTGTGCAAGCTAGACAGCAGGCAGGAGCACAACGACCAAGACAGGCCTTTGCCATGAGGATTGAAGACGGAACAACGACAAAAGAGGCAACGGAAGGTAATAACTTGATTTTGTGTTAATAATAGAAGTAGATTATTAATTTACGCTAGTTTGGTGCATGTTTACTTAGGAATAACCATAGAGACAAAGCACACTTTAGAGACATTTTAGAACCATAGACATATTTTTCTTTACCTTGGTGAGTTATTTTAATTTCGAGGACGAAATTCTTTTAAGGAGGGTAGAATGTAACACCCCTGAATTTTTGGAATTTTTTATTATTAATTTTATTTAAGATTTTATGGAATTTATGAATATTTTTATTATTAAATGTTTATTATAGATGACCTTAGCCATGGTTAAGATTTGGAGTACAAGACGACTAAGAATTATGACACGGATAGTGTACACATGTGCTTTGACTAGTGTTTTAGCCATGATAGGGAAGGCCGAGCCATAGGTGTGTTCTAACTAGGAAAATCAGGCCAAGTTGCGACTTAACCTCCACCGATGATTTATTTATTTAGTTATTAGATTATTGACTTTTTAGGAGACCCGGTTGTACCAATTTAGCCCCGACTTGAACCGAACCATATCCAAATCTAAATAGACATGTAGTACTCTCAAATACCTTCATATTTATATATATATTTTGTATATATATTTTATTAATATTAATATATTTTTAATTTTAGAAAGTTTCTATTTATAGAAAGTATCTACTTGTAATCCTAGTTGGCATTAGTTTATATGTGACCCAAAGTCCAACCCAAACCTATTTAGACATGTTGGGCATTAATATATATTAATAACCATATATATTTAATATTTATTCAGATTTAGATTGCATTTATATTTAGAAATCTAACTAGTTCCATATTAGGAAACCTTTTATTTAAATCCTTAATTAATCAATTAGCCAACTCACCAACACCCAAACAAATCAAAGGGGGCCACTCTTGGCTGACCAAAATAGCCTCCCCCATGTATATTTAGCCAACATCCCATTAGGAATAGGTTTCCTATTATACTACATGCATGCAACCCAAAAAGCCCATATATATACCTACTTTTAGCTAAACCCCAACCCTAACTTAATTCTCCCTTCCTCTTCCTCTCCATAGCCGACCAACCCCCTCTCCCTCTCCAAATTTTGGCAACATCTCCTCCATTCAAATCCATCATCTTCATCCCCTCCATCATACAACTCTTTCTCCTCCATAAAAACTCATTCTTTCATCCTTCTTCCATCCAAACTCCACCAAACAAACCCTAAAAACTCCATCTTCTCCATCCAACCATCTAGAACCATTTCTAACCCCTCCAAACTCACCAAGAGAGGATTAGCAAGCAAGGATAGCAATAAAGGTGGGAGCTTTGGCAAGGAGAAGCCTCCACAACCCAACTAGCAAGGACTTTTGGTAAGAAATCCTAATTTTTCCATCTCTAACCTATGCTATAAATCTGTAGAAATTATGGTATTAATTCTGTAGAAATAGTGTTTTGATGTCTCTTGGGTAGTATTTTCACCCATAAAAGTTTCATGAATTATGATGGCTATTTTCATGTTTCGGTAGAGCCAAAACTTACCATGTTGTGAAGGAACTATAAGTTTATGTAAAAAATTTTCAAAATTGAATTTTATGTAGGTTAATATATTTAAAGTAGGATTTTTAAGTATTTTTAACGAATTTATCAATTCAATTCTGGTTGGAAAAATTATAGGTCAAAACTAGTCATTTTCGGGTGACTTGTTGACCTAGAAGATTCCAAACCATTAGTACCATGAAACCTTTGCATTAAAATTTAATATTCTAATATTTAAGACATTTTAATTCTGTTTAAGTTATATTTTTGAGGGTTTTCATAATTTTAGATAATTAATGAAGTTCTAGACAAATTTCTGGTAGACTAGTCGACCCGATAGACAACTAGTAGTTTAATTCTTTAGAAATATAAATTCTAGAAATTCTGAGATAAATCTATAGAAAATTATTTTAAATAATATTCTTATTATTTTTATATGATTTTTAAGTATATGATTGAAGTAGGAACATAACTGACTAATTGGGAGTTGGAAACCCAAAAACTGTGTTCGGTGTCTCGTGGAGCCTGTGTGTGATTGTATGGGTCTAAAAGATTTTACGAGAAATTGAATATAATATTAAAATATTATCTTGACTAATTAAGTATATTGTAAGTTCATGAGTAGTGGGTTAATTTAGTTAATTAATTATCTAGGAGCGTCGGATTCCGGCGGCGTGGACGCTGGAGCGACGTTTCAGATTCACATCGCGACACCAGACAAGTATACATTGCCAAATCGTACAGTACATTTTATATGCATGTTCTTTAATTCTTTAGTGTTCTTTATCCCATCATATTCATGATTATTTTATCTTGAGTTGCGGTTACTTACCTTATTTCAGTTCTACTTATCTTGTTAGCGTACATTTACATTCTTGATATACATCTAGTATGTGTTATATTGCCTTCGTGATCACTCGTGTTTTGTGATAGAGTCATCTAGTCCTACACTACTGACTCTTATGATTTGACTTGACTTGACATGATTTGAGTAGGACTTGACTTTGACAGTCTATAGATTGGGAGTGCTTACCTTGACTACGGTCTATGGGATTATTTTACTAGGAATGGCTACCGTCTCGATTGGAGTGCTTACCTTGACTGCGATTGAGACACTATAGATTGGGAGTTCTTGCCTTGACTACAGTCTATAGATTTGACCTATTAGCCACGACTAGTATGGCATGCCAGTGTCTTAGGATCTTTGTGTCTTAGATCTTGGTATCTTAGTTATTCTGACTCGGTTGACTTCTTTTACTATTTCTTACTTCTCTGCATACTTGTATTGTTACTTTTTGGCTTGTATATTATGTATCTTGCTAGTCCTCTGAGGATCTGGTGATCCCTGCAGGCTTAGTTAGAGACGAGGATTTTCTGGAGGTTTACGGTTCTGGAGTCGAGGCGGGTGATGTACCTTCGCAGGAGGACGAGATAGTGGCTGAGGACTTCTCTTGAGACATGTCTCTTTACTTTAGACTTGATACATTATTTTTTTCTTTTCATCAGGAATATGTAGTTGATTATTCATTTCTTTATACTGTAGCTTTGGGATGTCTTACCCGCGTATTTATTATTTCTATTTCATGTTGGACATATCTTTTTTGTTAGTATTATTTTATTGGACTTGATACCTCGTGTCTTATTTTCTGTGTGGATGAGATTAGCTGTGTACCTGTGACTTGTACTATATTCTTGGTTGTTATCATGATTTACAGCTTAAATATTTCGCTAATGGGCTTACTTTAAGATTTGGCCCACTAATAAAGTGTTGCTGGCATGTACCGTATCCTGGTCATATACGTATTTTGGTACTGGGCCGTTACATTCAACACCAAGCTGGATCCAGACTTAGCTTTCGAGCGACCGTTGGCCTTGCCTAAGTCGGATTTTGGTTGAGGATCCCTTCGTTCAAAGGAGCTGTGCCTTCGTAGAAGAACTGCTGATGAGCTTTGGGATGTGCTGGAATGCTTCTCATAGGGAGTTCGAACTTGAGCGACATCTTGGAGGTCTTGGAGGTCCTGACAACCGAGTTCGGTCTGGTTGCCAATATAAAGCACCGTAGGTTGTGCTCTGCCCTGCACATTAGCCGCTGCACGCTTTTGTTAGGCTGGAAGAGCCTCAGAAGCTAATGTGCTTTTGAAAAGGGCCTCCTGTCATGCTGTGGACTGAATTCTCGCTCGGTCCAATAGCTGCTTCAGGAAGAGCTGCGCATCTGAGGGGGGTGCTATGGTGGCAGACTTTGATGGCGACTGTATTCATATCTTCTATCCATATTCCCTCCTCTCATGATGATTACACTGTGAAGATGGACCCCAGCGCAGATCTGTAGGAGGTTTTAGTTCAGCATATGTAATCACAAATACTTTATAACAGATCCTTGTAATTAGGAAGTTTTCTTTTATGTAATCGTGACGAATCTGTATTAGAGTCTTGTAGCCATGATTTAATAAAAAGAACTCTCCTTGAACTTTTCATCTGTTTTTTGTGAGTTTGTCTTTTCTGTTGGCGTGCTTGACCGCCTGCGCTTCTGTGAAGCTAGGTTGGTAGCGAGAGCACCAACCTGCGCTGTTCGTCATCTGCACCTTTGTGAATATGGGTGGGTAACGAGAGTACCCACCTGCGCCTTGTGTCACCATGCACTTTTTTATTCTTCTACAGTCACCTGGATAAATCTCAACCTTTAATAACTCAAATAAAATTACAAGAATGACATAACTCACATTGAACCTTTTGTCCCAATAGGTTCAACCTCCTCACTACTCTCAAGAAGAAAAATAGAAGATTACAATTGAGATCACTCACCAACCCGTGGCAATCTTCCTAACTGAAGTTGACGACTCTTCGATTACATCTTCTTCTTCCTTCTGTCTTGGGTGACGAAATCCTAAGAGCAAAGTACAAACTTTCTTTTAAAATTCCTTGTACACGAGTACCCCGAATCTCCACTATGTGCTTTCCTTTCTGCCTCCACCCTCACCTCATATAAATAAGATGAGAAACCTAATTTTAGGGTTACAAAATCCTAAAAGTAGTCCATCATCAGGTCTGGCCGTCCACCAACAACCAACGATGTAGATTATATCCCATTATCAATTATGAACATCCCAATATGGTCAAATTAAATATTTGATACAAATTTATAATTTTGATTAAATCCGATATTTAATGTAGATTTTTAAATCATATCAAATTAAATCTTTTACCATATTTGGGCTCTAAAATTTGCTCTTACCAAATTCAGACTGGACTCCAACAATCTCCCCCTCTAGTCTGATGATAGGGTGTTGACCCCATGGCTCCTCAACTGGACTCCATGCATGCCGCCCCGCGACAAAGTTCCTGCTCCCCCATGCCACTGATCTCCGATCGTCCGAGTTGCTTTGCTTCTTCCTTTGTCTCCAGGTAGAACTGTCAAAACGGGCCAGGCCCGTTGGGCCGGCCCGCCTCGCCATACAAAAAGGTGGGTTGGGCTATACATTTAAAGCCCCGTTTTGCAGTGGGCCTCAGTGGGTTGGCCTGTGCGGGCCGCGGGCTTGGATGGGGCAGTCTTGGGCGGTGCGGGCTAGCCCACGGGCTATATCAAGTAACATTTGATTTAATTAAAGGCATTTAAATTTTTAAAGCCTTAAAGCCTAAAGGCATTTAAAGCCTTAAAGGCTTGGGCGGGGTGGGCTAGCCTTAAAGGCTATTGCATGTTACAGTAAATTAAATGCCTTTAAGGAATTTGAGACTCAAATTAGTAATCATATTAAATGTCTGACTCAAATTAAATGCCTGATACAATCAAATCAAGTAACGGTATGAAGGAATAATGATTCCTCTTTGAACGAACAATCAAGTTCTCCTCAAATTAGTTATATGATATATCATATTAGTTATATGATATATCATAATTAGGCATTTAATATATCATAATGATTCCTCTTTCCAATAAGTTATATGATATATCATTTAAATTTTGTATTGCCTACAGAAGCGGGCTAGCCCGCCTGGCCCGCGGCCTACCGGCGGGTTGGGCTAGGCTGGGATTTTTTGGCCCATCAAAATGGTGGGTTGGCCCACCCCGCCTCGCAAAATAGTAGGTTTTAGTGAGTTATGGGTTGGCCTGCCCCGCCAGCCTGTTTTGACAGTTCTATCTCCAACTCCTCGACCGTCACGTCGACGCCAGCTGCCATGCGTAGCACCTACTGCACTAATGGAATCCTATCGATATTAATGACACGAGCAAGACCGAAGTCCCTGACGATCAGCCTAACCGTAAGTCTCGGCTGCCTGTCCCTGACTTCTGTCTTCCACCGAAAAGTATTAACGTTCTGACAAGCTTCCTCACCCTTGGCTGGCCCAACCAAGCGGATGGTACGGTTCTCACAAGATTCGAACTCCTGAACCTGCACACCTTCGTGTCCGAACTTGAAGCTCCCCCATACACAAGTGTCCTCGAGCAGAACATCACGCACTGTGCATGTCATCGATGACCCACAACTTCCTCTGAACTGTGTGAATGATGATGCTCCCGCCTCAGTTGAGTTTGCTGCAAACCTTGATCTCCTTTCTGGCTTTGAACTGCTGAAACCGATGTCGCTACATAAAGCTTTGGCAAATCATCTGTCGCCAAAACTGGATTCATAGAGCAACCCCACCTGGATTTATAGAGCAACCCCCACTTGGAGACCGACCAGCTATCATAGGACTGACAGATTGACCCTTAATCTTTGACTCATCACCATCCGTCGCTTTGTCTCGACGAATTGAATCCTCCATATCCCTCAAAGCATCTAGAAGCCCCTTATCAATAAGTTCTCAACGATCTACCTCATGTCGAACACCTCTCGGTAGAAGCATGGAATTTCACAACCAGAAAGCCCATGCGCCAGACACTACATGCGCCAGGACTCGCACAGAACACTTCACAGCAAAGTCAATAACCATGGACATTTGAAGAAGGACTTTTTATTTATATATAAAAGTCTATTATATGTCTAGAAAAGGTTGTACAAAGGAGGAAAGATCCTAAGTCTACAGCCACCGGCCACCATGCGCCTCCAGTTAGGCGCAGCAGTCATCATGCGCTGCCAGTCACCATGCGCTGTCAGTCAGGCGCAGCAGACATCATGCGCCTCCAACCAGGCGTATCCCACCATATCTTCAGCAGCTCAGTCATGTACATCCAGCTCAGCTATGTGCATCCCTTCAGCCAAATTCTTCCAGCCAGGCTCACCTGGCCGAGCAGAGCCCAGTTATGTGCCGCTCTTCCAGCCAGGCTCACCTGATAAGTGCTTCGCCAAGCAAAGCATTTAACCCTCTGGCTGGAACCAAGGAAGAGAAGAGCACCGCAAATGCTGTGGCCAGGGGAGGCTTCGAAAGAGCCTCCAAAGCCGAAGGAAGACCGTGATCGAAACCGCGGCTAAAGGAGCAGCTTTCAACACGATCAAAGTGGGGAAACCCCACTTTGAAGGAAGAAAGAGCCTAGCACCGCCATTCCGATCTACGGCTCTTCCGGAATAACGGGGACAAGGCCCGAGCATCCCTATCTTTGGATGCAACAGGCACCTTCCGCCTGCCTCGGAAGCCCTCGACTCCGTCTTTTGGATGTAACAGTCACCTTCAAGAGCATCGAAGACAACACAGCGTCTCATCTTCACCCTCGGGAGCACTTCGTCAATAGAATGCACCCGCATGTTCAAGTTCATGTTAGAAGTACGTGAGGGAATGAGAAGCAAATCTTCTCTCCATGCCACTATTTATAGGCCGGGCAGATCAAACCCACGCGCCAAGTGGATGGCCCTCCGAATTCCGTGCAATGAATTTACATTAAATGGATGAATCGGACGCCTCGAATTCAGCCAAACGGCTATTTATGGCACTCGAAGAGCGAGACAGCCGCATCATTAAAAGACATGTCCGATGCGCCAGCCAGACAGCGCATCACACGGACGCGCCCTTCGGCATCAGGCACATCACACAGACGCGCCCTACAGTACTCGGCGCATTACAGAGGGTGCGCCCTCACACATCTCCATACCGAGTGGAACGCCAACCGACGCGCCCACTCAGCTGTCCATCGAACGTCACCAACATTAAATGCTGAACTGACAGAGTTGGCAGTACGCCTCCCAAAGTTTGAACAGTTGACAGCTTTATTCAGAAAACGAAGCGTCGGCAACGTCAGCATCATCATGACTTTATTTCCACGGCTACTGCCACGTGGCCACTCCACCATCAGCATGCGCCTCTACGGCCATGCGTCCAAATCAGCATGCGCCTCAAAAGCCATGTGCCTCAGACTGCTCTCTGATCCCGAAAGACAGAAGGAAAGTCGCCTGCATGTGCCTCAAAAGCCATGCGCCCCAAATGGTTTGTAACTCCTAAAGGTTATGAGCCGCAGCCTCCTCCTGCGCCCAATCCAAGGCGCAGCTCACCAGATCACTTCTCTCCACCAAATCCGAGATCTTCGAACCATGAGTCGACGACACGTGTCTTTTGACTCAACTCATCCAAGATTTCAGCAACGGAAAGATCTTCTCTCTGCTACGTGCCGGCTCACAACAGCAGTATGAAGAGTTCTCCCCCTCGATCAGGGCGCAGCATCCGTACGCCTCCATCAGCAACCTCCACGTGGCGTCCCCACACCGGCGCATCCTGCATGCGCGCATGAGCAGCCAGCCTACAAAACTATAAATAGAAGGATCATCTCCTTCACACACACACAGAGACTCAGAACAAAAAAGACTCAAAAAGAATCCACAACAGAGAATCACCAGAGAGGCAGTCCTAGACACTCAACGTCTTCCTCCTCTCAGCAAGCTCCAGCACCCAGAGCAATCAACACCTTCAGAGAACCGATAACCGCCGTCAGCCGGTCAACGGAGTCAACGCATTACCACTCGCTCCATTGGCACTAAGGACCCAGCTTAAACAAAAGTGTACTCCTAGGACTACATCTAAGTCCTATATTGTATCACTGTTCTGTTTGTATTAGATTTCAATCAAAACAATTTTAATGGCAAACAAGCTGGCGACTCTGCTGGGGACTTCTTTCTTCTCTACCGAGAAGGTTGTGTCACAGGCCGACGACGTGAAGGTGGGCTCCTCCCACAAGACGCTGGTAGTGCGCCTCAATCAACAGGCGTACGAGGAGTTCATTTCTGAAGGAAGTGCGAGTCCTTCGAAGCGGCTGTCGAAGCCGAAGAAGACCCGCACAGTCTGGGTGCGCAAAGTCGACGCCTCGAGCACCACCGTTGAAGGGGATGCGCTCGTCCAGCCTTCCCTTCCTGCTGACGTCCTCAGCAGTCAAGGTGCGCCCGCTGATGCAGCGCATCTCTCGGGGAAGCGTGCGGCTGACCACGTTCCCCAGCCATCTTCTCTCAGGCGAGAAAGATACGTCGACGGAGCAGGGGCGCAGCCAATGCCCCGCGCATCACTTCTGATGCGCCACAAAGAGCCTCTGTCTTTGACAGACTCACTCGCTGTAATGGCGAGGAGAATTTGGATGCTGAGTACTATGCGCCCCAGCGGGCTGGTACAAAGAAATCCAAGGCGGCACGGGCCATGCGCCACAAACGTGCTATGCCAGCAGCCGGCCAGAGGCACACACTTACAATCACGTGCGCTGCCGATGGCAAGCTGTACAAGGTTGACTCAAGTGCTTCTGCACCGACAACGAGTCGACCTTCAAAGTCCTCATCTCGCTTGGACGCATTCACTACGTGCACAACCAAGCCGAGAGAGGCAAATTCAGTGGTCTTGAACTCCCGCGCCTCCTCTGGTTGTGCGTTTGAGGTCCGTTCATGTCACTTCAAATGCTGTGGTTCCCCCACTACTGATCGTGATGCCTGCTTGGTATTAGATAAGGGGGCGCAGCACTCACCCGACCACCCCGGCGCTTGGCCCTGCCATGCGCCTGAGAGGGATGTGGGGGTAGCACTCTCCTCCAACGACCTGCGCAACGTGATCACTCACAAGTGTCGGTCAGGAGAGTTGACCAACAAGCACGATGCGCCTCTCACGGGGCACACTTGTGCAGTGGTCACCATCAACTGCTGTTGCAAGACAGCAGTACCGCCAAAGCAGTCGGTCTTCCAACGGCTACAATCATCGACACCCCTCCGACATCGCCTTGGGACGAAGGTGTCAGCAGAAGAGGAGCTAAAGGTTGCTTCATGCAACGTGATCTCCAACTCCTCATCTGTCCGGAAGACGACTACCAATTCCTCGTCTTCATCCAAAAGCCAGCCGAGGAAAACCAAGGCAGCTGTCTCGACCTTTGGAGTGTTCGAAGGCACTCGGTCGAGGAAGAAGTTCTTGGAGGAAGCTGGGGGTAGCCAGACCCTTGTCGAGCCTCCTTCCGAAGACGAAGATGTCTAAAGCACAGCTGCGGCGGATCTTCATCAAGGCGAAGATGGCCTCCCTGAAGCCCCTCAAAATGACGATGTCCTCCAGAACACCGCCGGGGGTAGTGCTGGAAACGAAGAGGCCCTTCAAGATAGAGCTGAGGGCAGTCAGGCCCTTGCAGATGCGCCTGTCGAAGACGAACTCCAGAATGTGGCTGGGGGTGGCCAAACACCAGGAGAAGTGACTCCCCCACATGAGAGCGAGGCTGAGAGCGAAGCCTCAACTAATCCATCCACTTCCGGCCGTGTCATGACAGTATACATGACCGGGGGTGATCTTGAGACTGATGCGCCGCCATAGGACATTGTCCAGCGCATAGACTCGCTAGAGGGAGGACTCAAAACCCTCTCTGCCTCAATGCAAGCACTGACTCAAGCAGTGTTTGAGATGCGGTCGGCCTTGATCCGGACACCTTCAAATGGTCCCGACCCAGGAGCCAATGGAGAGTCGAGTGTGCCCCTCCAACGGACACCCTCAGACACAGAAGCACCCCGGACGTCGGAGCCCTCAAACACTCCACTCCAGGTGGTACCTCCTTCTCCGACTCCTAGCTCTACGGAGGACGTGGTCGAAATGATCAAAGATCTGCGGGAGCGCTTCGAGTCCAAGAACAGGCAGGAGGAGCGCCAGAGGATGGGCATTCCCCAGCCTTATCCCCTTGAGTGGAACAAGGTGGTTTATCCCCCAAAGTATAAACCACAAACACTCACGCCGTATGACGGGAAGGACTCTCCACGACGGTACCTGACGTACTTCCAGTCGCAGACAGGGCATCTTCCGAAGGAGGACGCGCTCCTCACCAGCATCTTTGTTGGGGCCCTGAAAGGGGTGGCGTATGACTGGTACTGCAGCCTCCCCGATAATTTTATATCGTCCTTCGACGACCTGACACGCCTCTTCCTCGACCGCTTCTACGACGGTGGAAAGGACATGACGATGGCGTCTCTCATTGAGATACGCCAGAAGGACAAGGAAACGGTTCGGGCATTCATCGAACGCTTCCGTCAGGCCTACTTCAGGCTACCTCCAGGCATGCCAGAGCATGCGCTTCTCTCCGCTTGCAGTATGAACATGCTGCCTGCAGTAAAGCTCTGGCTTAACTCTACTCCCCCTCCCGACTGGAGCTCCCTAATCATCGAAGCTGAAGCTGCAGAGAAGAAGGCGGCCAATGCACGTCTTCTGGGTGTTAGCTTCCCCGCCTTTGACGATAAGGGGAAAAAGTCCGCAATCAACAACTCCGGACGAGAAACAAAGGGGAAACAGGCATTGACTGTTAATGCCTCGAAGGGCGCATCTGCGCCTACTCAAAAGCCTCCACTGGCACCGAGACCCAAGGAGGTTTATTTATTCAATGATGATGACACCCTGCAACTCTTTGAGATACTGAAGCAGGGTGACAAGATCAAGCTTCCGGACCCGAAGCGGCCCGATGAAGTCGGGAAAGTGGACAACCCGAGGTACTGTCACTACCATCGGTTTGTCGGACACCCGACTAAGGACTGCTATGTCCTCAAAAATTACATCCAGCGCATGATCAATGCGGATGTAATCTCCATCGACTATGAAGAGAAGACGGTGTCAGCTAATGTGGTGTCACTTCAGTTCGGCACCTTGCCGCCGACTACCACACAAGATGGCGTCGTCCCCATCCCTAAGGCGACAATGGAGGTGGTGAACTTGCCACCCACCCGTGACAATGTGAGTGGACTTGTCCCACTCACCACATCTCGAGGAGAGGTCCTCTGGGTTCACCCCGACCTCGTCTCTGAGGTAACTCAACCGGAGGTACGCCCTACCTCCAAAGCAAAAGGCAGGAAGATCAAGTCTTGCCGCACGGTCTCTTCTTCAACGGAAGAGGCGCTTCCTGTGCAGACGCGTGCACAACAGAACTCCCAGCCCGGTGAAGCTGCCGCCGAAGTGGTGCCTCCTAGCACCATCCCTGAGGAGGGTCCATCCAAGCCCTCAGCAGGCAATAAGCAAAAGCAAGTGGAGGCCCGTTTCGACGGACCTCTGCGGAAAGAAAATGCTTCGGGGCTAGCCAAGCCCCACAATTTTGACATTCTGGCGCAACTGGCCAGTACTCCTGCACGCTTGTCTTTGTTCGAGCTCCTGCGTCTCTCCAAGGACTCCCGAGAAGCTCTCTGCGAAGCTCTGAAGGATGCCGAATCCTTTCTCAGTCAAATCAAGCAGCCTGAAGACCTCCCAACTACTTGTGCACACTGTCATTGTGCGGATGAAGTTATCCCAAACATAACTTTCACCCAACAAGACATGCTGCTCAAGCATCACCGACATAACCGACCGTTGTATTATACAGGGTACATCGGTTCGGTAAAGGTGAGCAGGATTCAGATCGATCCGGGGTCTTCCCTAAGCATCATCCCAAAGGCGCTGCTATCAAAGCTGGGGATCCCAATGTACCGACTGGCGCCCTCCAATACGACCATCAGTGGCTTCAACGCTAGCAAGAGCGAGCCACTGGGCAAGATCCGGCTGAAGTGTCACATCGGCAGCCTCAAAACTGAGGTGACTTGTTATGTGGTGGATGCCGAGGTCAACTACAACATCTTACTCGGACGACCATGGTTACATGAGTACATGGTGGTGCCCTCCACGCTCCACCAATGCATAAAATATGTATCCACCAACGGCGTCATCCGGACGGAGTTTGCAGATATCGATCCCTTCAAAGGGATTGAGGCCTACTTCACCGATTTCGACTTGTACAAGCCACTTGACGAGAAGGAAGCCAACGACGCCGATGATGAAGCAGAGACGGCAACAGAGCCGGACTTGGAGCCCCAAATGACTCCCGACGCCCCCTTGAAAATCCGATTGAAGGGCAAGCCTGCCCAGAAGGCGCCTCCAATGAGCATCAAGCTATCAGGGAAAGCACCGACTCACGAAGCTCCCCTGAAGATACGCCTCAAGGGAAAGCCACCTCAAACAGCGGCTCCCCTGGTGGTAAAATTACAAGGGAAGGCGCCACTCATCGGAGGCGCAACCGAGGCACCTCTCAAGGTGCGTCTTAAAGGCAAGCCGCCGTAGTCATCCAAGATGCCGGAGAGGGCTCACATAACCCTCTCAGACCCCAAAGTCAGAGCGGTGGAGGACTCTCCTGATCCGGCCCCAGTGCTTACAAATGAGGAGCTTGGCGAATATATCTCTGCTGATGTAGATGCACCCTCCTTCGACAATATAATCCCACGGGATAAAATCTCGTACTTTATCAATAATAGAGTGTCTTTCAATTATTCTTGTCTTCCACATTGGAATGCCATGTATACATTAGACAACGCTCTACGGTCGTTGCAAACACAAGTAACGACCGTCTACCATAATCAAATAGTCCCGTCTCAAGGAGTCTTCATAGTCCCTCCACGGAGCCGAGACCAAGGCACCATCATCTCGGGCAAAATCGAGCGTCGTCGGGACCTCCCGTCAATCGAGCCCGAACCTGATACCGGCAGAGTACAAGTCTATCGGTACACAGATGCGGCTAAGCACATCATCCAAAAGATGGGCTACGACCTGAAAAGCAACAAAGGCTTAAACTACGGCAAGGGTCGGCATCTCCCTGTCCGGCTTTCGATGCCCAATGGAAAGCCACAGGATTACTATAATCGGACTCGACGGGGGTTAGGCTATGTCACGCCGCCATCAACTCCAGAGAGTTCAGACGCAGAAGACATAGAACATTCCCACTCGTCTGAAGCATCGACGTGGGTTTCCGATACCAGTATCGGATCAGTCTTCAGGAAAGTGCTGTCAGCTAACATGACATCGGCGCAAACTCAAAAAGATGAAGGCGAAGACCAACCGCCGGAACCCTTCGAAGAGGAACCCTGGGCTCAACGCCTAGGAGAACAATGGGAGTCTAGTTTTGAGTTACGAGAACCTCCCACCGAAGACGAAGTCGAGCAGATCGACCTCGGGGATGGGTCTTCTTCTAAACCCATCTTTATCAGCAAAAGCTTGGAAGGAGAAGACCGAGAATCTTTAGTCCAACTGGCTAAAGAGTATATTGATGTCTTCGCCTGGAGCTACGAAGACATGCCGGGTCTCGATCCACAGATCGCGATGCATAGGTTGAACATCTTACCAGATGCCAAACCTATCAAACAACAACAGCGACGCTTCCGCCCGGACATCATGAATGCCATCGATCAGGAGGTGGACAAGCTCTTGACCAGTGGCTTCATCCGTGAGGAACAACACCCGGACTGGGTAGCCAACGTCGTCCCTGTCACCAAGAAGAACGGGAAGATACGAGTCTGTATCGACTTCAGGGATCTCAACTCTGCTTGCCCGAAGGATGAATTCCCGCTCCCAATTACCGATGTAATGATCGACAACACATGTGGCTTTGAACGCATGTTCTTCATGGACGGGTATTCAGGCTACAATCAAATCAAGATGTTCCCCGATGACGCAAAACACACGTCATTCAGGACTCCGAAAGGTGTTTTCTCCTACACAGTAATGCCCTTCGGCTTGAAGAATGCCGGTGCAACATACCAACGAGCGATGAGTACCATCTTCCGTCAACATCTTCGCAAGACAGTTGAGTGTTATGTTGACGACATCGCAGTTAAGAGCCGCCTCAAAAGAGATCACCTACAGGACCTGAGGACGGTCTTTGATCTCATGCGGGCACATCAACTCAAAATGAACCCCGCTAAATCCTTCCTGGGGGTTTCTAGCGGCAAATTCTTGGGCTTTGTCATCACGGCAAAAGGCATTCATGTCGATCCCGAGAAGACTAAAGCCATCCTCAATATGGACCCTCCGAAGAACCTTCGAGAACTTCGGGGCTTACAGGGACGTCTGGCATACATCCGGAGGTTCATAGCAAACCTCTCCGGTAAATGTCAACCCTTTACTCAGCTAATGAAGAAGGGAGTCTCTTACGTCTGGACAGAGGAGTGCCAAATGGCTTTAGACGACATCAAGGCTTACTTGACAAGCCCGCCAGTCCTAGTGGCACCTGTCGCCGGCAAACCATTCCTCCTCTACGTCAGTGCCATGGATCATTCCCTCGGCGCTTTACTGGCTCAAAACAGCGATGCAGGCTACGAGCAAGCAATCTACTACCTCAGTCGAACACTCATCGGGGCCGAACACCGGTACAACCCTATTGAAAAGGAGTGCTTGGCTTTGGTGTTTGCCATTCAGAAGACTCGTCATTACGTCTCGGGCCAGACAATTCACGTCATCTCCCGAGTCAATCCACTCAGAGTTCTCATGACGAAGCCAGGGTCATTAAACTCCCGGCTGGCTACATGGGCGATCCTACTAACGCCATACAATATGGTGTTTGTCCCGCAGAAGGCGGTCAAGGGTCAGGCTATGGCTGACTTTTTAGCTGCACACCCCATCCCAGAATCTTTAAAACTCTATGAAGACATCCCGGATGAAGTCCAAGAATCAAACGTCACTGAAGGAGGCCCCGTTTGGCGGATGTTCTTCGATGGCGCTTCAAGAACGGGCCCCAACGGCCAAATCATCGCAGGAGTGGGGGTAGTCTTGGTCTCCCCCGATCAGCTGGTCATCCAGCGCGCATACTCTCTTTCGAAGCCGTGCTCCAACAATGTTGCTGAGTACAACGCACTCGTCATGGGACTCCAGCTAGCACAACAGCTGGGGGTGGATCATCTGGAAGCCTACGGCGACTCGAAACTCGTCGTAAACCAAATTCGGGGGCAATACGAGGTTCGCCATGAAGATTTGATCCCTTACCATGAAGTTGCATTGAACATCATTTCAACCTTCACTGGGTTCTTCATCGAACATGTACCCCGTCTACAAAACTTGGAGGCTGACGCTCTGGCTGGCCTCGTAGCCTCATTGGCCGCGCCCCTTGGGACTCAACACTATGTCACGGTAACTGGCCGAGACTTAATTTGTCCCAGAAATAACCTATGTTTGCAAATGGCTCACGCTGTGCCAACAAACACCGTTGTTAATGTCCGAGACTGGAGATTCCCGTTCATCGACTTCGCCGTCTACGGAATCCTTCCGGAAGACCCGAAGGAAGCCGTCTCAGTCAGGAGACGCTCTCTTCGATTCTACTACGATACAGCCACTAAAACGCTGTACCGACGCTCCTTCGACGGGCTTCTCCTTCGATGCCTGTCTAACGAAGAAGCGGCCGAAGCTCTTCGAGAAGCTCATGACGGAACTTGCGGAGCTCACCAACCAGGTCCTAAGTTGCAAGATCGACTGCGACGTATGGGCTACTACTGGCCAACCATGGCCGCCGACGCAGTGGAATATGCTAAGAAGTGCCATGCATGCCAACTTCATGCAGACTTCATACATACACCGTCTGAACCTCTACATCCTACAGTCGCCTCCTGGCCATTCGAAGCCTGGGGCATGGACATTGTAGGACCAATTACCCCTCCTTCATCAAGAGGACATCGTTTCATCCTGGCCATCACCGATTACTTCTCCAAATGGACGGAAGCAGTCCCACTAGCGGAAGTAAAAAGCTCCAGGGTGGTCAGCGTTATCAAACACCATGTCATTTACCGTTTCGGAGTACCCAGGCGAATCATTCATGACAATGGTCCCCAATTCATCAGCCACATTTTCAGCAGGGTCTGTGACAAGAATCGTATTCAAAACGTGGCCTCAACCGCCTACAATCCGGCAGCAAACGGATTAGCTGAGGCATTCAACAAGGCTATCGTTAGGCTGCTCAAAAAAGTCGTGTCATCCAACAAACACGACTGGGACGAAAAGCTTGGCGAATGCCTTTGGGCCTACCGCATAACAGTACGGACCCCAACAGGTAACACTCCATTCTCTCTGGTCTACGGGAGCGAAGCAGTACTGCCTCTCGAGATACAGATACCTTCGCTCCGCGTGGCAATCACAAACGATCTCACAGAAGAAGACAATCAACGTCGTCGTTTGCGGGAACTGGAGGCACTTGACGAAAAGCGTCTCCTAGCTCAACAACGCATCGAACTTTACCAAGCCCGTATATCACAGGCTTTCAACAAGAAGGTCAAGCAAAGAACTTTCTAAGTTGGCGACCTGGTTTTAGCAGTCAGAAGGCCAATGGTGTTAACTCACAAGACACCAGGGAAGTTCGAGCCCAAATGGGAAGGACCCTTCATCATTGAGACGGTATACTCGAACGGTGCTTACCGCCTCGCCAAACCCAATGGGAACTTGTTCATGATGCCCATCAACGGCAAGTTCCTAAAGAAGTACTATTCTTGACATCCTCCAAGACATGTATTTCCCCAAACAACCTCTTTTCACAAAAATCAAACGCTTCCGGAACCCAGCTGTTCCGTGGCATCCTTCCGTAGAAAGATAACCACGTCCACATTACCTCTGAGTTGTCTCTCTACATCCTACAAAGCGGAACCTTACATTTCGTGAGCTTACGCTATCCTTCATGTTTACCACGTCCACATTACCTCTGAGTAAACATCCCGTACAAACAACTCCTGTGTTGTCGTACATTGATCGCAGAACTTCCACGTCCACATTACCTCTGAGTTGTTCAGCGTATCCCCCAGGATCATTCCTACCACGTCCATAAATACCTCTGAGTAGGAAGATTCTATCATTTGAACCTAATGATTGCCATGTCCACATTACCTCTGAGCAAACATGTTGGTTCCTTCAAACTTATTATCTGTACCTAAAAACCAAGGTGCGCAAAAGATAATAGGTCCACATAAATCATCAAGTTCATGAGATCAAAAATGAACACATCACAAAAAAAAGAGAGTGTATTTCATTATTTTTCAAAAAAAAAGGGAGTACAGAAATACGCTATTTCCCCAGCGAGAGTTGCAAAAACACATAAAAAGAAGAGAAGCTATAATCCCCGATCCTCTCCAGGGTGGGATGAGAGCTCTCTGACTCGACGTCTCAGGTCGGTAGTGCGAGTTTCCACAGTCGCCTGGACTCGCAGCTCGGCTTCTTGACGCATTAATCCGACAGCCTCAGCGGAAGTTTTACTCTCATACTTCTCATCAAGCTGTCGTCGCTGCTGAGCCAAAGCAAGGGTCCGCTGAGTAAGAGTTGCTTCCTCCTGCTTGAATGCCACGTGTTCAGCCAGGACACGATCAGCTTCTAGTTGAAGTTGGGCCCGCTGGTCTTCAAGACGGCGCATCTGAGCATCAACCTCTGCGATGTTAGCGTCCACCGCAGCCCGCTTCTCCGTCGTCTTCTCCATAGATTGAGACAACTGCTCCGCCGCAGCCTCAGTCCCAGCCACTTCACGCTCCCAACTGCTCACATCGGCTCGATGGGAAGCCTCGATTTCAGCCATCAACTTCCCTATCTCTGCATCTATCAAGACAGAGAGGTCATTTCGTTGGATGCGCTGCAGTTCCGCGAGCCGTTCGTCCAGCTCAATCACCGAAACCTCCAGAATTTCGGCCATATGGTCATGGCCTTGGTGAACGCGGATCAGCTCGATACAAGGCATTGCCAAAGCTTTTGTTGTCGCAAAGCTCCCCTTGGCATCCATCACTGCAGATACACCTTTCTCCAGCATTTTGTACACTCCCTCGACGAGGAACTTCACATACTCGTCGGCATCCGCCAGCACCTGCGACGTCATAGCAGGAGTCGGGGGAGCTACTACAGTTTACGGACCGGAGGAAGATCTGCCAACCTCGATCTGAAAGGTTTGAACCTCGGCAGCAATAGGCTCTTCATCAACAGGGCCCGGACTGCTAGCCCGAGGAGCCGAAGGAACAAAAGGAGCCGGCACATGCGTCGTGATAGTACCCCAAGTGGAAGGAGCAACAGTGGGTTCCACACCCTTACCCTTCTCAAGCCCGGAGAAATCACCGACGTCAACGGCCACCTCTTCTACCCCTGACGTTCTATCAGCATCAGCTACCTCCCCCGGCAAAACGGGGAGATCAACATTTATCTCCTGGCCAGCCCCAGGAGACAAGACCGGCAGAAGGGTCTCATTCTTCTCAAGTCCCTCTACAGGGACAAAATCTGTCGCTACCGCCTGATCGGTAGCCATCTCTATGTCCATGGTTGAAGCCAAGGAAGGATTTGGCAATGATTCAGCCGACCTCCCTTCATCATGACAAGGAGGGGAATCAACCCTCTCCTCTATCCTCACTGCTTCTGCTGCCCCCGCAACAGACTCCTGCAGCTCCGGAGCGATGTCATCGGAAGATGATGAACTCCATTCCTCTACATCACCAGGAAGCTGCGCACTTGCTAAACCTTCGATATGTGAAGCCTCCGCTGTGGCCTTCGTCACCTCGGAAGCTGCTGCACCCTCAGGTTCCCTCCTGACATAACCCGGGGATACCGGAACCTCCACGATGACAGTATCCTCCGGATCTTCCTCCATGAGAGACATCATTGTCGGCGGGATACGCACTCCAGACGAGCTTGCCATCTCTTCTCGCCTACTCCTACCCGACTTTGGGGTACGAGGTTTTCTTTTTAGCGGCTCCTACAAAAGAAGATGGGGCCTCGTAAGTGGCGGAACCAAAATCAGATTTAGTAGGATGTCCTTACCTCTTCGGACGCCGAATCCGATGACACCGTCGGTAACGATGCCTTCTTCTGCTTCTTCGACACAAGAGATTCAGCCCCTGTATCTGCACATCGTTTCGATCGATCGCCCGAGGGTTCTGCTTGTGATGCGGAGGGGGCACTCCGTTGACCCACCCCTGACGGACGATGCGGTCGGGCCTTCACTGGCGTATCCCCAGTCGCTGCTAACTGGGTGCCTGTGATAAGGCTGGTCTCCCTGTCATATCCGGAGGGCGGGGCAGCCATAACACAGTAAAATTTGGCGGCCGAGTAAGGAATGGGCGGCCGCGGATCGGGGACGGGCAACGTAAAACGAGCTCCGGTACATCCGGCATTATAGTAATGCCAAGCTCGTGCACCATCCAACAAACTTCCAACATACCCCAGGGTATTACTGGGGTTATCCAACATCATCTGAGCATAACCGAATTGCCGCGCAAAGCGGCTCGGCAAGTATGGTTCCAGGTAGCACTGATTCCTGTTCCGGTACACCAGATGGGACGGCCGGATACTTTGCAACCAGCGGAATCCCCATTGAGGCAGAGTGGTGGTACCTTCGCCCAGGTCCCTTAAATCCTCGTTGGCCTCAAAACCCAAATAGATGGGACCAACTTTGGTGATCTCCCAACCCTGAAGATGGGATAAAACCTTTCTACAAACCGGGACACCAGTATACGACCAGCTCCTCCGATGGAAACGACGAAGGAATGCATCTCCAGCCTTATAATCTCCTTTCGAGCCTGGGCTCATCACACTGGGATGATGCAGAATCAGCCATCCCATCAAATAGTGAAACGGCAATTCGGCGCGCGGGAAGTTATTTTTTCTGCCTCTATCATGAATCACATTTCCAGCAAACTCTCGCAAACCTCGCTGCAGGTTACATACCATTGCGGGGAGGAGAGCCAAGCGCCGGCCGAAGACCAATTTTACGGCTGGCAGGATTAAGTTTCGAGTCACCCTCTCGACGGCACCGGATCCACCTGCGAATACGCAATCCCGGAGCCATATCATCAGATAGGCGACCAAAACCGCCTTGGATGATATTGGATAAGCAAGGTGCCAGAAGCAGCTGTAGGAGCGTGCATCTGACTGCTGGTCTTCATTTCCTCGGGGATTCTTCTCCCCTAACGTGCTTATTTCGGACAGCACCTCGCTACGAGAGAGCGCCGGCGGAGTAGAAAACTTCGAAGAATCCTCTTTGTCTTGTCTAAAGACATAATCTCTCCAAGCGGTTACATGGGGCTGCGACCCGCTTTTATCCCTTCTCTGCATATAGTAATGATGACTCGCCACTTCCTTGAAGACGGCCGCCACCTCATCAGCTCTGTCCCCCAGGACCTGAAGTTCCTCATTGGTTGGAAAGTACTCTTCATAGGGCTCCGACCCCCAAGGGAGTTTAGACACCTCATACATCTCATGAAGTGCGAGCCCTAATTCCCCTACCGGAGTAAAGAAGGTCCCGGTATGGATATCAAACATCTCCAGGAGTGCGAGGAACATGTGCCTATTAAGGTCAACACCCGCCTGGGTAGCACGGATCGTGGCAGTCAACCCGATCTCTCGGAGCTCAGTCCGAAACCGCGACAAGATCCAGAGCGTCAGTTTATCCCATTTGGAGACGTAATGGCACCAACCCTCCACCCGAAACTCTCCTGTAGGGTAGGAACGTTCCATCAAAAACATACGATGTGTAAAAGTCGAAGCACTATAAGCAAACGTATCAATGGGTACATCACTGTAGAGGCTCCCAGGACGTAAAGTCCGCCAAGTGTAAGAAGACCCAGACCGTACAACGGTCAAAGCATCCCGTTGGTCGGAAGTAGAATCAATTTGGATGACACCAGTCACCGCTCCCCCCTGAGAAGGGGTAAGCTCCCAAGACATCCTCCTCTGGAAAACAAGGCGACAGAAGGACGTCAAAGGCCACTGACGTTCAAGTTGCTTAACAGTCATATGCACTCCATTCGCAGTAAAGAACCAGTCCTCCTTGACCTTCAGTACTGACGAGTCAGTAGAAGTGAGACGGTCTCCAAATAGGAACTCAGGCTTCAGGAAGGTCACTTTATCAGATGTGGAAGGTTTAATGACTCCACGCTCCATCATCCGTTTGAGGAACCAATACTGCTGTTCACGAATTAGGGTCATTCTCTCAGGAGGCTGATCCAGCATAAGAGCATCTTGAGCAGGGTTTATCACTTCCTCGTTATGCTCTACTCCCATTTGGTTGAAGGCAGCCTCCAAGAAAACTTCACTCAAAAGCGGGATTGCCATCGACACTAGTAAAAGATCAGAAAAAGTCAGAAGAGAACACACAAATGTGTCTAAAGGAGAAAACTGCGGTGCATCATCAGGGTTTGAACCCATGCGCGTCAGCAGTATAGCCTCGGCGCATCATCAGGGTTTGAACCCATGCGCGTCAGCAGTATAGCCTCGGCGCATCTTCAGGGTTTGAACCCATGCGCATCAGCAGTATAGCCTCGGCACATCACCAGGGTTTAAACCCATGCGCGTCAGCGGGCAAAGACCGTGGCACATCATTAAAGACTCAAGGCCTATGTGCGTTGGCGTACGGACAATGAGACTTACCAACCACCTCCGGCCGAACTTCGACAGGCCGACGGGGAACGACAGCCGCCGCAACTTCCGCGGACTCCTTCGCTTTCTCCTTCCCCTTGCCGGCAGCACCGCGAGGAGTCTTGGGAGCCATTCTCTCGAGGAAGAAGAAGTTAGGGTTTTGAAGAAGAAATTCTAAAGAAGCAGAGGCACAGAGAAGAAGAACCCTTTCTCTCTCCAACTCTTACCTATTTATAGGGCTTGGTCGCACGCGTGAACAGATGACGTGTGATCTCAGCCGTCGCCTCGGGTTCTGTGCAGGGATAGCAGCAAATAAAACCAAAAGATCATCATTAATCTTTTCGGTTACCGAGGCACCATCATCATTAACTAAGAAGAGCATGCGCCGAACAGGCATGCGCCCAGAAATCATGCGCCCTGACCTCCATGCTTCTTATTCAAAGTATTCCAAAACTTATTCAAAAGTTTTGAAAACTTTGAAGGGGGTCTTGTAGAAGCATGGAATTTCACAACCAGAAAGCCCATGCGCCAGACACTACATGCGCCAGGACTCGCACAGAATACTTCACAGCAAAGTCAATAACCATGGACATTTGAAGAAGGACTTTTTATTTATATATAAAAGTCTATTACATGTCTAGAAAAGGTTGTACAAAGGAGGAAAGATCCTAAGTCTACAGCCAGCGGCCACCATGCACCTCCAGTTAGGCGCAGCAGTCATCATGCGCTGCCAGTCACCATGCGCTGTCAGTCAGGCATAGCAGACATCATGCGCCTCCAACCAGGCGCATCCTACCATATCTTCAGCAGCACAGTCATGTACATCCAGCTCAGCTATGTGCATCCCTTCAGCCAAATTCTTCCAGCCAGGCTCACCTGGCCGAGCAGAGCCCAGTTATGTGCCGCTCTTCCAGCCAGGCTCACCTGATAAGTGCTTCGCCAAGCAAAGCATTTAACCCTCTGGCTGGAACCAAGAAAGAGAAGAGCACCGCAAATGCTGTGGCCAGGGGAGGCTTCGAAAGAGCCTCCAAAGCCGAAGGAAGACCGTGATCGAAACCGCGGCTAAAGGAGCAGCTTTCAACACGATCAAAATGGGGAAACCCCACTTTGAAGGAAGAGAGAGCCTAGCACCGCCATTCCGATCTACGGCTCTTCCGAAATAACGGGGACAAGGCCCGAGCATCCCTATCTTTGGATGCAACAGGCACCTTCCGCCTGCCTCGGAAGCCCTCGACTCCGTCTTTTGGATGTAACAGTCACCTTCAAGAGCATCGAAGACAACACAGCGTCTCATCTTCACCCTCGGGAGCACTTCGTCAATAGAATGCACTCGCATGTTCAAGTTCATGTTGGAAGTACGTGAGGGAATGCGAAGCAAATCTTCTCTCCATGCCACTATTTATAGGCCGGGCAGATCAAACCCACGCGCCAAGTGGATGGCCCTCCGAATTCCGTGCAATAAATTTACATTAAATGGATGAATCGGACGCCTCGAATTCAGCCAAACGGCTATTTATGGCACTCGAAGAGCGAGACAGCCGCATCATTAAAAGACATATCCGATGTGCCAGCCAGACAGCGCATCACACGGACGCGCCCTTCGGCATCAGGCGCATCACACAGACGCGCCCTACAGTACTCGGCGCATTACAGAGGGTGCGCCCTCACACATCTCCATACCGAGTGGAACGCCAACCGACGCGCCCACTCAGCTGTCCATCGAACGTCACCAATATTAAATGCTGAACTGACAAAGTTGGCAGCACGCCTCCCAAAGTTTGAACAGTTGACAGCTTTATTCAGAAAACGAAGCGTCGGCAACGTCAGCATCATCATGACTTTATTTCCACGGCTACTGCCACGTGGCCACTCCACCATCAGCATGCGCCTCTACGGCCATGCGTCCAAATCAGCATGCGCCTCAAAAGCCATGCGCCTCAGACTGCTCTCTGATCCTGAAAGACAGAAGGAAAGTCGGCTGCATGCGCCTCAAAAGCCATGCGCCCCAAATGGTTTGTAACTCCTAAAGGTTATGAGCCGCAGCCTCCTCCTGCGCCCAATCCAAGGCGCAGCTCACCAGATCACTTCTCTCCACCAAATCCGAGATCTTCGAACCATGAGTCGACGACACGTGTCTTTTGACTCAACTCATCCAAGATTTCAGCAACGGAAAGATCTTCTCTCTGCTACGTGCCGGCTCACAACAGCAGTATGAAGAGTTCTCCCCCTCGATCAGGGCGCAGCATCCGTGCGCCTCCATCAGCAACCTTCACGTGGCGTCCCCACACCGGCGCATCCTGCATGCGCGCATGAGCAGCCAGCCTGCAAAACTATAAATAGAAGGATCATCTCCTTCACACACACACAGAGACTCAGAACAAAAAAGACTCAAAAAGAATCCACAACAGAGAATCACCAGAGAGGCAGTCCTAGACACTCAACGTCTTCCTCCTCTCAGCAAGCTCCAGTACCCAGAGCAATCAACACCTTCAGAGAACCGATAACCGCCGTCAGCCGGTCAACGGAGTCAACGCATTACCACTCGCTCCATTGGCACTAAGGACCCAGCTTAAACAAAAGTGTACTCCTAGGACTACATCTAAGTCCTATATTGTATCACTGTTCTGTTTGTATTAAGATTTCAATCAAAACAATTTTAATGGCAAACACTCTCGATCCTCTATCCGATGTCTATAGCTCGTATGTACAACTCAGCGTCTTGAGCTTGTACATGCCACAAATAAATCTCCTCGAGCCAACTATTGGAAACCCTTCGCAAGCATCCAATCTTTATCCCCAAACAGACTACGACAGCCATCATCTGTCAGCCTCCCTATCGAAACCAAGTTGTAGCACAAACTCGGTACATGCCGTACACTCTTGAGGATGAGCTTCTCACCAAACTCTGTTATCAAATGTACATCACCGATGCCTACAACTGCAGCCATCCCCTTGTCGTCCATCTTCACACGTCCAAACCTGCCACCGTGGTATGACGTGAAGACCCTCTTATGTGGAGTAGCATGCTACAACGCCCCCGTGTCCATGACCCAATAGCCATTATGACATATGCCACAAGGTTCCTCTGCACCGGTCGTTGCGATGATGATATCTCCAAACACCGTAAGATCCTCCTGATAGTCCTTGCCTTTGGCCTTCTCAGCTTTGAGCTTCATCCAGTTCCTCTTGATATGACCCATTTTGCCATAGTGATAGCAGCCCTCCTTGCGGTCCACAATTGCAAGATCCTGAGAACTCCCCCTGTCATCGCCTGTGACTTGCGTCTTTCTTCCCCGTACGAAGCCACCAGAGTAGACTCCTGCGATGATTCTGCTTGCTTGTGTCGGACCTCCTCATTCAACAAGCTACTTTTGACTGCCTCCGTCGTGACAACTCCATCAGGCGTGGAGTTGCTTACCGACACACCAACGTCTTCCAACTTTTCGGCAGAGAACTCAAGAGAAGTATGGCTTGAAGCTCATCATCAATCACCATCTTCATCGCAGACAGCGGATTGATGATACCATGAACCTAGTTCAGATGTTGTGCTACTGGGGCACTCTTCGTGTACTTCGAGTTGTCAAGTTGGCGAATAAAAAATGCCTTATTGCCAGCCATCTTTCTTTCGTACAACGAATGCAGCTTCTCCCACAATGCTTTCGCCAAACTCTCTATGGACACATGGGGAAACATCGAATCATCTAACTATTGGTTGATGAATCCAACGGCCTTCCGATCCAGTCATTTCCAGTTTTCAGCAGCTTTGTCCGTTGGCTTTGCACTGTCGCCCTCCAACGGACAATGCAAGTCCTTGCACCAGAGTAGATCCTCCATCCATGGCTTCCAAATTGCCCAGTTTTCTCCTGTAAGGGTGATCATACGAGTGTTCATCTGCTCCATAGATATGGTTGCCAGAACCTCCAAAGCTATGATACCAATTGTTGGGCGCGTACAAAAGCCTTTGCCAACCCACTTGATCAAAACCAACTACCATCTACCGGAAACCAAGCACAAGATGAAGACAAGTATATGGCGGTGACATACGTCACCTGGATAAATCTAACCTTTAATAACTCAAATAAAATTACAAGATCGACAGAACTCACGTTGAACCCTTTGTCATAATAGGTTCAACTCCCTCGCCACTCTCAAGAAGAAAAACAGATGATTACAATTGAGATCACTCACCAACCCGTAGCAATCTTCCTAACCGAAGTTGATGACTCCTCGATTAGATCTTCTTCATCCTTCTATCTTGGGTGGCGAAGTCCTAAGAACAAAGTACGAACTTTCTTTTAGATTTTTTTGTGGACGAGCACCCCAGATCTCCACTTTGTGCTTTCCTTTTATGCCTCCACCCTCACCTCATATAAATAAGATGAGAAACCTAATTTTAGGGTTAGAAAACTCTAAAAGTAGTCCAACATCAGGTTTGGCCGTCCACCAACAACCAACAGTGTAGATTATATCCCATCATCAATTATGAACGTGCAAATATGGTAAAATTAAGTATTTAATACAAATTTGTAAATCTGATTAAATCAGATATTTAATGTATATTTCTAAATCATATCAAATTAAATCTTTTACCATATTTGGGCTTCAAAATTTCCTCTTACCAAATCCAGACTGGACTCCAACAGACGGGGCCTCTTGGTTGGGTTCCCTCCACATAAAGCTTGTGATGAACCCTAATATCATTAACGAAATAATTTGACATTTGTTCGTGTTACAACATTGTGATGGTCTTATACGGATATTTTTGGTTATCTTGAGGTGTGTCATAGACCGGCCGATCCGTGAACCCAGCTCTAAGCTCTGACATGTGAAAAGAGCTACTGGTGCACCATCACATTTTTTGCAAATTTCAAATTCCAAAGACTTTAGACGCACAATAATAAAAGAAAGTGGTGTTTCTTGTCAAAACATAAAAGGATAGGAAGAATCCAATTAATTGGAGGTGTATCAAATGATTACGAATATATATATATATATATATATATATATTGTAACTATATATATATAAATAAATAAATAAATAAATAAATAAATAAATAAATAAATATATATATATATATATATATATAAATATATATATATATATATATATATATATATATATATATATATATATATATATATATATATATATATATATATATATATATATATATATATTGTAACTACCACTTTTCTAAAATAAGGGTATTTTTGACTTTTATGTGAATTGAATAATTATATTATTTTAATATATTTAATTGTGTTAGTGATATTATTTAGTAAAATTTAGAACCATTTCAATAAGTTTAGACTAGAGGTTTAGCCATAACTATAGTGGACCATAGCTAGTGAGATTAGACATTTTAATCAAACCCATTTCACTAAGATAATTAGCCTCTAATTACAAAATCTAGTCATTTAGAATTAGGCTAAAAATCTAGTTAGAAGAAAACTTTTCCTTTAGAACTTGTCATGACAACTAGGAAGGCTTCTTAGGCATTCTCTGTAACGACCATAGTTCGTATTACGTATTTTGGTTTTGTGTACGTGATTTCGGACCTGTATTTAGACTTGTCCTGATTGGCTAGCCTTGAGTTCTACATTGGCATGAGTTAGTCAGCATTTTATGGCTCTGGCATGCACTGGGTTCGGTTGGGTTCGGCTTGATTTGGTTCGGTTTGGGTTGGACTGTAAACCCCTACCTACCACCCTCCATCATTTATTAACCCCCAACCACCTTTCTCTCTCTTCATTCAATTTTCTCATTACTGCTCTTCCTCTTCTTCTTCCTCACCGAACCCCACCGTAGGCAAGTGCATTTGCTTCATGGATGAACTCAAATTTTGTTGTTCTATTGTCTTCCTCATGAGATTCTAAGTCACTTTAGTATTTAGCATTTTCGAATTCCATGGCTCATTTCATGTAGATCTAAGTTTTAGTATTTTTGATCTTCATAGTTTTGATTTTCTGAAACTTGGTTGTTTTCGAATTGGAGAGTTCCATGTAATAGGGATTTCGATTTTACGCAAGTTTTGCTCTGGAATAGTCGGATTTCATTGAGACTTGACCGAGATGGGGCTTGCTTGGATTCGTGAGCTTTTACGCCTGTTTTCTTGGCCATGGGAAGAAGATGAAGTTTTACGCACACGTTCTAATGTGTTAGCATAGTGTCTTAGCTTTTACGACCACATTTTACGTGTCAGCGTATTACTCAGCCTTTTACGCCCACGCATTTGCGTGCCAGCGTACTCCGTTCTGCGCTGAATTCATTCGAAATTTTTGGGACCCTCCCGCACGCGTAAAATTGTACTCGCGTAGATTCTGGCTCGAGTAGACTCTCGCGAGCGTAAAGTTTTGCCCGAGTGTTTCCTTGCATAGAGTTTCACTCGTGTAGAGCTACCTCATCTAGCTCTTGCTAGCGTAAAGCTTTCACTAGCGTAAAGCATGCACCTTGTCTCGCGTAGAGCTATTTCACTTTGCCCTTGCCAGCGTAAAGCCAATTTTACGCTTGAGGCCCCTTGGCCTGTCACGACCCGCACCCACTGTGAGGGTATGAGTACGTAACAGCGCCCAGCCTACGCCGCAGTATCGGCGGTAGAACGATGTTCTAAGTCTCTAACTAATCATCAACTCATGCAATTATATAATGTACTTGTCAATATCTCAACTCCGAACGGAAGACAAGTATAGATATAATAAAATCTCAATCACAGTCTAAGCACGATAAGATAACACAGAAGTTTATAACTAAAAAGTAAATAACAACATTTATAACTACTAAATAATAATATCTCAAACAAACTCAAATACAAACTCGTATCACAAGTTATTACAATTCAAGTTCTAAAACATGAAAAACTAAACCAAGTCTACTAGCTAGTCTCCCGATCACTCCTGAGTGTCGGGGCCATAGGTAGCTAAGTCATCTCCTGCTCCAAGGCAAGTAGGGCAAATATCCTCAGGGCAAGCATCTGTAATATTTTCAACAGGTCTAGTCAGGACAGGAATGAGCACAATCTCATCTAGAAAACCCAAGTAAATGACAAGGAACTATAAAGCAGTCATAGGCAGTTGTATTGATGAATATGGCAGTTTAATTTTCAGGTGATGGTATAGAGAGACAGATAAAGTACAAAGAAAGTAAGTAACTAAACAAGAAGAGAAGCATAGCAAAGAAGACTGTAAAATAAGATCTAGCTGAACTAGAATAACATAATGAGTTCAGATGGTACAATATAAGTCGAGTGTAATCCAAATGTGAATCTAATATAAGATGAGTCGAATGTGATTCTAATCATTATTCTAATAAGGTGAATCGAATAAGGTGATACGAATAAGGTGATACGAATAGTGATTCACATGATGTTCTAATAATGATTCGAATAAATTCTCCAAGTGTGTTTTAAAATACTTAGTTAGACATACAAACGGCTAAGGGTAAATACGGCACATCACACACCTGGCCGGGTGTGGAATGGCTATCGTTCGAATATATTCACAGGGGGTGGTTCGAATAGTGGGAATGTTCACATGTCTAATCAAGTATTTCCCCGCCCATCTAATACAAATGAATCCAAAATCCGACACATCATTCGAATAAAAGTCCAACCAACATATGAAGATACGAATAGGTGGTTCGAATAGTGATTCGTATGGTGATTCGAATAATAGAGGTAAGACGAGTAAGTATGTGTGTCCTATACATGGATTCAGAAATAAAAAATACGTGTTTGTAACAGAGAATCACATACAGCTAACTAGAACTGAAGTACAGTAATTGACAAATAAATGAGAGAACTATCAGAGAATATACTCGCCTGCTACTCTGAAAAGAGTAGTGTAATATCAGATGCCTGCACCAGAGTCACAATGTCCTAAATAGAGCAGTACAGGTTATAATATGCTTAAAATAAGACAAATGAAGTTTATGATGCAATCTACATGATTTCTAGGCCAATCTAGGTCAAAGTCAACTCTAAGTCAAACCTGGTCAACTGTCTAGGTCAAACTAGGTCCAAGTCAAACTTTTAGGGTTACATTGGTCAACTTCCTAGTTAACTAAGTCAACTAGTCAATATTGGTTAATCCATATACTAGGCTAATGTCTAGGAGACAAGGTTTAGTTAAATCCTATAATAACTAACCTCAAGAATCTAATCTCACATAACCAATATCCCACATTATGGTATCTAATGCTATATAGCCTCCTTATTACTAACATCCTATATATACAACATGCATCATATTTAGGTAAAACTCACTACATGTATATAGACATACTTATATAGATAGATAGGTACATAGACATGACCATACACCCTCACATATATATATACATATGTCATTATATACATACATGCATATTTACATATTTTCATACATAGACATATATATATATCATACTTATATGCATTGAAGAGATAGAGAGGGGCTAAGGAGTTAACTATAAGCTGAATTATATGAGTGTGTGTCGGTTTGTATAGGCATGTGTGAACCTGTGAGGATGTGGTAGTGTACAGGGATATAGGAAATCAATATGACAATGCTAACTACCAGCTAACAGTGTGTTTGTGTCTAGTGTATGTGTGTGTGTGAAAGAGGAGTGAGGGTGTGTTCAGAATTCAGAAAACAGTGTATCCATATGTGCAATGTGGATGTGTGCATTAGGTGACAGTAAAGGGAAGGAAAAGAATTCAGTTAACAGTTCAACACAATACCCTCAACATATAAAACCCAATTTATCAAATGGGACAATTTGAAATCTCAGTTTAGACTCTAATGAGACTAAACAGTCCAGTTTACAGTCAAGGAAGGGAAATACTAACTTGTATCAACTCTCATTTAACTAAAGTGTCAAAAATCAAAGCAACCAGGTGCCAACTTCCCTTTTCAGGTTGTAATAAAACTGGAAAAACAGTAGGAAGCAAATACAGGGTATCATAACAGTTAAGAGGAGGAATGAAATCAGTTTTAACCAAACTTAATATCCTATTCTCAGGAAAATAAGGAAGATGGCTAAAATCCCCATGAATCAACCCAATGTGTACATACATGTATATATATCATCAATTCATTAATCAACTAAACATGGGTGGTGAATTAACATGGCAAATATAATCTTTGAAAATCAGTTTTAAACTGGAAGTAAAATTAGGATTTCAATTTCAGGAGGAAACTATGTATTCAGTCATCATTAGCAGTCCAACCCATACCAAACCGAAATCCATTCATCAAATTCGAAACCTATAAGCCTAATACCAAACAATAAACAACATGTAGTGATCTAATACATATGTGTAGATGATTTAATCGTGAAAATTAAACACCAAAATAGCTAAAACTGGGAATCAGTCTCAGGATTTTTCTGAAACTGAACATGTATCAGTCACTTACTGATATGAACCCAAAAACTCATTTTAAAACCAACCCAGACCCTCGTGTCAGGTGGGGGTGTTTCATGTCGACATGGTGGTGATGTGTGTGTCCATAAAGTGTCAAAATATCGTGTCCAAAGTGCCACGAACCTGGTTGAATTTGGTGCTAGAGACAGTACAGTGCACTATCTCGTGCACGCGTGTCGAACCCATTAGGGACACGTGTGTCCACCAAGACACCAAGTGGTGGTATCAAATGGGTAGCCTAGGTCTAGGGCTAGAGTTAGGGTAGCCTGACACGTGTCCTCGTGTCCTCGTGTCCCCGTACGAAGTGCGTATCAGTGGCACCTGTGCGCGCGTGTGTGCGTGTGGTCGAGACGGTACGGTCGAGATTTCTCCCAAACCGCTCAACCATATGGCCTAAAATTTTGTCAGTGCCGTGTCAGACACGTGGCCTCGGTGTCCACAAATTTTCGTGTCCATACGTGCCGTGTCGTGTCCGCTACAGTGCCCGAGCAGCAGGGCACTGTGCGTAGCCTGCTGCGTGCGTGTGCGTGTCCAAGACTGACACAAAAAAGACACGAAAATAGTCTCAGTCTTCACAAACATTGCTACACAAACCTAGATCTAAAGATCCATGAAAGTAGAATTCAAAAATACGAAAAATAAATCCTTTGTGGCATTTCTATAAACACTTAGGTTTCCTATTGGATACGTGTCCGATACGGACACAAAATGGACACAAGACTTTGCAAAACCTATACCAACAGAGAGAGGACACCTAGGGCTTCCTAACCATGCAAAGAAATTAAAATTTGGTGGAGAGAATAGGGATTTACCTATATGTTTGAAATGGCTCAAAAAGCCCCAAAGTGAGTTGTTCCTCAAGCTACCCAAACTCTTCCAAATTGCCCCTTCCCTGGAATTTCACACCATAGTCATCAAAAACACAGAGATTAGAATCTATTGCAAGAAATTAGGAAGAAAAAGGAGTTGAAATGGAGGAGTTATGGATTGGGGAAGAAAGGGTTTTACCTCTATTTTCAACTTGCTATTTTTCTAAGGAGGCTAGCCCTAAGTTTGAGGAGACATTAAATAGGAGTGTGGATCCCTAGGTGGCTGGTCATAAATGCTAGGGTTAGGGTTTAGTTAGTTGGGCCATGGGCCTCCCTCTCTAAGTCAAGTTACATCTAAGTTTCTAAGGGCCCATTCTCAAAAATCAATTCTCATAACTAAAACTCCTATTTGATTTCTAACTTGATAATTTCTACCCTCAACTTAAGTTAACCATCCTACTTAGCCCATGGGTTAAGTCTAAGCTTCTAGGTTAGGCTTCACTAGGCTAAAACCCATCATAGCACATAGCACTTATTTAAATAATAATTAAAATCACACAAATTCCAATAAATCATAAATAATTTAATTAAATCCTAAAATAACCAAAATACCCTCTAGGCTAAAATGTACTAATTAAATATCCTAAACACATGGCTAGGCTCTAGGTCAACAGTCTCCAAGGTCACACTAGCCAAACACCAAAATCATAAGTCATGATTTAAAAATAGTTTTAAAATGGTTAAAAATCAATAAAAATCATAGAAAATTCTAAATACCATAATTAAATAAATTAAAATACAAAATTTCAAAATTATCCTCATTTTAGAAAACTGGGTGTTACAAGTCTACCCACCTTAGAAAAATTTCGTCTTCGAAATTAAAATGGTAGTAGTCCTTCTAGGTCAACCACCCCCACAATCAATGTCTCAAACATACCATCAGATAATCATATGCGTCTGTCCAGAATCATGATACTCAGAATCTTCATCGTGTTAGTAAGCAAGGCTACGATAATCACAGAGTCCTTGACTAAGGCATATACCTCTAGAATTATGGTATTTAAAATTTTTGCATTGCCGCATGCTTGACAGCGAAAACCTTAAATTCCCACACCCGAGAAATACGTCCTAAATCTGACTATATGTCCTCACTATGCCAGCTAACACGACTATCGAAGATTCTAGATTCCATAACTGGGTGACCTAGCCCATATGATTCATCTCAGAAGAAAATCAAACATAACACAAGAGCAATATGACAGAATTGATCAACCAACAAGGAACAGAGAGAATCGAATTTCAAGGCAGTAATTGCAGAATTTGAATCAAGAATGGAACCTGCAACTAGATCTCCAATGGCCTAAGCATCCTCGACTGCCATCGTAAAAGCTCCACCCCTCTGGTGCTGAGCTACAGGTGTTCCAGCTCCCTCTCTCTGACCCGGTGCTCCGTCATATACGGGTACAATAGGATAATCCCTGACCTGATGAGCAGCGGATCCACAGAACAGACAAACCTTCCGTATTCTATAACAAGTCTTCCAAGCGTGCCCTGCCCTCTTACAGTAAGCACAAGTCTGCACCTTGCGGTCCTGCCCTCCAGGCTGATGTTGTGCCTGCTGCACTCTTACCGGTACCTGCACCTGCTGAATCTGCACATGAGGCCTCTTGGCTTGGCCTCCGTTGCTGCTGCCCCCAACTGGGTCTCGCCCCCCTCTTGAGCCTAAGCTCAAGATCATCCTCAGCCAATAAGGCTTCCGTCAAAATCTTCTCAAAAGTGGCATCCCTGTTGCCCTTGGTCAAGGACTTGACTTCCTTGACCAGACCCTTCCTGAACCTCTGGGCCTTCGCCGTCTCGCTCAAACCCTCTACGAATCTGCCTAGGCGGCCGAACTCCCCAGCGTACTCCTCTACTGATAGGCTCCCCTGAACTAAGCTCTCGAACTGCGACTCCAAGGCCCGAAGCGCTGAATCTGGAAAGAACTTCTTCTTGAAGAAGCCCTTAAACTCCTTCCAGGTCTGTCCAGCTACCCCCACCCTGGGGTCTGACTGATACCAGGTGCGAGCAAGATCTCGCATCCAGCTAGCTGCTGCCTCTATCTGGAGAACTGCCGGTATCCGGGCCAGGCGGAAGATCTCCTCTATATGCTCGATCCACTCATCAGCATATAGAATCCCCTCCGTCCCCAGGAAGTCTCTGGGGTTCATCTTCTGGAACTGCTCTATCTCCGGTGTCCTCGGCTGCTGGATTACTGGTCGAGCTGCGACCGTCGTAAGGGCCAACTCCATGCTCATGTCCTCTCGGGCCTGCTGCCGGTCCATAAACTGCTGGAAGTAAGCGAACATCTGTGCCGCATCCACGTGTCCTGTAGGCGGCGGCTGCTGGAACTACATATCTGGAATGACTGGGTCCTGCCTCCGAGCTGATGGAGGCATACCCCCTGCTGCTGCTACTGAAGTCCCAATATGAGTAGAGGTGGCAGGAGCTGCAGCCTCCTGACCCTGCTGATCTGGCTGAGAGGTGGCAGTCCCCTCTACAGCAACTACTGCACCAGAGCGATGTGATCGTGTCTCCACCATCCTGAAGACAGATCGAACAAGGAAGTCAATACTGAGCAGGAATCGATATATCAAAGGAGGACAGTTTATTTCAAGAAGGCAAATCAGTACGATATGTAGATGGCATGATTTTAAGCAGAATTTGCCTAACTGTGATTGAGTGCCTTTCCGGTAAAGCCTATCTCTCAGTCCTAACACAGGCTCGCAGTAGTACAACTAAGTCGTCGTACTACCACGATATCGTACTAATGCGACTCTCGACCTGTATGGGCCACCACTAAAAACGTGTCACGACCCGTACCCACTGTGTGGGTACGAGTACGTAACAGCGCCCAGCCTACGCCGTAGTATCGGCGGTAGAACGTTGTTCTAAGTCTCTAACTAATCATCAACTCATGCAATTATATAATGTACTTGTCAATATCTCAACTCCGAACGGAGGACAAGTATAGATATAATAAAATCTCAATCACAGTCTAAGCACGATAAGATAACACAGAAGTTTATAACTAAAAACTAAATAACAACATTTATAACTACTAAATAATAATATCTCAAACAAACTTAAATACAAACTCGTATCACAAGTTATTACAATTCAAGTTCTAAAACATGAAAAACTAAACCAACTCTACTAGCTAGTCTCCCGATCACTCCTGAGTGTCGGGGCCATAGGTAGCTAAGTCATCTCCTGCTCCAAGGCAAGTAGGGCAAATATCCTCAGGGCAAGCATCTGTAATATTTTCAACAGGTCCAGTCAGGACAGGAACGAGCACAATCTCATCTAGAAAACCCAAGTAAATGACAAGGAACTATAAAGCAGTTATAGGCAGTTGTATTGATGAATATGGCAGTTTAATTTTTAGGTGATGGTATAGAGAGACAGATAAAGTACAAAGAAAGTAAGTAACTAAACAAGAAGAGAAGCATAGCAGAGAAGACTGTAAAATAAGATCTAGCTGAACTAGAATAACATAATGAGTTCAGATGGTACAATATAAGTCGAGTGTAATCCCAATGTGAATCTAATATAAGATGAGTCGAATATGATTCTAATCATTATTTAAATAAGGTGAATCGAATAAGGTGATACGAATAAGGTGATACGAATAGTGATTCACATGATGTTCTAATAATGATTCGAATAAATTCTCCAAGTGTGTTTTAAAATACTTAGTTAGATATGTAAACGGCTAAGGGTAAATACGGCACATCACACACCTGGCCGGGTGTGGAATGGCTATCGTTCGAATATATTCACAGGGGGTGGTTCGAATAGTAGAAATGTTCACATGTCTAATCAAGTATTTCCCCGCCCATCTAATACAAATGAATCCAAAATCCGACACATCATTCGAATAAAAGTCCAACCAACATATGAAGATACAAATAGGTGGTTCGAATAGTGATTCGTATGGTGATTCGAATAATAGAGGTAAGACGAGTAAGTATGTGCGTCGTATATAGATTCAGAAATAAAAAATACGTGTTTGTAACAGAGAATCACATACAGCTAACTAGAACTGAAGTACAGTAATTGACAAATAAATAAGAGAACTATCAGAGAATGTACTCGCCTGCTACTCTGAAAAGAGTAGTGTAATATCAGATGCTTGCACCAGAGTCACAATGTCCTAAATAGAGCAGTACAGGTTATAATATACTTAAAATAAGACAAATAAAGTTTATGATGCAATCTACATGATTTCTAGGCCAATCTAGGTCAAAGTCAACTCTAAGTCAAACCTGGTCAACTGTCTAGGTTAAACTAGGTCCAAGTCAAACTTTTAGGGTTACATTGGTCAACTTCCTAGTTAACTAAGTCAACTAGTCAATATTGGTTAATCCATATACTAGGCTAATGTCTAGGAGACAAGGTTTAGTTAAATCCTATAATAACTAACCTCAAGAATCTAATCTCACATAACCAATATCCCACATTATGGTATCTAATGCTATATAGCCTCCTTATTACTAACATCCTCTATATACAACATGCATCATATTTAGGTAAAACTCACTACATGTATATAGACATACTTATATAGATAGATAGGTACATAGACATGACCATACACCCTCACATATATATATGCATATGTCATTATATACATACATGCATATTTACATATTTTCATACATAGACATATATATATATCATACTTATATGCATTGAAGAGATAGAGAGGGGCTAAGGAGTTAACTATAAGCTGAATTATATGAGTGTGTGTGGGTTTGTATAGGCATATGTGAACCTGTGAGGATGTGGTAGTGTACAGGGATATAGGAAATCAATATGACAATGCTAACTACCAGCTAACAGTGTGTTTGTGTCTAGTGTATGTGTGTGTGTGAAAGAGGAGTGAGGGTGTGTTCAGAATTCAGAAAACAGTGTATCCATATGTGCAATGTGGATGTGTGCATTAGGTGACAGTAAAGGGAAGGAAAAGAATTCAGTTAACAGTTCAACACAATACCCTTAACATATAAAACCCAATTTATCAAATGGGACAATTTGAAATCTCAGTTGAGACTCTAATGAGATTAAAAAGTCCAGTTTACAGTTAAGGAAGGGAAATACTAACTTGTATCAACTCTCATTTAACTAAAGTCTCAAAAATCAAAGCAACCAGGTGCCAACTTCCCTTCTCAGGTTGTAATAAAACTGGAAAAACAGTGGGAAGCAAATACAGGGTACCATAACAGTTAAGAGGAGGAATGAAATCAGTTTTAACCAAACTTAATATCCTATTCTCAGGAAAATAAGAAAGATGGCTAAAATCCCTATGAATCAACCCAATGTGTACATACATGCATATATATCATCAATTCATTAATCAACTAAACATGGGTGGTGAATTAATATGGCAAATATAATCTTTGAAAATTAGTTTTAAACTGGAAGTAAAATTAGGATTTCAATTTCAGGAGGAAACTATGTATTCAGTCATCATTAGCAGTCCAACCCATACCAAACCGAAATCCATTCATCAAATTCGAAACCTATAAGCCTAATACCAGACAATAAACAACATGTAGTGATCTAATACATATGTGTAGATGATTTAATCATGAAAATTAAACACCAAAATAGCTAAAATTGGGAATCAGTCTCAGGATTTTTCTGAAACTGAACATGTATCAGTCACTTACTGATATGAACCCAAAAACTCATTTCAAAACCAACCCAGACCCTCGTGTTAGGTGGGGGTATTTCGTGTCGACATGGTGGTGATGTGTGTGTCCACAAAGTGTCAAAACATCGTGTCCAAAGTTCCACGAACCTGGTTGAATTTGGTGCCAGAGACAGTGCAGTGCACTGTCTCGTGCACGCGTGTCGAACCCATTAGGGACACGTGTGTCCACCAAGACACCAAGTGGTGGTATCGAATGGGTAGCCTAGGTCTAGGGCTAGAGTTAGGGTAGCCTGACACGAGTCCAAGTGTCCTCGTGTCCCCGTACGAAGTGCGTATCAGTGGCACCTGTGCGCGCGTGTGTACGTGTGGTCGAGACGGTGCGGTCGAGATTTCTTCCAAATCGCTCAACAATATGGCCTGAAATTTTTGTCAGTGCCGTGTCAGACACGTGGCCTCGGTGTCCACAAATTTTCGTGTCCATACGTGCCGTGTCGTGTCCGCTACAGTGCCCGAGCAGCAGGGCACTGTGCGTAGTCTGCTGCGTGCATGTGCGTGTCCAAAACTGACACGAAAAAGACACAAAAATAGTCTCAGTCTTCACAAACATTACTACACAAACCTAGATCTAGAGATCCATGAAAGTAGAATTCAAAAATACGAAAAATAAATCCTTTGTGGCATTTCTACAAACACCTAGGTTTCCTATTGGATACGTGTCCGATACGGACAAGAAATGGACACAAGACTTTGCAAAACCTATACCAACAGAGAGAGGACACCTAGGGCTTCCTAACCATGAAAAGAAATCAAAATTTGGTAGAGAGAATAGGGATTTACCTATATATTTGAAATGACTCAAAAAGCCCCAAAGTGAGTTGTTTCTCAAGCTACCCAAACTCTTCCAAATTGCCCCTTCCCTAGAATTTCTCACCATAGTCATCAAAAACACAGAGATTAGAATCTATTGCAAGAAATTAGGAAGAAAAAGGAGTTGAAATGGAGGAGTTATGGATTGGGGAAGAAAGGGTTTTACCTCTATTTTCAACTTGCTATTTTTCTAAGGAGGCTAGCCCTAAGTTTGAGGAGACATTAAATAGGAGTGTGGATCCCTAGGTGGCTGGTCATAAATGCTAGGGTTAGGGTTTAGTTAGTTGGGCCATGGGCCTCCCTCTCTAAGTCAAGTTACATCTAAGTTTCTAAGGGTCCATTCTCAAAAATCATTTCTCATGACTAAAACTCCTATTTGATTTCTAACTTGATAATTTCTTCCCTCAACTTAAGTTAACCATCCTACTTAGCCCATGGGTTAAGTCTAAGCTTCTAGGTTAGGCTTCACTAGGCTAAAACCCATCATAGCACATAGCACTTATTTAAATAATAATTAAAATCACACAAATTCCAATAAATCATAAATAATTTAATTAAATCCTAAAATGACCAAAATACCCTCTAGGCTAAAATGTACTAATTAAATATCCTAATCACATGGCTAGGCTCTAGGTCAACAGTCTTCAAGGTCACACTAGCCAAACACCAAAATCATAAGTCATGATTTAAAAATAGTTTTAAAATGGTTAAAAATCAATAAAAATCATAGAAAATTCTAAATACCATAATTAAATAAATTAAAATACAAAATTTCAAAATTACCCTCATTTTAGAAAACTGGGTGTTACATGGCCTAACGTAGAGTTTCACGCGTAGAGTTTTAGTAGCGTAAACCGATAGTACGTGCGTAGAAACCTTGAGTCCCTATAGCGTACGCCTTTATCCTTTTATATCCTTATGCCTTTTGTCCTGAACTTGATAAATCACGAATTGATTGACATGATTGAAATGGCAATTGTACATGACATGGTGTGACAAGAAAATTTACATGACCTGACATAACAAGGCATGACAAATTGCATGACATGATAATGGCCCGTCGTGGCGCACTCTTGATAAGTAAACTTGACATGATAAGAATGAATGGCCTGGACACCGTGGACGATTATGTTTGTACAAGTGAACCAGTATTGTCTTACATCATGTCTAGGGCAGGGACCCCTGAGTACCACGGTCAGGGGTACCTACTTAATTTGACTAAGGCTAATAACTAGAATACTCCAGTAGTCATGAAGAGATTTCCCAGCTACAGGCAATCCCGTTATCTGGACGCCCTATCATGGGATTTGTAGCCTGCCGTCGGGTAGGGCACATTTCCAGCACACTATCATGTGTTGCACCCACCAAGCTACTTAAAGGTACATGTGTTCTTGGACGATGCACCCACATGAATTCAATCCCTTAATTTCGTCTGGATAACCTGGATGGTCTGTAGGGCTTGTGGCTATTGGAATAATCTTATTGTATTTTGCTAGTAACTAGGCCTGTGATAGCCCTAGTTAGTTAAAGTATCAAGCCGTACTCTTTGCTTGGCCATGATTGATTGGATGGAGTCTAGCCCAGCTTCGTCTCGTCCTGATCTTGTGCAAGATTATGACATGACATGATTACTTATACTGGCCTTAACAATAATGATCAGGGGTTAAGTTCTGTTCAGGCGAAGGGTTACAACCTCGGTCCTTGTTTGGTTTAAGGGTTGTAACCTGGCTCCCGGAGCAATTCTGTGTCCTCTCTTCGTTTATTGTCTTATTGTACCCCATGTCACGCTCGTCATGTTTTACCTTACCTCAATAGGAAGATTACTATACTAGCCTTAACAATAACGATCAGGGGTCAAGTTTGGTTCAGGCGAAGGGTTACAACCCCGGGCCCTTGTTTGGTTTAAAGGTTGTAACCTGGCTCCCGGAGCAGTTCTGTGTCCTCTCTTCGTTTATTGTCTTATTACTTTATCAACAAGTATTTGAGGCGGATTTCTATTCAGGTAAAGGGTTGCAACCTCGGTCCTTGTTTAGTTTAAGGGTTGCGACCTGGCTACTTGAATAGTTTCCTCGTACTCAATTTCACTGTGGTTGGCTCTGTTATTATCAGTTTTCTTTATATAGTTATCTTTAATATTCTTTTATTATATGCTGGTTTTAGTTCCTAAGTGAAGCCTCCTTTATGGCACTTGCTCTTTCTGGGATCTGACCCAGCTAGTTTTGTATGGCCAGATTTCGGAGTAGTTCCAGAGGATCTACTTACCTTCCAGCCAGATGGTGACCACCAGGCGTAACCCTGGCAACGAGTGGATTTCTTTTGTTCTTTCACTCTATTGTAAAAATATTCTTTTGAGGCGTTTAGCCGACGAGCACGCGTTAGCTCGATTGTACCTTTATTTACTGTCTGTCTACGGGCTGTAACATGATTGACAAATTCTAGGGTTGATCATATATGACTGAAACTCTTGCTAGTCTTGACATTTTGTACGACTAGCTTCATGATCATCCAAATATGTAATATATGGGACGCCTTACTATTATATATTTGGTGCTCTGATATCTTGTAATTGTTATTACTTGCTTGAGATTGAGACAATAGGCTTGTTCATGACCTTAAGTGACTGATGGCTTGTAGATAAACCCTCATATATCTAGACAGCCGTGACCATATAGCGAGGTGGATTGTACTTTAATATATGTAGCTGGCTATGTTCGCCCCTGCTCTCCAGTATTCTGGTTCTGGGGCGTTATATGGTTTAAGTGGTAGCCCATACAGGTCTTGAAAATCAAGATATGTGATGGTTTACCGAATAGATGTCTCAACCAGTATTCGCCCTTGATCTCTGCTCGTATCCTCTAAATCCCTGGATTCTTGACCTGATCACATGCTTGTATCTTTGATCTGTCCTGGTCCTTCCTTATTGTTCCCTATGTCGTCTTCTTCAACGGTATTGTTCCTGGTCCTACCGATCGGCAAGGCAGAGCACCTCCCGTGGACCAGCAGCAACCCGGAGATAAAGTCTAACATTCAGGAGTAGTATACAGAGTCATGCCTACTAGGGGTCAAGAGCCACCAGTTCAGCCCGTCCAGCCTGTATAGCCGGATGATGGCACTTTAGTGGGTCACATCAGGATATTGTTAGCTTTCCAAGATCGTCGAGGAGATGCATTATACCAGGCAGTGACAGATGCTCTGACCAGAGGAGGTCATCAGGGTAACAGTACAGCCAACAACTTCAAGCGCTTGAAACCTCCATTCTTCGATGGTAGCGAAGATGCTATTGCCGCAGATGCTTGGCTTCAGGACACAAAAGTGATTCTAGAAGCGGCGAAGACGCCCGATAACGAGAAGGTGGCCGTGGTGCGCCTACAGCTATTGGATCTTGCCTGCAACTGGTAGGCATCGCAGACCGTTAGATTAGTAGCACCTATTGCTTGGGCAGTATTTCAAGAGAGATTCCAGACCAAGTACTTTGATGCTGTAGCTCGGTACGATCTACAAACGAGGTTCACCAATCTGAAGCAGATGGACAGGATGGTCGATGGATATGCGGTCGAGTTTTCCAGACTTAGTCGGTTTGCTCCCACCTTGGTGGCAACCGAGTTCGACAGAGCCCAGTGGTTCCAGCAGGGACTTCATCTAGAGATTCTATTGGCGGTGGAGCAGTTTGAGCATCAGACTTTTGATACAGTGTTGAGAGCAGCCAGGAGGCACGAGTATACCTTCCAGAGGATAGTGGATCGGACCGGGGGTCGGAAGCGATCCCACAGTCAGATGAATCAATCTTCAGCACCAGCCCTGACAGCTAGGGCTTTGACCATTGGAGCTCCGAGGCGGACGACCTCAGTAACGTCGGTTCAACATTCAACTCCGACGTACCCTCAGCAGCAGAAGCAGAAGCACTCTTCCGCAGTGGGATGTTCGTACTGCAGGAAGCCAGGACATATGGTATCAGAGTGTCGCAGAGCACAGGGTTTGTGCTTGGTTTGTGGTGCCCCTGACCACAGGGTTGGGAACTGCCCGAACAGGGGGAGTTCATCTTCGTCATCCTTCTCTAGTCCTTCAGTTAGAGGACCAGTTCCAGTATCAGTCCAGCAACAACAGCAGTACCCGTCCCCGAGGCCCTTGCCGTCTCAGGCCCAGTCATTCCAGCAGTAGAGACCGTAGCAGTATGCCCAAGTCCAAGCCCTGATCCAGAGCAGACAGAGAGGTTTTCAGCAGAGGGGACCCGCACCCAGAGTACATGGTCAAGTGCTGGCTTTGACCATGGGAGAAGAAGGATTGGCACCAGGTGAGGTGGTAGCAGGTATTATTCTCGTCAAAACCTTTCTGGCTTCAGTATTATTTGATTCTGGTGTATCACATTCATTTATGTCTATACGATTTGCGACACGGATAGGACTGAAGCCCGAGTCACTATCAGTAAGGCTCAATATACTTACTGGTAATAGACTTGTGGGAGTAGATAGAGTATTTTCCTCGTGTCGGATCGTAGTTAGCGGTAGAGAATTCCCCGCTAGGTTGATAGAGTTCCCAATGGCCGATTATGATGTAGTCTTAGGGATGGATTGGTTGAGAGACCAGTATGCTAGAATAGACTGCCATATTAGCAGGATTGTTTTTAGCATTCCCGGCGAGCCAGAGTTTTCCTTTTCCCGAGGCGAAGTTGAACCTTCTCTTCCGGTATTGCGGATAGCGGTAGCAACAGTGCAGTTACCCCGGATAGTCGAGAAGTTTCCAGATGTTTTCCCAGAAAAGATTCCAGGGATGTCGCCAGAGCGAGAGATCGAGTTCACTATAGACTTAATCCCAGGGATAGCCCCAGTATCAGAGAGAGTCTACAGGATGGCACCGTCAGAGTTAGAGATATTGTACAAGATGATTGAAGAACTTAGAACCAAGGGATTCATTCATGCTAGTGGATCGCCTTGGGGAGCCCCGATGCTTCTTGTAAAAAGAAGGATGGTACGTCCAAATTATGTGTAGACTATCGTACCTTGAACTCAGTGACAATCAAGAACAGATATCCCCTCCCAAGGATAGATGACTTATTTGATCAACTCAAAGGGGCGTCCGGATTCTTGAAGGTTGACTTACGGTCAGGATACCATCAGATCAGAGTCAGAGAGTAGGACATCCCGAAGACAGCTTTCAGATCTAGATATGGGCATTGGGAGTTCCTTGTTATGCCATTTGGAGCAACCAATGCGCCGGCTGTATTCATGGACCTCATAAATCGTATCTTCATGCCTTATTTGGATCAGTTCGTGATTTTGTTTATAGACGACATCTTGGTCTACAGCAAGAGTGAGGCGGAGCATGAGCAGCATCTCCGTACAGTTCTTCAGATTCTCAGAGAGCACCAGTTGTATGCCAAGTTCAGTAAATACGAGTTCTGGCTCGATCGCATTTCGTACTTGGGTCATATCATCACCAGAGGAGGAGTAGAAGTGGATCCCCAGAAGATCGTGGCCATTGAGACATGGCCAGTACCCAGCACAGTTACAGAGGTTCGTAGCTTCCTTGGATTGGCCGGCTACTACCGGTGATTCGTTTCGGACTTTGCTCGAATTTCAGCGCCTATGATGCAGTTGACCCGCAAGGATGTACAGTTTTCTTGGACAGCAGAATATCAGGAATCCTTTAAAAAGTTGAAGCGAGGCTTGATGACGGCTACCATTCTCACGCTTCCAGATGGGACCGGAGGATTTTCAGTATATTGTGATGCTTCAGGCAGAGGTTTGGGATATGTTTTGATACAGCATGGGAAGGTAATAGCTTATGCGTCACGACAACTTCATGGTCATGAGAGAAATTACCCAACCCACGACTTGGAGTTGGCAGCAGTAGTATTTGCACTTATGCTATGGAGACACTATCTGTACGGAGATCGGGTGGAGATTTTTACCGGCCACAAGAGCCTGAAGTATGTATTCACTCAGAAGGATCTCAACATGCGTCAGAGGAGATGGCTAGAGCTGCTTGTGGATTATGATATCAACCTGCAATATCATCCAGGGAAGGCTAACGTCGTTGCAGATGCGTTGAGCAGGAGAGCTGGAGTTTATTTCCTCATAGTGCAACCAAAATTATTGGCAGATCTTCAGAAAATAGGAATTGAAGTTGTCCTTCCAACCAGTGTAGCACTGATGGCCAGCATGCAAGTTCAGTCCGCTATAGTCGAAAGGATCCGGATGGTGCAGTCAGTCGATTCCATGCTTCAGCGACTCAGAGCCGAGTGTGAGACAGGACGATGACCAGAGTTATGCATCCATGAAGACGGTACACTTCGACATGGAAAACATCTTTGTATACCCAGTAGACATATCAGACAGGAGATCATGGCAGCGGCTCACAGTTCTCAGTATTTTGTACATCCCGGTGGCACGAAGATGTATCGTGATATCCGTCCGCACTTTTGGTGGAATGGCATGAAGAGGGAGATAGCCCGGTTCGTCTCTTGATATTTGGTTTGCCAACAAATTAAAGCTGAACATCAGAGGCCAGCTGGACTTCTTCAGCCATTGTCGATTCCAGAATGGAAGTGGAAGCATATAACCATGGACTTCGCGACTGGCTTACCTAGGTCCCCGGCCGGTAGAGATGCTATTTGGATTATCATAGACAGGCTCACGAAGGTGGCTCACTTTTTTTCGTTCAGAGTTGGTCAGTCGACGGCTCAGCTAGCAGAGATGTACCTCAGGCAGATCGTCAGACTTCACGGTATACCAGTCAGTATCACCTCGGACAGAGATTCAAGATTTACGTTGCACTTTCGGCATAGCCTGCAAGAGAGTATAGGAACTCACCTCCAGCTCAGCTCAGTTTATCATCCGCAGACGGATGGTCAGTCTGAGCGTACCATACAAACCTTGAAAGGTATGTTGAGATCTTGTACACTCGACTTCGTTGGTTCATGGGAGGATCACCTGCAGCTGGTGGAGTTCTCGTACAATAACAATTTCCAGGCCAGTATCCAGATGGCAACATTCGAGGCCCTATATGGTAGAAAGTACAGGTCCCTGCTAGTATGGGATAATGTTGGTAAGAGACAGATGCTCGGTTCGAAAATAATTGCTCAGACGGTTGAGGTGATCAGAAGAGTTAGATATCATCTTCGAGTTGTCCAAGATCGCCAGTGCCATTGGGCCGATTCTCATCGGCGACCCATTGAGTTTTCTGTCGACGACCATATATTCTTGAGGATTTTGCCTAACCGTATCGTCATTCGTTTCGGCGTACGGGGAAAGCTTAGTCCTAGGTATATAGGGTTGTTTAATATTCTGGAGCGAGTAGGTGACGTATCCTATCGTCTCGCTCTTCCGTCGTCGTTACATGAGGTGCATGATGTCTTCCATGTATCCCAATTATGATGGTATATATCGGACCCGAGCCACATCCTTGATCATTCAGAATTGGTTGTTGGTACCAACCTTTCGTATAAGGAGAGGCCGTGTCTATATTGGACCGAAGAGAGAAGATACTCAAGAACAAGACTATAAAGTTAGTCCGTGTTGCTTGGGGTCATCACTCTTTGGGAGAGTCAACGTGGGAGCGTAAGGATGATATTCGATCACGATATCCCGACCTGTTTGACTCGTAAGGTATAATGTCTTCCTTATGCCTTATGCTATCCGTTCCTTGATTGAATGAATGATTGCCTGATTGGTTGCTTTATTATAACTTGCCTGTGATTAGTATAGCTTGTCCTTACCTCTCTAGCCTCTTAATTAAATTTTGAGGACGAAATTCTTTTTAGGTGGGTAGAGTTGTAACGACCATAGTTCATATTACGTATTTTGGTTTACGTGTACGTGATTTCGGACCTGTATTTTGACTTGTCATGATTGTCTAGCCTTGAGTTCTACATTGGCATGAGTTAGTCAGCATTTCATGGTTCTGGCATACTCTGGGTTCGGTTGGGTTCGGCTTGATTTGGTTCGGTTTGGGTTGGAGTGCAAACCCCTACTTACCTCCCTCCATCATTTATTAACCCCCAACCACCTTTCTCTCTCTTCATTCAATTTTCTCATTACTGTTCTTCCTCTTCTTCTTCCTCACCGAACCCCACCGTAAGCAAGTGTAACTTGCTTCATGGAGGAACTCAAATTTTGTTGTTCTATTGTCTTTCTTATGAGATTCTAAGTCACTTTAGTATTTAGCATTTTTGAATTCCATGGCTCATTTCATGTAGATCTAAGTTTTAGTATTTTTGATCTTCATGGTTTTGATCTTTTGAAACTTGGTTGTTTTCGAATTGGAGAGTTCCATTTAATAGGGATTTCGATTTTATGCAAGTTTTGCTCTGGAATAGTCGGATTTCATTGAGACTTGACCGAGATGGGGCTTACTTGGATTCGTGAGCATTTACGCCTGTTTTCTTGGCCATGGGGAGAAGATGGAGTTTTACGCACACGTTGTAACATGTTAGTGTAGTATCTTAGCTTTTATGCCCACGTTTTACGTGTCAGCGTATTACTCAGCCTTTTACGTCCACACATTTGCGTGCCAGCGTACTCCGTTCTACGCTGAGTTCATTCAAAATTTTACGCTCGGGACCCTCCCGTTCGCGTAAAATCATACTCGCGTAGATTCTGGCTCGAGCAGACTCTCACGAGCGTAAAGTTTTGCCCGAGTGTTTCCTCGCGTAGAGTTTCACTCGCGTAGAGCTACCTCATCTGGCTCTAGCTAGCGTAAAGCCTTCACTAGCGTAAAGCCCCACCGGTATGCACCCTGGCTCCCGTAGAGCTATTTCACCTTGCCCTTGCCAGCGTAAAGCCATTACGCTTGAGGCCCCTTGGCCTAGCGTAGAGTTTCACGCATAGAGTTTCACTAGCATAAACTGTTAGTACGTGCATAGAGACCTTGTGTCCCTATGGCGTACGCCTTTATCCTTTTATTTTTGTCCTGAACTTGATAAATCACGAATTGATTGACATAATTGAAATGGCAATTGTACATGACATGCTGTGACAAGAAAATTTACATAACCTGACATGACAAGGCATGACAAATTGCATGACATGATAATGGCCCGTCGTGGCGCACTCTTGATAAGTAAACTTGACATGACAAGAATGAATGGCCTGGACACCGTGGACGATTGTGTTTGTACAAGTGAACTAGTATTATCTTGTATCATGTCTAGGACAGGGACCCCGAGTACCACGGTCAGGGGTACCTACTTAATTTGACTAAGGCTAATAACTATAATACTCCAGTAGTCATGAAGAGATTTTCCAGCTATAGGCAATCCCGTTATCTGGGTGCCCCCATCATGGGATTTGTAGCCTGCCGTCGAGTAGAGCACATTTCTAGCACACTGTCATGTGTTGCACTCACCAAGCTACATAAGGGTACATATATTCTTGGACGATGTACCTACATGAATTCAATCCCCTAATTGCGTCTGGATAACCTGGATTGTCTGCAGGGCTTGTGGCTGTTGGAATAATCTCATTGTATTTTGCTAGTAACTAGGCCTGTGATAAACCTAGTTAGTTAAAGTATCAAGCCGAACTCTTTGCTTGGTCGTGATTGATTGGATGGAGTCTAGCCCAGCTTCGTCTCGTCCTGATCCTGTGCAAGATTATGACATGACATGATTACTTATATCGGCCTTAACAATAACGATCATGGGTCAAGTTCTGTTCAGGCAAAGGGTTACAACCCCGGTCCTTGTTTGGTTTAAGGGTTGTAACCTGGCTCCCAGAGCAGTTCTGTGTCCTATCTTCGTTTATTGTCTTATTGCACCCCATGTCATGCTCGTCATGTTTTACCTTACCTCAATAACAAGATTACTATACTGGCCTTAACAATAACGATCAGGGGTCAAGTTCGGTTCAGGCGAAGGGTTACAACCCCAGTCTTTGTTTGGTTTAAGGGTTGTAACCTGGCTCCCGGAGCAGTTCTGTGTCCTCTATTTGTTTATTGTCTTATTACTTTACCAATAAGTATTTGAGGCGGGTTTCTATTCAGGTGAAGGGTTGCAACCCCGGTCCTTGTTTGGTTTAAGGGTTGCGACCTGGCTACTTGAATGGTTTCCTCGTACTCAATTTTACTGTGGTTGGCTCTGTTATTATCAGTTTTCTTTATATAGTTATCTTTAATATTCTCTTATTATATGCTGGTTTTAGTTCCTAAGTAAAGCCTCCTTTGTGGCACTTTCTCTTTCTGGGATCTGACCCAGCTGGTTTTGTATGGTCAGATTTCGGAGTAGCTCCAGAGGATCTACCCACCTTCCAGCCAGATGGTGACCACCAGGCGTAACCCTGGCAATGAGTGGTTTTCTTTTGTTCTCTCAATCTATTATAAAAATATTCTTTTGAGGCGTTTAGCCGACGAGCACGTGTTAGCTCGATTGCACCTTTATTTACTGTCTGCCTACGGGCTGTAACATGATTGAGAAATCCTAGGGTTGATCATGTATGACTGAAACTCTTGCTAGTCTTAACATTTTGTACGACTAGCTTCATGATCATCCAAATATATAATGTATGGGACACCTTACTATTGTATATTTGGTGCTCTGATATCTTGTAATTGTTATTACTTGCTTGAGATTGAGACAATAGGCTTGTTCATGACCTTAAGTGACTGATGGCTTGTAGATAAACCCTCATGTATCTAGACAGCCGTGACCGTATAGCGAGGTGGGTTGCACTTCAATATACGTAGTTGGCTATGTTCGCCCCCGATCTCTAGTATTCTGGTTCTAGGGCGTTACATTCTCCCCTCAACCCAAACCCTAGCCTATCACCACTTCTTCTTCTTCCTCCTTCCATTTCATTTCTAACCCTAATTTAGGAGTTCTTCCCCAAATTTATTCCTACTCTCAAATTGTGTCTAACTTCACTCAAATCAATTTCATTCTCTTCCCCTTGGAGAGGAGAAGGCTCTTTTGGCTAGCTTGGGAGCTTTTGGAGCATTGGGACACTTGGAGCTTGAAGGGGATCTAATCTAGGGATTTTGTTGTGGGAATCTATCTCCCAAGAGCAATGCTACAGTTACAACCAAACTTTTACAACCTTCTTACAACCACTCACCCATTTCCTGACATGTGGGCCAGGTGGTAGCCTGGCCCACATGTCAGCAAATGGGTGTAAGTTGTAAAAATATTGTAAAAGTTTGGTTGTAAACCAAACATTTCCCATCTCCCAATTGGTATGAGCTCTCTAAACCTCTAATTTACTTTTAATTAGTGTAACTACATTCATTTAGGACCCCCATGCATATAGGATGCCATTAGATACGAGTTGAGACTCTCCTCTTCCTATTTCGAGGGTTTTCCCTTTTTATTTTGATCCACGTTGGAGAAAATCCGAGAATAGGAAACTAGGGTTTGTGAAATTGATAAAAATAGGTCATATTAGTGATTTAGAGCATGTAGGTATGCTTTGGGTTAAGTTTGGAGCCATTTGGAGTGCGTATCACGAGAGTATCAAATATGCACGCCAAGTGTTTGACAAAATGACTCTTAGAGCATTCAATGCTCAAATTTCAGATGTGAACTTGATTTAGGATTTGCTTTGTCTTGGGTTATCATATACTATGTTTTCATAATGATGTAGAATGGTTTAATAGGTTGAAATGGTTGTGGGGGTTTGGTTTTTGGTGCACTGTTCACTGTGGGGACAGTCAGTCGATTCTAATTTGATCAGTCCATTATGTTATCCCTTTGGCAATTCACATGTTGTCCTGCATCACCTTGAGTTCAGTCCTTTGAACTCTAAATGTTCAGACCTAGTATTGTGTACTGTCCATTTCTTTGTATTTCAGTCCCTGCATTGGCATATTTCAATTCACCTGAGTTTCATAGTCCAGTCCCTTTGTGTTTAGTTCAGTCTAGTATCAAGTTCATAGAGGATCTGTCCATCTTATTGTTTAGCCATCTGTCCATCTGTGTCAGTCCCAATTCACAAATGTCAATCCACTGTTTATATGGCCACTCTTGCTTTACTGTTCTATCCATTTCAGATTAAGAGTCAGTCCCTAATATATCAACTGTACAGTCCCAACAGTGATGGCTCAAGTTCATATCCACTTGTTCAGTCATTGCATCACCCTTATTTATCAATCCTCACTCATTCACTGTATAGCCCATATTATATTGTATTATTCCCTATTGTTCTAAATATTCATTCCATAAATGTATTACCTACCATCTTTTATTGTTCAGACTAATGGGTATCAGTCATTGCAATGTCCATTTACCTCAATGTTTCAGTCCATTTACATTAATGGCTCAGTTCCTTTTTTGCTAAATTCTTCAAAATACTAAAATCCATGCTCTGTTCTCATTGTTTAGTCCTTAATATCAATGATTGGCTCAGGTAGAGGACTGTGGGCATTCTTGAGTTCAGTCACTAATACTCATTGAGTATCAGTCATGTTGAATGAATGAGTGATGGCTCGAGTTTGGTTGTGCCTATGATGTCCAGTCCCTATCTCCACTTGGTATCAGTTAGTATATGTTTCAGTCCCTCCTTGGCAGTTAATTGTTCAGTCCTCTTTGAACTAGATATTCAGTCCAATTCCCTTTAGTACCAAATCATGCATATCTTCATAGGTTGTGCACTGCATTCATATGATCAGTCCCCCTCTCAAACTGTTCTATCCTGCTTATTAGTTCAGTCCACATAATGTTTTGATGTTCAGTTCAAACATCTTCACCATCCATTTTAGACTTATTTGAGTTCAGTCAATACCTGAGCCTTATGTCCACTCACCCCCTCATGATGTTGTCTTGATCACACCATATCAGTCCAGACATCAAATTAGGCTACTGTTTGTTAAGCTCAGTTTTATTCAACCGAGTGTTCAGTCCCCTGCTCATTTGATGTTCAATCATTAACATTTATATTCAGTCCTATTTACCTCATGATTCATTCAAATTCTTCTCATCTACATAATCTTTCCATATCCTCTTCTAGTATAGTCTACTATCCCTTTAAAGTATAGCCCAGTGAGGTCATGTGCTGTCCATACTCTTGGTATCATTCTAGATATACTTGCTCAGTCCACATGATGGAGTAGCAGTTCAAATTACCTATTGCATCAGTCCTTTCTGTATTATACATTCAATCCATTCTTATTAATGATTTGTTCCATATATAATGTATCTGTCCTGTGTCATGAGGGTGTTGGCATGGTATATGTAGCATTTGTAGCCTCTACCTCATATTCAGTTCCCTTGTATACCTTACTCCAGTCCCATATACACCTTAATAGCCATATCCTTTGGTATCAGTTTGAGGGGTTGCATATACTTACTGCCCTTATTATGTGATATATACTATAGATATATGCCATTCATATATATATATATATATATATATATATATATATATATATATATATATATATATATATATATATATATATATGATGTTAGTGGCTTGATATTGAATTTTGGGTATGTTATTATGTAAGGTGCAGCATATAGACAGGTTAAAACTTAGGATTTGAGTATTCCCATACTATAAGCTATTGAGTTAACTAGGGAGTGGACACTATGGTATCCTAGTATTGACTAATACAGACCAATTTGACTCAGTTTGACCAAGTTAGATTTTTTGATCTAGAAGTGGCCTAGCAGCATATAAATAACACAGTTAGATCAATTGTTTAACCTGGAACACTCTGTAACCCTAAATTTTCATAATAGGCCTCTGTGACTCCAGTTCGAATACTGATACATAGCCGTTGCTCAGGATATCAGGCGAGTACATTCTCTGATTGTTTTTATCACGATAGTATCTATATTGCCTGCTCTATACTACTTTACTTGATGCTGACACATTATTAACACGGATTGGTACTATATGGATCTTGTCATGAGATGTTATCCTCTTATCGGGTACATCGGGTATTTCATTTTCATATACTTTATCATGTACATCGTGTACTCTTTGTATTCGTATTATTCATGTACTCTCATGTGCTCTCATGTACTCTCATATGTTCACATGTGTTTCATGTTCAAACTAATAATCATGTATGTAATGTAACGTGATCGGATCCTTGTGTATTAATTGGGGTAGGGGGAGTAGAAGTGGTTATGTGATTAAATCCCCTAGTGTACTCATGTATATGTCGATTATACCGTTACGTATAATGGAGTTACCGTAGAATACTCATGTACAACCTAAACCAATCATATAACTATCTTGTGCTTTGAATCACTTATATTTATTATAGTTCATAGATTCTTTATTTTATTCATGTATTCAGTTTCCTTATTTATATTTCCGTATTCTTGTATATCTATTACAGCATGTCATGTATTTTATTCTATTGCTAGTTCTATATTTTCTACTATACATTGGAACTGCTTTCAGAGTTATGTATTTCGCTCAAATCCTGATTGGATATATTGACAAAATTTTACAGAAAACTTGGAGGACTTCTGTACCACTTATTACGGTGCAGACTTAGACGAAACTTACGACCTGGATCATCAGGAGGATCCAGCTAGCCTAGAGGAGACACTAGTAGTTCCTAGATTAGACTGCTAGGACATTTATTTGAATTTGTCTCCATCTGACTTCTATTATGTTATTATTTTATACTGTGTGTGTGGTGTTGATAACACTTAAACTTATTTCAATTCTGGATTTATCGCACTTTGACTTTCTATCTATTCAATATCGTGTTGTTATTCCTCTTTAGTTATTTTTTGATTGAGTTGTATCTTTCTGAGATTGTCCTCCGTATAGAGAGTATATACTGGACAGGTACAACATTCTACTGCTGACACTGCGGCATAGGCTGGACGTACCCACGGTCTTGTTCCCTTTTACTGGGTGCGGGTCATGACACATTTTAGTGGTGGCCCATGCAGGTCGAGATTCGTATTGGTGCGATGCCGTGGTAGTGCAACAGTTTAGTTGTACTACTGCGAGCCTGCGACATGATATATGAAATAAGATATTAGAATGAGAGGATACTCAATCACAATTAGGACTTCTTGAAGATTCCTGGGATGACCCTTGAGAATCTTATTTTGAACTCCAATTCAAAATTGCTTCCTCTTGTTTATGTTCACCCTTGCTCCTTGTTATTGAATTTGATTTTTGATGGTTTGTTGTTGATTTTGATAATCACATCGAGGTGAATTTTATGGCCTGAATTACGGTATCTTCTGATGACATATGTTGATGTCACGCCCCAGAACCAGAATACTGGAGAGCGGGGGACAGACACAGCCAGCTACGCACATTGAAGTGTAACCCACGTCGATGTACGGTCACGACTGTCTAGATACATGAGGGTTTTACTACAAGCCAACAGTCTCTTATGGTCAATAACAAGCCTAGTGTCTCAATCTCAAGCAAGCAAGTAAGTATAACAAGATGATAGATCATCAGACATACAAAGTAAGGCGTTCCATACATTATATATTCAGATGATCATGAAGCTAGTCATACAAAATGCAGAGACTAGCAAGAGTTTAAGTCATACATGATCAACCCTAGGATTTGTCAACCATGTTACAGCCCTTAGGCAGACAGAAATGTAAATTTAATACGAGCTAACACTTGCTCGACGGCTAAACGCCTCAAAAAAATAATTTACAATGGAGTGGGAGAGCAAAATAAAACCCACTCGTTGCCAGGATTGCGCCTAGAGTTCACCATCTGGCTGGAAGGCTGGAAGATCCTCGGGTGCTACTCCAAAATATGGTCATACAAAACCAGCTGGGTCAGACCCCAGAAAGAGCAAGTGCCACAAGGGAGGCTTCACTTAAGAACAAAAACCAGCATATTAGCACATGAGACATAATGATAATGAAAGACATGAATTAAAGAAAACATGGTGATAAACGATAAGATAACTAAAGGACTACTCCAGTAACCAAGTTACAACCCGTAAACCAGACAAGGACCGGGGTTGTAACTCTTCACCGGGACAGAACTTAGTCACTAACCAATTATCGATAAAGTAAAGTATAACAGAAATGTGCTGAAAAAACCATGTACTGGACTTGCCTAGACAAGACTAGACAGGACTCCATCCATCAATCACGACCAAGCAATGGGTACGACTTGATACTTTAACTAACTAGGGTTATCACAAGCCTAGTTACTAACAAGATGCATTGAAATATTCCAATAGCCACAAGCCCTGCAGTCTTAATCCAGGTTATCCGGTCACAAGTTGAGAGAGTTGGATTAGGTGACTTGGGGTGCAATACATGACAGTGTGCTGGAAATGTGCCCTACTCTACGACAGGCTACAAGTCCAATTAGAGCGCCCAGATAACGGGACTGCCTGTAGCTGGGAATCTCTTCTGGATTACTTGATCAATCTAGTCTTTATCCTAGTCAGATTCAGCATGAATCCCTGACCGTAGAAATCAGGAATTCATGTCCTAGACATGAAGCGAGACGAGACAAGTAGCTTATACAAGCACAACCATCCACGGTGTCAAGACAAAGGTTACTTAGCAAGTCAAGATCGCCGTCGCAACAACATATCAAAATTTATCATGTTAGGTCACTTATCAAGGCAAGAGTGCGTCACAATAGACCACTATCAAGAATTATCATGTCAAGTTACTTGTCAAGAGTGCACCACGGCGGGTCACTATCAAGAGTTATCATGTAAAGTCATAATATCATGTCGTGTTTATGTAAGTGCACCACAACGGGTCACTGAATATGTAGTTTTCATCACTTAGTCGTGTTCAGATTATCATATCAATATTGCTTGTCTAGGGTACGCCACAACGGGCCACCATCATGTGCTATCATTCCATTAATATGTCATGCTCACATCGTGTTCATGTCCAGTTCATATCGAAAAGGTGTAAGGATATAAAATGGGTGCAAAAATCAAGAAAAGGGAACCTGGGGACATCATGTGCCCAAGGGGGTGCATGCGCCCAGGGCTATGTGCCTAAGCTATGTACCCACATATATGAGTGAGGCAGGGAGGGTATCATGGAGAGACAATGGATTGGGAAGGCATGCACCTGGAGCTATGCGCCCAGGGCTATGCGCCTGCATATATGCGCCCAAGCTGGGGATGGTCAAGGTAACATGCACTTAAGCATGTCAGGGCAGCATGCGCCCAAGGTGGCATGCGCCCATGGTGGCATGCGCCCAAGAGAAAGGGAGTCTGGGACACATACGCCCAAGAAGAGGCATGCGCCCAGGGGGGTTATGCGCCCACACAACTTGTGGGTGCATGGTTATGCGCCAGCACTGTTCTTATTCTCCAAAATTTTCGAGAAGAAGGTCATGGAACCCATAACTTCCATGCTCCATAGAACCTTCAATTTATGCCCAAATTTGTCCATAGATCAAAATGGGGTAGAACGAAATTCTCTACAACATGGAACAACTAGTTTTGAAAACAAACAAGTTTGGTAGATCGAAACCCAGGAAAACCAAAAATGCATTAAACCTAGATCTACAAGAAATAAACCACAAAAATGAAAAATGCAAAGAACTTAAGTGTCTTAGAAACATGTGGGGAAGGTAATGGAACAACAAAAATGGGGTTCTCTTATAAACCAAGTTGTACTTGCCTATGGGTTCTTCAGTTGTTGGAAGAGTAAAGGGAGAAGAAAGAAAGAGTAAATGATAATAAAGGAAGAGAGAGAAAAGTAGGTGGGTTTATAAAGGAAAAAGGAGGAGGTTAACATGATAAACCAAGAAAATAAACCAAGCCAACCCAAAATGAACCAAGTCAAACCATGATATGCCATGATGAACCTAAACAAGACTAAACCAAAATTAGCTAGCAAGGTAAGAGAAGTACAAATACGTGTCAGGATTCCGTATACGTATACTGGAAATACGGATAACAAAAAACGGGGGTGACAACTCTATCCACCTTAAAAGAATTTCGTCCTCGGAATTTAATCAAGAGGCTAGAGATGTCGGGACAAGCTATACTAATCACAAGCGATCTATGACTAACAGTTAATCAAGCAATATTTCATGCAAGAAAGTATTTAAAAACATAAGGCATAAAGAAGACATTATACCTTACGAGTCAAACATGTATGGATATCGCGATCGAATATCATTCTCATGCTCCCACGTTGACTCACCCAAAGAGTGATGAACCCAAGCAACACGGACAAAACTAATAGTCTTGTTCTTGAGTATTTTCTTTCTCCGATCCAATATGGATACAGGACTTTCCTCATACAAAAGGTTGGTACCAACAACCAATTCTGAAAGATCAAGGACATGACTCGAATCTGGGATATACCATCGCAATTGGGATATATGGAACACGTTATGTACCTCACGTAATGACGACGGAAGAGCGAGACGATATGACACATCACCTACTCGGTCTAGAATGTCGAACGGCCCTATATACCTAGGACTAAGCTTTCCCCGTACGCCGAATCGAATGACACCACGGGTAGGCGATATCCTAAGGAATACATGGTCGCCGATAGAAAATTCAAGGGGACGCCGATGAGAATCGGCCCAATGATGCTGGCAATCTTGTTCGACTCGAAGATGATCTCTGACTTGTCTGAACACCTCAATAGTCTGCGTAATTGTCTCTGGACCAAGCATCTTTCTCTCGCCTATATCATCCCATGCTAACATGGATCTGCACTTTCTGCCGTACAGCTTCAAAGGGCGCTATCTGGATACTGGCCTGGAAACTGTTATTGTACGAGAACTCCACTAGGTATAAGTGATCTTCCCACGAACCACCGAAGTCGAGTGTACATGACCGTAGCATATCTTCAAGAGTCTAGATCGTGCGTTCTGACTGACCATCTGTCTGTGGATGATAAGCTGAACTAAACTTGAGACGAGTCCCCAAGCTCCCTTGAAGACTCCGCCAAAAGTACGAGGTAAATCTCGAATCTCTGTCGGACACAATACTGATTGGTACTCCGTACAATCTGACTATCTGCCTGAGGTACATCTCTGCAAGCTGATCCGTTGACTGGCCAATTTTGAAAGGGATAAAATGAGCTACCCTGGTGAGTCTGTCAACGGTAACCCAAATAGCATCTCCTTCAGCTGGGGATTTAGGTAACCCAGTTACAAAATCCATGGTAATATGCTCTCATTTCCATTCTGGGATCGGTAAAGGTTGAAGAAGTCCAGCCGGTCTCTCATGTTCAGCCTTAACTTATTGGTAAACTAATCAATGAGAGACAAACCGGGCTATATCCCTCTTCATGCCATTCCACCAAAAATGCTAACGGATATCACGATACATCTTCGTGCCACCGGGATGAATTGAATACTGCGAACTGTGAGCCTCTGCCATGATCTCCTGTCTAATATCTCTACTGGGTACACAAAGATGCCTTCCGTGTCGAAGTATACCATCCTCATGGATAAATAACTCTGCTCTCCGTCCTGCTACGCATTCTGCCCTAAGTCGATGAAGCTTAGAATTCGCTGACTGAGCTAACTTAATCCTCTCAACTATACTGGACTGAACTTGCATACTGGCCATCAATGCCATACTGGTAGGAAGAACAACTTCAATTTCCATCCTATGAAGATCTGCTAACAACTCTAGTTGTGCTGTTAGAAAATAAACTCCGGCTCTTTTACTCAATGCATCTGTAACAACATTGGCCTTTCCAGGATGATACTGCAGGTTGATGTCGTAATCCACAAGTAGCTCTAGCCATCTCCTCTGACGCATGTTAAGATCCTTCTGGGTAAACACATACTTAAGACTCTTGTGGTCGATGAAAATCTCTACCCGATCTCCATATAAATAATGCCTCCAAAGCTTAAGTACGAAAACCACCGCTGCCAATTCCAAGTCATGGGTTGGATAATTCCTCTCATGATCATGAAGCTGACGTGACGCATAAGCTACTACCTTACTATGCTGCATCAAGACGCATCCCAATCTCTTGTCAGAAGTGTCACAATAGACTGAAAATCCTCCAGTCCCATCTAGAAGCGTGAGAATGGGTACCGTCATCAATCCTTGCTTCAAATTCTCAAATGAACTCTGACACTCTGCTGTCCAAGCAAACTGCATATCCTTGTGAGTCAACTGCGTCAGTGACGCTGAAATCTGAGCAAAGTCTGAAACAAACTGCCGGTAATAGCCAGCCAATCCTAAGAAACTTCGAACCTCTACGACGGTACGGGGAACTGGCCATGTCTCTATAGCTACTATCTTCTGGGAGTCCACTTCCACTCCACCTCTGGTGATAATGTGACCCAAGTACGAGATACGATTAAGCCAAAACTCGTACTTACTGAACTTCGCGTACAACTGGTGCTCTCTGAGAATCTGAAGAACTACACGAATATGCTGCTCATGCTCTGTCCCATTCTTGCTATAGACTAGGATGTCGTCTATAAATACTATAACGAACTGGTCCAAATAGGGCATGAAGATACGATTCATGAGGTCCATGAATACGGCTGGCACATTGGTCGCTCCAAACGGCATAACAAGGAACTTCCAATGTCCATATCTGGATCTGAATGCTGTCTTCGGGACGTCTTGCTCTCTGACTCTGATCTGATGGTACCATGATTGCAAGTCAATCTTCGATAATACTGTCGCTCCTTTAAGCTGATCAAACAAATCATCTATCCTTAGTAGAGGGTATCTGTTCTTAATTGTTACAGAGTTCAAGCTACGATAATCAACACATAATCTTGACGTACCGTCCTTCTTTTTCGCAAGAAGTATCGGGGCTCCCCAAGGTGATCCACTTGCACGAATGAATCCCTTGGTTCTAAGTTCTTCAATCATCTTGTACATGATCTCCAACTCTGAAGGCGCCATCCTGTAGACTCCTCCTGACACTGGTGCCGTCCTCGGAAGCAAATCAATGGTGAACTCTATCTTCCTCTCTGAGGGCATGCTTGGAAGCTCTTCGGGAAATACATCAGGAAACTCTTCTACTACTCTGGGAAACTGAACTGCTACTGCTACTGCCATCCACAATACTGGTGGAAAAGGTTCTACTTCGCCTCTGGAAAATAAAAACTCTGGTTCTCCGGGAATACCAAAATTAATCCTGCCAATATGGCAGTCTATCTTTGCGTATTGATTCTTCAACCAATCCATCCCCTGGACTACATCATAGTCGGCCATCGAAAATTCTATCAATCTAGCAGGAAACTCTCTACCGCTAACTACGATTCGACATGAGGAATAGACTCTATCTGCTCCCACAAGACCGTTACTAGTAAGTATATTGAGCCTTACTGATAATGACTCGGGCTCCAGTCCTATCCGTGATACGAATCGTGCAGAAATAAATAAAAGCGATGTACCCGAATCAAATAATACTGATGCTGGAAAAGAGTTGACGAGAATGGTACCTGCCACCATCTCACCTGATGCCAATTTTTCTGCTACAGTCAAATCCATAGCCTGACCTTGTCCTCTTGGTGCTGGTCCCCTTTGCTGGAAACCTCTCTACCGATTCTGAGTCTGAGCTTGGGCATACTGCTGAGCCTGAGGCGGCAATGGCCTCAAAGGCTGGTTCTGCTGCTGTACTGGTGCTGGCCCCTAACTGATGGAATGGTTTGGTTTGACGACGACGAACTAGCTCTATTCGGACAGGAACCTATCTTATGGTCCGGTGACCCACAAGCCAAGCATAATCCCTGTGCTCTACGACAATCTGATACTACATGCTCTGGCTTCCCACAATGAGAGCAACCCATTGCAGAAGTCTGCTTCTGCTGCTGAGGATACGCCGGTGTCGAGTGATGAACCAACGAAACTGTGATCGCCCTCCTAGGAGCTCCAATAGTCAAAGCCCTAGCTGCCGGGGCTGGTACTGAAGACTGGGATATCTGCCCGTGAGACCTCTTCCGTCCTCCGCTTCTATCTATAATCCTCTGAAAAGTATACTCATGCCTCTTCGCTGATCGCAAGACGGCATCAAAAGTCTGGTACTCAAACTGCTTCATTGATATAATAATCTCTAGGTGGAGCCCTTGCTTGAATCGCTGGGCTCGATCCAACTCGGTTGCCACCAAGATAAGAGCAAACCGACTGAGTCTAGAAAACTCGGCCGCATATCCATCGACCGTCCTCTCCATCTGCTTAAAAGTGGTGAATCTCGTCTGCAGATCATACCGAGCTACTGCATCGAAGTACTTGGTCTGGAACTTATTGCTGAATACCACCCATGAGACAGGCGTCGGTAATCCAACGGCTAGCATCGCCCACCAGCTGTGGGCTAAATCCAATAACTCCAGACGCACAACGGCCACCTTCTCTCCTTTGGGAATCCTAGCAGCCTCTAGGATAACTTCTATGTCCTGAAGCCACGCATCAGTAGCGATAGCATCTTCACTGCCATCAAAGAAAGGAGGGTTCAGACGCTTGAAGCTGTTGGCCGCGTTGTTCCCTTGGTAACCAACTCTATCCATGGCATCTTGTATTGTCTGGTGCAGGGCATCGCCCCGACAATCTTGAGATGCAAGCAATTCCCTGATGAGTCCCACCAGGGTTCCATTGTCAGGCTCTACAGGCTGGACTGGCTGAACTGGTGGCTCTTGACCCCTGGTAGGCATGATTATGGAGGCTACCCCTGAATGCTGGTCTTGGTCTCCAGGTTGCTGCTAGCTCACTGGAGGTGCTCCGCCTTGCTAATCGGTAGGACCAGGAACAATGTCGCTGAAGAAACAACATGGGTAAACAATAAGGAAGGACCATGATAGATCGAGGATATAAGCATGTGATCAGATCAAGATTTCGGAAAGATTAGAAGACACGAGTAGAGATCAAGGACGAGTGCTGATTGAGACATCTATTCAGTGAAACCCTCACATATCTTGATTAACAAGACCTGCATGGGCCACCACTTAAACCGTGTCACGCCCCAGAACCAGAATACTGAAGAGCGGGAGACAGATACAGCCAGCTACGCACATTGAAGTGTAACCCACGTCGATGTACGATCACGACTGTCTAAATACATGAGGGTTTTACTATAAGCCAACAGTCTATTATGGTCAATAACAAGCCTAGTGTCTCAAAAGAATAATTTGAGACACTAGGCTTGTTATTTGAGACACAACAGTCTCTTATGGTCAATCTCAAGCAAGCAAGTAAGTGTAACAAGATGGTAGATCATCAGACATACAAAGTAAGGCATCCCATACATTACATATTCAGATGATCATGAAGCTAGTCATACAAAATACAGAGACTAGCAAGAGTTTAAGTCATACATGATCAACCCTAGAATTTGTCAACCATGTTACAGCCCTTAGGCAGACAGGAATATAAATTTAACACGAGCTAACACTTGCTCGACGGCTAAACGCCTTAAAAGAATAATTTATAATGGAGTGGGAGAGCAAAATAAAATCCACTCGTTGCCAGGATTGCGCCTAGTATTCACCATCTGGTTGGAAGGCTGGAAGAACCTCGGGTGCTACTCCGAAATCTGGCCATACAAAACCAGCTGGGTCAGACCCCAGAAAGAGCAAGTGCCACAAGGGAGGCTTCACTTAAAAACTAAAACCAGCATATTAGCACATGAGACATAATGATAACGAAAGACATGAATTAATGGAAACAGGGTGATAAACGATAAGATAACTAAAGGACTACTCCAGTAACCAAGTTACAACCCGTAAACCAGACAAGGACCGGGGTTGTAACTCTTCACCGGGACAGAACTTAGTCACTAACCAATTATCGATAAAGTAAAGTATAACAGGAACGTGCTGAAATAACTATGTACTGGACTTGCCTAGACAAGACTAGATAGGACTCCATCCATCAATCACGACCAAGCAATGAGTATGGCTTGATACTTTAACTTACTAGGGTTATCACAAGCCTAGTTACTAACAAGATACATTGAGATGTTCCAACAGCCACAAGACCTGCAGTCTTAATCCAGGTTATCTGGTCACAAGTTGAGAGAGTTGTATTAGGTGACTTGGGGGTGCAACACATGACAGTGTGCTAGAAATGTACCCTACTCGACGGCTGGCTACAAGTCCAATTAGAGCGCCCAGATAATGGGACAGCCTGTAGCTGGAAATTTTTTCATGGATTACTTGATCAATCTAGTCTTTATCCTAGTCAGATTCAGTATGAATCCCTGACCGTAGAAATCAGGAATTCATGTCCTAGACATGATGCGAGACGAGACAAGTAGCTTATACAAGCACAACCATCCACAGTGTCAAGACAAGGGTTACTTAGCAAGTCAAGATAGCCGTCACAACAGCATATCAAGATTTATCATGTTAGGTCACTTATCAAGGCAAGAGTGCGTCACAACGGACCACCATCAAGAATTATCATGTCAAGTTACTTGCCAAGAGTGCACCACGGCTGGTCACTATCAAGAGTTATCATGTAAAGTCATAATGTCATGACGTGTTTATGTAAGTGCACCACAACGGGTCACTGAACATGTAGTTTTCATCACTTAGTTGTGTTCAGATTATCATATCAATATTACTTGTCTAGGGTGCGCCACAACGGGCCACCATCATGTGCTATCATTCCATTAACATGTCATGCTCACATCGTGTTCATGTCGAGTTCATATCGAAAAAGCATAAGGATATAAAATGGGTGCAAAAATCAAGAAAAGGGAACCTGGGGACATCATGTGCCCAAGGGGGTGCATGCGCCCCGGGCTATGCGCATAAGCTATGCGCCCACATATATAAGTGAGGCAGGGGAGTATCATGAAGAGACAATGGATTAGGAAGGCATGCACCTGGAGCTATGCGCCCCGGGCTATGCGCCCAAGCTGGGGATGGTCAAGGTAATATGCACTTAAGCATGGGGTATTAGGGCAGCATGCGCCCAAGGTAGCGTGCGCCCAAGAGAAAGGGAGTCTGGGACACATGCGCCCAAGAAGAGGCATGCGCCCAGGGGGTTATGCGCCCAGCGCCCATGTGCCCACACAACTCGTGGGCGCATGGTTATGCGCCAGCACTGTTCTTCTTCTCCAAAATTTTCAAAAAGAAGGCCATGGAACCCATGACTTCCATGCTCCATAAAACCTTCAATTTATGCCCAAATTTGCACTTCCATAGGTCAAAATAGGGTAGAACGAAATTATCTACAACATGGAACAACTATTTTTTGAAAACAAACAAGTTTGGTAGATCAAAACCCAAGAAAACCGAAAATGCATTAAACCTAGATCTACAAGAAATAAACCACCAAAATAAAAAATGCAAAGAACTAAAGTGTCTTAGAATCATGTGGGAAAGGTAATGGAACAACAAAAATGGGGTTCTCTCATGAAGCAAGTTGCACTTCTCTATGGGTTCTTTGGTTGTTAGAAGAGTAGAGGGAGAAGAAAGAAAGAGTAAATGATAATAAAGGAGGAGAGAGAAAAGTAGGTAGGTTTATAAAGGAAAAAAGGGAGGGTAGGTTTAACATGATAAACCAAAGAAATAAACCAAGCCAACCCAAAATGAACCAAGTCAAACCATGATATGCCATGATGAACCTAAACAAGATTAAACCAAAATTAGCTAGCAAGGTAAGAGAAGTACAAATACGTGTCAGGATTCCGTATACGTATACTGGAAATACGGATAACGGAAAACATGGGTGAAAGTTGACGAGGACATCAAGAAAGGTAAAACGTCTACTTGGTTATGGAGAAACGTAGGGACCCAACTTCGGATGTACACATCTTAGTTATGAAATTTAGAATTCCTTGCTACTATACTAGTCGGCACAACGATTATTCTAGACGACATGATTATAGAGATGCATACCCTAGTTATGGAATCTATCGTTTATCGTAGCTATGCTTACTGGCAAGGCGAGGATTCTGAGTATCATAATTTTGGACAGACGCATATGATTATCAGATTGTATCTAAAAAGGGTTCTTAATATATCTCCTGTATTATTTTGCTTCTGTTATTGTAGGATCTTGTTCCATCATCAATTAGCTTAGGAATAGAGATACTTTCAGTTCCTTTAGTCCAGTTCCTTGTAGAGCTTCATTTTATTTATAATTCCTTTACAGTGTGATGGTTTGGTGACTTGCAAATAAGTCTGTGTCCTTGAGTATTAGTATTAATTGTTTAAAGTATGGTTAGGAAGTAATTGTATATGTATTTTGATAACTAAATATAGATGAGAACCCTAGAGTAATTAATAAGTGTTAGGGTATGATTTGTACCGAGTACCAGAATAAGAGGGGTACCTTAGTAGCAAGAGCCGAAGTATTCGAGAAGGATGGGTCGGTACGGATGTGTATCGACTACAGGGTACTTAACAGCCTGACGATCAAGAACAGATACCCACTGCCGCGGATCGATGATCTCTTTGATCAGTTGAGCGGAGCTCGGGTGTTTTCGAAGATTGATTTTAGGTTAGGTTATCACCAGGTGAAGGTGAAGAGGAAGGATATTCCCAAGACCGCTTTTAGGACGCGGTACGGGCAGTTTGAGTTTTTGGTTATGCCGTTTGGGCTAACCAATGCACCAGCAATGTTTATGAATCTAATGAACAAGGTGTTCCACCAGTACTTAGACAAGTTCGTGGTGGTGTTCATTGATGATATCTTGGGATATTCCAAGACAGAGGAAGAGCACGAGGAGCATCTGCGGATAGTGCTAGAGACTCTCAAGAGGGAGCAGCTTTATGGGAAACTCTCCAAGTGTGAGTTTTTTTTGGACCGGGTGGACTTCTTGGGGCATGTGGTGACTGGAGATGGTATCTCAGTTGACCCCAAGAAGATTGTAGCAGTTGAGGCTTGGATAGCGCCAACTTTAGTGGCAGAGATCAGGAGTTTCCTGGGGCTGACAGGATATTATAGGAGATTTGTACAGGATTTCTCCCGGGTTGCAGAGCCGTTGACACGGTTGACCCGGAAGGATACTGAGTTTTTTTGGCCAGAGGAGTGTCAGGCAGCTTTTGATGAGTTGAAGAAGCGGCTTACGACAACTCCGATTCTGACATTGCCTTCAGGGTCAGGTGGATTCCCTATTTATAGTGATGCTTCAGGAAAGGGACTGGGTTGCGTCTTGCAGCAGCATGGAAAGGTGATTGCCTATGCTTCCAGGCAATTACGTCCCCATGAGAAGAACTACCCTACCCATGACCTGGAGCTGGCGGCGGTGATTTTTGCTTTGAAGTTGTGGAAGCACTATCTGCATGACGAGAGGGTGGAGATTTTCATAGATCACAAGAGCTTGAAGTATGTGTTTATACAGAGCTCAATATGAGGCAGCGTAGATGGCTAGAGTTGATGAAGGACTTTGACATCTCACTTCAGTATCATCCAGGGAAGGCTAACGTGGTTGCCGATGCCTTGAGTATGTATCCGACAGCCATGTGTTTGACTATGGATCGGCATTTGCTTACAGACTTGGAGAGCCTTGGGATTGAGGTGATTGTGCCAGGGGTGCAGATGCAGTTATGGGGCCTTCAGATACAGTCGGACTTGATAGACAGGATCAAGGAGACACAGTTCGAGGATGTGGCTCTGCGGTGTATCCGAGAGCAGGTTCATGCAGGATTGGTGGATGACGAGTTTTCACTTACAGAGGATGGTGCCCTGAGGTACGGTTCCCGGTTATGTGTGCCTAGCGGGGAGCTCAGAGAGCAGATCATGCAGAAGGCTCACAGATCGCAGTACTCTATACATCCTGGTGCCAACAAGATGTACAGGGATCTGCAAGAGCATGTCTGGTGGTACGGGATGAAGCAGGAGGTGTCCCACTTCGTAGCTAGATGCATGGTCTGTCAGCAGGTCAAGACAGAGGATGCCCTAGCCCTAACCTAACAGTAGGAAATGCTAGCCCTAGATTTTGAGCCCATTTCGTGTCTGTATCGGACACGTATCAACGTGTATAGGAACGTGTTCGACGAAATATCTCAAAGGGCATTTCGACCTAATTTCGGGATTGTGTTTGAATAGGAAAATAGATCTTGACCTTGCTTATGCATTTTCATTGCTCTGAGCATGATTTAGCATCGTGTCGAGTCGCACAGACACGCGGACACGCGATCGTGCACACGCGCGCACGGGCAGGTGGCATGCCCTGCTGCTCGGGTGGCATTGCTCTATGCACACGCCACTTGGACACCTAAAACTTGACACAGGTGTCGTGTCCATGACTGACACGAGGTTCCTCGAGTTTCACGAGTCCTCGTGTCGTGTCGGACACGTATTTGCGTGTGCACGTGTTGTACACTGTGCGGTTCAGTGTGCAGTATTATGATTCTCTGTTAATTCGATTTTTAATATTTTAAATTATGTTTTAACTCACTAATTAGATCCTAAATATGTTGTTTAATCTCTGTTGCATTAGGTTACACATTAAATTAGGTTTTAATGGTGATTATTTGTTTCGAATGGGGCTTTGAAAGGTAATAACTGATACATTCTGACACTTGGGTTTTCTCAGTTAATTCCTAACATTTCAATCCCTGTTTTGGTAAATTTTTTCACTGTAAACTATCCCCACATATTATAATCCATGTTAGCTAAGTAATTACATTCATATTTGGGTTTTTGGATATGTTAATTAGGATTGGACATTTGAATTGGTTTTTTCTATGCAAAACCTGAGACTTTGTTCCTTTTAACTGTTTTGATTCACTGTTTAGTATGCTTTCCACTGTTTTGCAGTTTTCTAATAACATGAGAATGGGATTTTGAGCTAATGTGTGGTTTTGAAATATGTATAAATCTGAGTTTCACCCATTCACTAGAATTTTTGAATAACTGAGATTATGAACTATGGCCATGCCACATTGTTCATAATACTGATTTCCTTTCATTCGAATACTGAACCTGAGCTTTCCTCCTTCATTATCAAACTGAGTTTTGTTGAATTTGTGAATGGCTTTTACTGAAAACTGAGTTTATGGACTGAAACGAGGGTTGTTAAATCTGAATTGATTGAACTGAGATTGGTTCCTGTTATATGCTGTTAATTAGCATGATTGAATGACAGGATTTGGTTAATGGTTTTGAATTGGTTTCCCTATTTGTGTTAACCTGAGATTGTTGAATTCCCATTCTCTTTCACTGATTTTCTTTTCATTTGATTGCAATGTTTATTTTTCTTAAAAAACCTGAGAAGTAACACTACCAAAATACACTAAATTAGCGACGGATATTTAGCGACAGAATTTTTCCCGTATTTCGTATTTATACTCGTATTTGGATTTTGGCATGTATTTTTATTTTTCTCAACTTGTGGAATTTTGGTATTTCTTGTATTTGGGTTTTGTCATGGCTCGGTTTTAATTGGTTTGGGTTGGTTTGGTTTGGTTCTTATGGTTGGATCACCTTAACCTACACTCCACCCTCAACCCACCATAACTCCCCCTCTTTATATCCCCACCTACCACTCTCTCTCCTCATAACTTCCACCATTAATTTCCTTCTTCTTCTTCTTCTCCTTCCTCTACACAACTCTCCTAACCCTAGGCAAGTGCATCTTGCCACTATATGAGAACCCTATTTTCTTGGTCCATTAGCTAGATTAGGACATGGTGATCAACATTAGTTCTTGGCTTTTTATGATTTGGTGTCTCCATTGCTCTAGATCTAAGTTTTCCTATTTTTGGATTTTGCATGGTTTGATCTATTTTAGTTGGATGTTTATGGGTTTTGATGTTTCCATGTGGAAGAACATTCAGTTTTCCTCCAGTTGGAACTTTGGAAATCTGTATTTGGAGTTCGGATAGCCAAGTTATGAGATTTTGAAGTTTTGGAGCCATTGGAGCTTCTTCTCAGCCATGAAGAAGAAGACCCAGACCCTGCGTGCATGTTTTTACGCGTACGCAGCTCTCTGCTTGCGTGCTTTTGCACGTACGCTGCTCCCTGTAGCGTGCGTAACTTTTCATGCAGCTGCCTCCCTGTAGCGTGCGTGACTTTTCACGCAGCTGCCTCCCTGTAGCGTGCGTGACTTTTCACGCAGCTGCTTCTCTGAGCGTGCGTGACTTTTCACGCAGCTGCTCCTTTGAGCGTGCGTGACTTTTCATGCAGCTGCCTCCCTTGAGCGTGCGTGACTTTTCACGCAGCTGCTCCCTGTAGCGTGCGTGACTTTTCACCTACGCTGCCCTCAGCGTGCGTGACTTTTCGTACGCTGCTCCTCTGACCCCTTGCTTAACCCATTGGCTCTTGGAGTTTTAGTTTTATTTCCTTAAGCTTGGCTCTTCTCTAACCCTGTCTTTTGATATTTTATTAGATATTTTACGTCCATTTTATATCCTTACGTCTTTTGTCATGAACTTGATTTTACTTAATATGTTTGGAATGACTTTTGTACATGGCATGGTATGAAAAGGAACTAGCATAACACGACAGTGACCCGTAGTGGTGCACTCCTGACATGACCAACCTGACATGATAGTGGCCCGTCGTGGCGCACTCCTGACCAGTACACTTGATATGATAACCTGACCTGATACATCTTGAATAGCTGTTGCGACGGCTACCTGACATGACATGACATGTATAATTAATCCTGACACCGTGGGCGATTGTGCTTGTACAAATAATCCAGTCATATCTTGCATCATGTCTAGGAGGGGACTCCTGAGTACCACGGTCAGGAGTACCTACGAAATTTGACTAAGGTTAATAATTAGTATAATTCACTAGTCATGAAGAGGTGTTCCCCAGTTACAGGCGATCCCGTTATCCCGGCCGCAAATGTTTGGACTTGTAGCCTGCCGACGAGTAGGGCACATTTCCAGCCCACTGTTATGTGGGGCACTCTTGATTGTCACTTTAATGATTAAACTCTATTGTCCCTTTAATGATTGAACTCTATTGTCCCTTTAATGTATTGAACTCTCTAATTGTCACTATAATGATTGCCTGGATAACCTGGATAGCTGCAGGGCCTGTGACTACTTGGAGCATCTCATTGCATCTTGCTAGTAACTATGATTGTGATAACCCTAGTTAGTTAATGTAGAAAGCCGTAGGCAATGATTGGCCGTGATTGCTTGGATGGAGTCTGGTCCAGTATAGTATTGTCTAGAATTGATTGTAAGATTGTACCAGAATGATTGAAGGATTGTCACTCCAGATTGTCACTATAATGATTGTCACTCCAGATTGTTACTTGACCTGATTTCTCATATTTATCTTGCCGATAAATGGTGAGAGAAACCAAGTTTCGTTCAGACGAAGGGTTACAACCCCGGTCCTTGTTTGGTTTACGGGTTGTAACCTAGCTATCTGAATAGTCCCATGGTTATCTCATCGTATATCATCCTGTCATGCTTTTTCATATGTCATGCTTTTCCATATGTCCTATCATAGTATATCAACCAAGTGGTGGCCTATGCAAGATTGTCTTTTATAAATGCTTTTTTTTTCTTAAATTACTGTCTCTTATTATGTAATTATATTATTGTGCTAATTTGCTGGCTTTCGTTCTTATTTTGTGGCCTCCTTTGTGGCACTTGCTCTTCCTGGGGTCTGATCCAGCTGGTTTTGTATGGCCAGATACCGGAGCAGCAGCAAAGGATCTACCTGTCTTCCAGCCCGATGGTGGTCACCAGGCGTAACCAGGGCATCGAGTGGGTTTCTTTTGTTCTCCCACTGTAATATTGTAAATTATTCTTTTGAGGCATTTAGCCGACGAGCAAGTGTTAGCTCGATTGTACTTACTTACTATCTGCCTACGGGCTGTAACATGATTGACAAGCCCCGGGGGTTGATCATGTATGACTGAACTCTTGCTAGTCCTTACATTTTGTAACGACTAGCTTCATGACCATCTGGATATGTAATGTTTGGGACGCCTTACAATTGTATATTTGGAGATCTGATATCTTGTAATTATTATTAGTTGGTTGAGATTGAGACAATAGGCTATTTTATGACCTTAAGAGACTGATGGATTGTAGTGAAACCCTCACATATCTAGACAGCCGTGACCGTATAGCGGTGTGGATCCCATTCCGTTATACGTAGCTGGCTATGTCTGCCCCGCTCTCCAGTATTCTGGTTCTGGGGCGTGACAAGAGGGGACCAGCCCTGCAGACCCAGCAGCAGAGGTTCCAGCAGCACCAGCAGCAGGCACGAGGTGGAAAGCAGGGGCGAGCTTTCGCCATGGAAGCTGAGGATCCCGAGGCCATCGGAGAGCTGATAGTAGGTTCGGTTCTCCTAGATTCCCTTCCAGTACTTATACTCTTTGATTCCGGGGCTTCGTACAGCTTTGTGTCAGTATCGTATGCTATTAGACGTAGTTTGGTTTCTGAACCATTGCCTAGGACCTGCAAGATCATGACCGGGGGTGGGGTCATCCTCATGAGTGATGTTTGCAGAGGGCGGAGCGTCTTATTGGGAGGTCGAGAGTTGGGAGTGAGTTTACTCGTTATGCCATTACCGAACTACGATATAGTATTAGGTATGGACTGGCTGAGTAGACACCACGCCCGTATTGATTGCCAAGGGGATAGAGTTTTGTTCGGGGCACCACGAGAGCCAGAGTTTGAGTACACCCGGCGGCAGGCAGAGCAGGACGGCAGAGTTTGTAGGGTGTGAAAATTATGACACGCTGACATAAGACTCAGTCCAAGCCATACGCTCAAAGCCATATGCTCAGTCAAGGCCATACGCTCATCTACAGGCCATACGCTCAATGAATATTTTATTATTTTCTGGGATGACAGTACGGCATATATTTAATAAAGGATGAATCTGACACATCGTCTTTTGTGCAAAGACAGCTGTCCAATGGAGACTAGCCGTCGTATAGGTTTTCAAAGAGCCGGTTTTGTCTTTTACGAGGACAGCTCAGCAAATCATTAATGCAAAGCCATCATTACCGTCAGTTTTGACAGTCTGTCAGCCGTCATATCTGCAGTCACGACACTCGAGAAAATCTTTTGACAGTTACTTGAAGATATGGCGTATCAGAGAAGATTGATGATGGCCACGTGGCCATTTCTTCAGTGAGCGTATGAAGTCTATACGACTCCTTCCTTCTTCATTGAGCGTATGAAGTCTATACGACTCCTTCCTTCTTCAGTGAGCGTATGAAGTCTATACGACTCCTTCTTTCTTCAGTGAGCGTATGAAGTCTATACGACTCCTTTCTCATCAAGTGAGCGTACGACTCCTTTCTTCTCCAGTAAGCGTATCAGCTTTATTTTGTTTCTACATCATCCAAGTCAGCGTATAACTCTCATTCAACGAGGCAGCGTATTACAGCAACCATATCCAGGATTACAGTCAACACACATTCTCACGTGTCCTGTACCAGTTATCCACTTCTCTAGAAGTTATGCAACGTGGCATCCAGGCCATCAATCTCTCCTGAACATGCTCCACTACTTTCAACCGCACGCTAATGTGTCTCTATCAGAATTCGCCACACGTCCCTGCAGTTATGCACACGTCAAGTAACTACCTGAGCGTATGCTTAAGGACAGTTATCCTGAACTCTATAAAAAAAGAGTTTCTTCATCTTCATCAGAGACTACAGACAATTTCAGAGAGAACAGGGAGATTGCCCAGTTGCTGTCCAAGTTCTTCAAAGTTCGAGTATTCTTCATCGCATCGTCCAAGGGATAAAGTAATCGTCTTCTAGATTAGATTCCTACAGTTGTAATTTTCTCAGATACAAAATAAATAAAGTGAATTTATTTATGAAAAACAAATTGGCGACTCTGCTGGGGAAAGCTGTCTCCTCCAATGAGATAGCAACAACTCAATGCGATACTTCGTCGATCGGCTTGACGAAGAAGACGATGGTTGTACAATTCGACCAATCGGCTTATGAAGAAATGCTCAAGGCGAAGGAGGGCCGCACTGCTTCCTCCGCTCTTCCTGCTGCCAAAAAGAAGGGACACTCCGTCTATGTCCCTAAGTCTTCTGCAGCAGTCCGAGACGCTTCTGTCACTTCTCATGCTGGCAAGAACACGTCTTCAACTTCCATGAAGCACACTTCGGCTTCTCGGAACACGGCAACAGTGGCTTCTCCTAGTCACACTGACAAAGTTGGTTCTTTAATCAAGTCAGCGTGTACAAAGAAAACCATCTCTGGACATGTCAAGGTCCCTTCTCCCTCTATTCTTACGACAGCAGTCGGCTCTTTAGCCATTGATGACTCTGAGCGTATGGCATTCAAAGGGCAGCGTACGGTAAAGGCAGCGTAAAAAAGCCAACATCAGGCAGCGTACGCTGAGCCAAAGCCAGTGTATGCTAATAAAAAGGCAGCGTATGACCAGAAGTCCAAACTGAAGTCAGCGTATGCTAACAAATACAGTCCTTTGACTGTTTCTCAAAATCAGATTGGGGGTTCTCTTCCACAGAACATACAAATGATTCCCCCTCAACTTGCACATCTTGTGCCAACCAAGGAGAAAGACTCTTTAGTCAACTCCTCTACTCCTAAGGTCTTTACCTCTGGAGTTAATTTGACTAGTACTCTTACTAGATCAAACAATGGAAAACGCCTTTTGGCTAATTCCTCCAAAGATGGATTATTACCGACTTCTAGTCGGAATAATACTCGTCTTCCTTCTCTCAAAATTTCTCGGTCTGAGAAAGGCAAATTACAAGTATCCAAGACTGATATCAAAGTCAAATCTCCTACGGATCTTCGTAATAAGCTTAATCAGAATCGGTTCGGTTCCACTGAGACAAGTATATTAGACCCTGATGCAGAATATGCCAAGAACTATGTGGCTCAAATTAATCAGTCTTTATACACTCAGGAACCAAGAAGACAGAAGAACAAAAGACAAGTTTCTACACAGAAACTATCTTCAAATACTTTCCAATCTGTTCCTACAGATCTCCGGGAATATTTGCAAAATAAACAGAGAATTGACACTCCATCAGGCTATGATATTGCTCATATTTGCCATGAAAAGCATGGTTGCAACTTCCAACCTCGAGTTGTAATTCAATGTTGTTGTTCACCAAAAAGACAATCTGTTTTCGAACGGATTCAATATGAACCAATGTTGGATGAAGATGAACCTCTTTATGCTTCTGTCAACATGACTTCCAGAAATATTGGGGGTAGCATACGGTCTGATGCTATATCAGACTCTGAAGATGGTGTTTATCTTGGCACTCGATCCAGGACCGGAGCCTTGACCAGAGCCTCTTCTTCTTCTCATCTAAGTGGTAATCCGGAGATCACGGAAGACTTCCTTGGAGAATCTAATTTTCCAGTATTGACTCCTGTAAAAAGCCCTGGGAAAGATACTGATTCACACAGTGATGATTCAGAACAGACTGTTTCATCATCTATTCCTCGAATGATTACCACTTACATGGCAGAGGGCGATCATGAACCCTCAACTAACACCGAAGCTCACGAACAAAGGATTTCTTCCTTAGAACAACAGTTGCGAGCTATGGCAGATACGTTGAATGCTATGCACACTCTTATGCAATCTTAGCATCAAACTCAGCAAGTCCAACAGACAGCTCCTCCAGTTATATTAAATACTCCTATTGTTCCAAACCCGGAACCCTCTACTATTTCGGGGGTACAATCTAATGTTCCTGAACAACCCACTCCAAGTCAGTCTGGAGCTGAGGGTGGTACATATGCTGCAGTCCCTCCTCCTAATTACACTCAACAAGTTACAACTCCCCAATCTTCTGGAATTGTTTCTGAAGAGTTAAAGAATCTTCGAACTCAATTCGAGGCATTCAAACAAAAGGATGGTTTGTAAAGGTTAGGTATCAAGCAACCTTACCCGATAGAATGGAAGTAGGTATCGTATCCACCAAAATACAAACCTCCGACCATCTCTTTCTATGATGGGACAACCTCCCCAAGTCAGTTCATTAATCATTTTGAAGTAATGACTGATCAACTGCAACCAAGTGACGCCCTTCTTACTCGGGTGTTCATTGGATGTCTCAAAGGAACGGCTTATGAATGGTATAGAAGTCTCCCTGATGGGTGCATTACCTCATTTGCCGGTTTCAAGCAAATGTTTCTTGAACGATTCTATGAAGGGCTCAATGACATGACCATGTCAGCCCTCATAAGAATTAAACAGAAAAATAATGAAACCACCGAGGACTTCATTGAAAGATTCAGAAGAGAAGCCCTCAAAATGCCTCTCGGAACTCCCGATGCTGTTACCATCGACACTTGCAAATCGAATCTTTTACCAATTATCAGCATGTGGACAGGGTCTACTCAGTTCCAAGATTGGCCTTCTTTCATTGTCAGTGCCAAGGCTGCCGAGGTCAGTACTGAGACCTTCAAGGGTCTGGGGGTACAAATGGCTCCCAAGGAATCAAATCAGAGTGCTAGCAATAGTACTCGACCCAACAATCGCAAAGGGAAAGAAGCTCTTGAAGTCAATCTCCAAAACAGTAGTCAAGAGGTAAAGACTACCCAAGCTACTCCAGCTCCAACAAATCAACAACAGAGATCTCCTCGGCCGAAGGAAGAATATTCTTTCGACGATGATGATGTTCAGGGTATCTTTGAATGCTTACTCAAAGGTAATAAGATTCAATTGCCAGAAATTAAAAAGCTTGATGAAGCCAATAAGACAGCTCATCCAAAATACTGTCCATATCATAGAATGCTGGGTCATACAATCCGGTCTTGCTATGTATTAAAAGGGAAGATTCAAGAGATGATTAAATCAGGAGCTGTGACATTAACACCCAAAGACAAAACAGTCACGGCAAATGTAATCTCAATGCAGTTCGGTGACTTCCCTCCCTTAATGGTGGAAAATGGGATTGTTCCTATCCCCAAAGCAACTCTCGAAGTTATAAACATCCCACCAGCACAGAATGACGGACTTGTTCCTGTCACAACTAAGAAGGGAGAGATCATGTGGATTCACCCGAATTTAATGATGGAGTTTGAAACGTCTTCCTCTTCTCCTCGGAAGACTTCCTCATCTAAAAAGAAGCTCGAAAAGACTAAGTCATGCAATGTGACTTCTAGTTTCACACCCGATTTTTATCTAACCTCTACTTTCATCTCAGCAGGAAATTCACTCCCTACGGAGATAAAATCTGTACCTCAATTTGAAGATAGGTACAAACCTGCTTTTTATTTATGCAGTTCACAATCTCGTGAATTGATGGCGAAGATGGGTTATGATCTAGCCACTGCTCCGGGTTTGAATTCAGGCAAGGGACTCCGAGCACCTTTAGCCATCACTATGAGACATAATCAATCTCGTGTTGGCCTTGGTTTCTGGAATGAAGCTCTCATCAAACATAAAAGAACCAAGAGCAAAATAAAGAATTGCAGCATGGTTTCCATAGACCTTGAACCAGAATCTGAAGTTGAAGTTCATGCTGGAACTCGGTCAGGAAAAGTATATCTGAAAGATTATGCTGAAGTTCTTGAAGAAACTTCTGAAGTCCCTCCGGTTACAGCTTCAACTCCAGTCTCTACTGAAGAGCCTTTAAATGTTCCTGTTGAGACAGTTCCTTCTAAACCAACAGCAGCTGACAAAGGCAAACAACAAGTCCGCTTCGACAAACCATTGAAGAAGTCATCTCCTACAGGACTTGAAAAGCCTTATAATTTTGATATATTGGCTCAACTAGCTAATACCCCAGCTAAATTATCAATCTTCGAGCTCTTACGCCTCTCTAAAGAGACTCGAGAAACTTTAAGTGAAGCACTGCTGCAAGCAGAAACCTGCTTAACTCTTCTCAAGAAATTGGAAACAGAACCTGTTTCTTATTGCCATAATGTATTGGAATTTATTCCAAACATTACCTTTACGCAGGACGATATGCTGCTAGAGGATAATCGACATGACCGTCCTTTATATCATACAGGATATATTAATTCTATGAAGGTTGATCGTCTCCTGATTGATCCAGGATCTGCTCTCAGTATTATGCCAAAAGCTATGCTAGACGCACTGAAGATACCTGTACATAGCCTTTCTAGCACTATCACTACCATCTTGGGATTTAATCAAAGAAAAAATAAGCCTTTGGGCAAGATTCGTCTCAAATTTCAAATAGGCGATCTTCGCACTAAAGTTACTTTTTACATCATCGACAATCATGGATGCTCATACAATGCTCTGTTGGGAAGACCATTCTTGCATGAACATAATGTCGTTCCTTCGACCCTTCATCAGTGTTTCAAATATGTTGATGATAATGGAGAAGTTCAAAAGGAAGTTGCGGATCTCTATCCATTCAAAGGAGTTGAAGCTTACTTCAATGACGCTCGCATGTACAAAGATGAATACTCAAAAGTCTTGCAAGCTATGGATAATGATGATGAGATAGCAAAAGTTGGCACTTTTGTTATTCCTGTAAAAGGGCGTATCACTCCTCCGCAGTCTGTTAGATCATCCGAAGAAGGCTTACTGATAATTCCTATCAGTGGACGTATTACTTCATCACCTGCTCAGGCTTCACAAGGTTCACTGATAATTCCTGTCTGTGGACGTACTACTGTACCGTCTTCCCAAGCTCCACAAGGCTCACTGATAATTCCTGTCAGTGGACGTACTACTCCCCCTCCACCTTCTCAGGCTAGATCAGATACTCTAGTCATTCCAGTCAGTGGACGTACTACTTATCCACGATCTTCTTCAAGGGAGCTCACCTCTTCTGAGCCTTTTGTTATCGATCTTAATCGAAACAAAACTTCTGATCGCTCTTCCTCTCACCCTTTTGTCATTAATTTGACTAAGTCTGATAAGGCTCAGCCTTCTGTTGTAAATACAGTATTTAATATTAATGAAGCATCTCCTTTGCAGTATATTGATGTCTGTAATCATGTACAAAGTTATTTACAATTGCTAGATAACTTAGAGTCACTAACTATAGGGGTTGTTCAAACTCTTCATACAGACGTATCATTGGAATCCATACAAAAATCATACTTCGTGGTCCCTGCTAGAAAAAAAGGGAGAAAATCCAATCTTCTTTTATAAAGGACCCCAGAATCCTCCTAACTTGGAAGAAGATGACATAAACGATGATACTGAAAGGTTACAACTGCGTCGCTACAGTCAACAATCCAAAAATATCATCAAGAATATGGGTTATGACTTTAGAACCAGTCTCAATAATGGAAAAGGAAGAAGAATGCCTGTTCGAATTCCTCCATTAAAATACGGAAGGACAAAATGTGGTTTAGGTTACATTGCTCCTACTTTCTTTATCAACATAGTCCATGAAGATTCAAAGTCCGATGAAGACGAACGATCTGAGTCTTCTGATTCTCTCTTGGGATTCTGACACGAGTATTGGCGATCTTCATCGTTCTATTTTGTCCGTCAATATGGTCTCTGTTGATGGCCCGCAGGAAAATGATGAAGATGAGGATGATTTTGAAATATCACCCGAATCGGAACAATGGGCTCAAAGATTAGATAATCAATAGGAATTCAGGTTCGAGCAGAGAGAACCTCCTACCGAAGATAAACTGATCCAAATTGATGTTGGTGAAGAAGGTTCTCCTAAACCAATATTCATCAGTGAAAGTCTTTCAGAAACAGATAAGCAAGACATGATCAAGCTTATTCGTGATTATATTGATGTCTTTGCCTGGAGTTATGAAGATATGCCAGGACTAGATCCGAAGATTGCAATGCACAAACTCAATATCATGCCAAATGCTAAATCGGTCAAACAACAACAGCGACGATTTCGTCCAGACATTATGGATGCAATTGAAGCTGAAGTCAACAAGCTTATGGCTTCTGGATTTATTCGAGAGGAACAACATCCTGAATGGGTGGCTAACATCGTTTCTGTCCTTAAAAAGACTGGCAAGATCCGAGTCTGTATAGACTTTCGCGATCTCAATGCGGCTTGTCCTAAAGACGAGTTTCCTCTTCCAATTACTGATGTCATGATCGACAATACATGTGGTTTCGAACAAATGTCATTTATGGATGGGTATTCGGGATACAACCAGATCAAAATGTTTCCAGATGATGAAAAACACACTTCCTTCAGAACGCCGATCGGTACATACTGTTATACAGTGATGCCGTTTGGTCTCAAGAATGCAGGAGCAACATATCAGCGAGCAATGAGCACTATATTTCGCGAACATCTCCGAAAAATAGTCGAATGCTATATTGATGATATTGCAGTCAAAAGTCGATGAAAGGAGGATCATATCCAAGATTTGAAGACTATCTTTAATTTAATGCGTCAGCATCAACTTAAAATGAACCCTACTAAGTCCTTCCTGGGCGTCTCTAGTGATAAATTTCTCGGCTTCGTCATTACCGCTAAAGGTATACACGTGGATCCCGAGAAGATCAAAGCCATTCAAGAGATGCGTCCTCCACGCACCTTAAAAGAGCTACGAGGATTTCAAGGAAGAATTGCTTATATCAGGAGATTCATTTTCAACTTATCAGGACGCTGCAGACCATTCAACAAACTTCTGAAGAAAGGTGTATCTTTCGTCTGGAACGAAGAATGTCAAAAAGCATTTGACGATATTAAACAGTATCTCATGAACCCTCCAGTTTTGGTACCTCCCGTCTCGGGGATACCATTTCTTCTATATGTTCGAGCTATGGATCATTCTCTTGGTGCATTACTTGCCCAGAAAAATAAAGATGGCCATGAACAGGCTATTTATTATCTCAGTCGCACAATGACGGGTGCTGAACCGCGTTATTCTCCAATCGAGAAAGAATGCTTAGCATTAATGTTTGCTGTTCAGAAAATGCGATATTATATTATCGGTCAAACGATTCATGTCATTTCCAGAGTGAATCCCATCAGGATTATGATAAAGAAACCTGGCACTCTCAACTCCAGACTAGCTAATTGGGGAATCTTGTTAGCTCAATACGATATGCATTATATTCCTCAGAAGTCGGTTAAAGGACAGGCTCTTGCTGATTTTCTGGCTGCTCATGCAATTCCAGAAGATTCTAAATTATATGATGAGATTCCTGATGAAGTCTTGGATTCAAATCTGATTTTTGAAGAAGTTCCTACCTGGCGTCTATTCTTTGATGGAGCATCTAGAATAGGTCCTAATGGCAATATTGTCGCTGGAGTTGGGATTGTTCTTGTATCCCCAGAAGGACTAACTATTCAGAGGGCTTATTCTCTAGATCAATCATGTTCAAACAATGTAGTCGAATACAATGCATTACTCATTGGTCTTCAACTTGCTAAAACATCTAGATATTCAATATTTAGAAGTTTATGGAGACTCCAAGCTTATTGTCAATCAGATCAGAGGAACGTATGAAGTTCGTCATCAGGATTTGATACCTTATCATCGAGCAGCACTCTCTATAGCCTCATCTTTTAAGGACTTCTTTATTGAACATGTTCGACGAGCCTATAATGCAGAAGCTGATGCTTTAGCTAATCTTGCTGCTGTATTAGCTATACCAATCAGACGTCAGCAAGTGATAGTGGTTTATAACCGAGAACTATTCTGTGTTGAGAATAATTTGGCTTTGGCTTTTTCTCACAAACCAGACAAAGATTCTCTCAACCTTGATGCTGGATTAAAGTTTGACAAAATGCCCTCGTCTTCCTCTGATTCTACTATGGAATATGTCTTTTCTAATGAAACAGAAGCCATAATTGAAGACTGGAGACGCCCGTTTATAGATTTTGTTTTGTATGATATACTTCCTGATAATCCGAGTGAAGCAGCGTCTATTCGACGTCGATCTCTCAGATTCTATTATAATCATACGACAAAAACATTATATTGTCGGTCTTACGACGGTCTTCTCCTCCGATGCATTGCCGGTGAAGAAATACAACAGATAATTCGTGAAGCACATGATGGTGTTTGCGGAGCTCATCAACCAGGTCCTAAACTTCAAGATCGTATCCGACGTATGGGTTATTATTGGCCCACGATGGTGGCTGACGCTATTCAATATGCTCGGAAATGTAAAGCCTGTCAAATTCATGCAGACTTTATTCATCAACCGTCAGAGTTCTTACATCCAACAGCGGCATCATGGCCCTTTGAAGCTTGGGGCATGGACGTCATTGGTCCCATCAACCCACCATCATCAAGAGGACATCGGTTTATTTTAGCAATAACCGATTACTTTTCCAAATGGGCTGAAGCAATCCCGTTATCTGAAGTTAAAACTTCTAGTGTTATCAACTTCGTCAAACATCATGTTATCTATCGATTTGGTGTTCCTCGGTGTATTATCCATGATAACGGACCGCAGTTCGTCAGTCAAAAATTTACTCGATTCTACGACGATCATCGGATTAATAATTTAGCTTCTACAGCATATAATCCAGCAGCCAATGGATTGGCAGAAGCTTTCAATAAAACAATCATCAAACTCTTGAAAAAGTTCGTTTCTTCCAACAAACACAACTGGAGTGAGAAGCTTAGTGAATGTTTATGGGCCTACCGTACCACAGTTCACAATACGACTGGATGTACACCTTTCTCTTTAGTATATGGGTGTGAAGCTGTTCTTCCCCTTGAGATCCAGATTCCTTCTCTGAGAATTGCAATCTCCAATGAACTGACAACAGAAAACAATGATCATCTTCGACTTCAAGAGTTGGAAGCTCTAGATGAAAAACGATTGTATGCTCAACAAAATATCGAGCTGTATCAGGCCCGAATCTCTAAAGCTTTTAACCAGAAAGTCAAAATCAGAGCATATCAGAAGGGAGAACTGGTCCTTACTGTCAGACGTCCTATGACCATGACACATATGAGCAAAGGCAAATTTGATGCGAAATGGGAAGGCCCATTCGTAGTGAACAAAGTCTTCTCTAACGGAGCATACCAGCTTGCCTCTATGGATGGGAAAGTCATGATGATGCCTATCAATGGCAAATTCTTAAAGAAATATTATATATAATATTTTTATCATTCCCCAGCAAATATAAAATCCTTCTTTACAAAAGTTATTTCGATATCGTTATCCCCAGAGGAAATTGATATTCCACCATGTATCATCTTCCCAGAGAATTTGATATTTTGTTTTATTAGATCCCCAGTGGTTTTAATAAAGATCTTGTATAGAAAATCATGTCCATATTACCTCTGAATTTTCTATCTCAAATATTTAGTCTTTTTGATTTCTGAGTCTAAAAGATCAGTGAATAAAGGCAAAATTGATGTAAAGTGGGAAGGATACATCGTAAACAAAGTTTCTTTAAACAGAGTTTATTTTGACAAATTCTTCAAGAAAAAAAGAAGAGTACATCATCATGGAAGATCACTGTCATCCCTCTCATACTTGGGACAAGGGCCACATACATAATCAGCAAAAGAATTTAATACATCTTTTCCTGACCGCACCAAGAACTGACAGACAGCCAGCCTCATTGCTTCTTCTTCTTCAATTTCTCCTGGTTCGACCAGGAAGTCGAGGATATCTTTTGGCGGCTTGGGAGTAGATGAGCTTTCGCCCATTTCCTTCTTCTGCGGAGGAAGATGCTCTTTACCACCTTCAGTAACTTCAGAGACGACTTCAGTCTTCTTTGTATTCTTTTCAGAAGACATTGTGGATAAAAGAGGATGATGTATGATCCTTCTACTCAAATATATGCTCTATTTATAAGCATATGGTTACAAAGATCGAAGGAACGTATTCTTTCCCGGGATTCAGTTCATCCATTCATTTCTCACATTCATTCGACGATTCATACATTCATTAATACTTGACGGTTCATCCGTTCATTTATTACATTCATTCGACGGTTCATCCGTTCATCATTTCCTAAACGGTTCATCCGTTCATAATCTTCTATCAATTTATCAAGTGGGGATTCGTTATTTATCATGTTTTCATAACCTCTGAACCAATTCCGAATCTACTTACTCATTTGTCATGTTTTGACCTCTGCATAGAAATCAATCTATTTTCTTTTGAGTTCATACATATTATCACGTCCATAATACCTCTGATAATATCATATACTTTAAAATAGAAAAGATGATTTTATTATCTATCATGTCCACAATTCATCCACAAATACAAATCATTGAAGCATAGAAGAAGTGTCATTTCCATTCCCATTTCACCACAAAAAGTCTATTACATTTTCTTAGACTTTCCTACAAATCATAATGGAAATCTATTACAAATTTTGGATTTTCATTCTACACCACAACGATAACCTAATAGAGATCTATCTTCTTCTTTGGACCTTCTCCGTCGGACCTTCTCCGTCAGGTTCGTTGTTGGTGGCAATTCCTGACTGTCTGGATCTCAGTCACGACCAGATCAGCAGGAATCAAACTCTGGTCTTCTCTCTCAGACGAGAGGAGAACCACAGAGTATGGCAGCCCAAAGTCATGGTGCTGCCAATACAATTGGTAGATGGGGGTAACCCCTCAAGGAAGACAGGAATGTATCCAAACCTTGGGATACAATTCCTAGTTCTCCCGTGAAAGGAACTCTACTCCCCGATTTCTCGGTAGTAGAGTTAACTCCACCATCCAACTCTCGTGTATAAAGGCTCTTCCTACCATCTAAGGAAGACCCTTCTATCCCACGAAGAGTTCTGAGTTGTCTGATGTACGCGTCAAAAGCGTATGAGCTCCCTGATGTTGGTGTCAGAAGGACATTCTCCACAGCATCCACATCACCAATGCCAGTTCTGAAGAAAATCTTTAGCCAAGTTTCTGCGGAAAACAGCATGAAGAAGAGAATTAAATCAACAGAAATGTCATATGAAACGTACTGGTTGGTCAAGCACGCTCAGAGACAGAAAGCTTATTTTCAACAGCGAAAATAGTACATGTATTATGCCGGACTTACCTTCAAGTTTGACGCTAAGAATTGGCAAACTGATGTCTGACATATTGCTCAGAATTCGAACATTTAGAAGCTTTTGCTTTCCGATTCGAGAGTAAAATCTCACGTTCATTTTCAGAGAAGACGAAGAAGAAGAAGAAAGATCTTGAGTTTCTGAAAGCTCTTTTCTCTCTCGAAGGCAAAAGCTCTGGTAAAGAAATAAAATAGGTTTTGGGAGACCTATTTATAGAAGAAAGAAAGAAGTTCAAAACGGCGGATATTCTCTAAACAAAATCCCTAAAGATTTGCACTGATATTGAGGAAGATAACAGACTCATGCCAGCGTGTCAGGACTTATTCTCACTTTAAAGTTCAAAGTAATTTCGAACTTTTGAAACTCATAAAGTTCGAAAACTTTGAAGGGGGTCTTGTAGGGTGTGAAAATTATGACACGCTGACATAAGACTCAGTCCAAGCCATACGCTCAAAGCCATATGCTCAGTCAAGGCCATACGCTCATCTACAGGCCATACGCTCAATGAATATTTTATTATTTTCTGGGATGACAGTACGGCATATATTTAATAAAGGATGAATCTGACACGTCGTCTTTTGTGCAAAGACAGCTGTCCAATGGAGACTAGCCGTCGTATAGGTTTTCAAAGAGCCGGTTTTGTCTTTTACGAGGACAGCTCAGCAAATCATTAATGCAAAGCCATCATTACCGTCAGTTTTGACAGTCTGTCAGCCGTCATATCTGCAGTCACGACACTCAAGAAAATCTTTTGACAGTTATTTAAAGATATGGCGTATCAGAGAAGATTGATGATGGCCACGTGGCCATTTCTTCAGTGAACGTATGAAGTCTATACGACTCCTTCCTTCTTCATTGAGCGTATGAAGTCTATACGACTCCTTCCTTCTTCAGTGAGCGTATGAAGTCTATACGACTCCTTCTTTCTTCAGTGAGCGTATGAAGTCTATACGACTCCTTTCTCATCAAGTGAGCGTACGACTCCTTTCTTCTCCAGTAAGCGTATCAGCTTTATTTTGTTTCTACATCATCCAAGTCAGCGTATAACTCTCCTTCAACGAGGCAGCGTATTACAGCAACCATATCCAGGATTACAGTCAACACACGTTCTCACGTGTCCTGTACCAGTTATCCACTTCTCTAGAAGTTATGCAACGTGGCATCCAGGCCATCAATCTCTCCTGAACATGCTCCACTACTTTCAACCGCACGCTAATGTGTCTCCATCAGAATTCGCCACGCGTCCCTGCAGTTATGCACACGTCAAGTAACTACCTGAGCGTATGCTTAAGGACATTTATCCTGAACTCTATAAAAAAAGAGTTTCTTCATCTTCATCCGAGACTACAGACAATTTCAGAGAGAACAGAGAGATTGCCCAGTTGCTGTCCAAGTTCTTCAAAGTTCGAGTATTCTTCATCGCATCGTCCAAGGGATAAAGTAATCGTCTTCTAGATTAGATTCCTACAGTTGTAATTTTCTCAGATACAAAATAAATAAAGTGAATTTATTTATGTGGAGCATCAGTCGAGGAGCAGGTGGCTCCGTATCCCTTGATCGCAGAGTTTATGGACGTATTTCCAGAGGAGTTGCCAGGGCTTCCATCGGACAGAGATATAGAGTTCTCGATAGACTTGGTTCCCGGCACGGAACCGATTTCTCAGCATGTCTATTGAGTAAACAACAGCGAGTTAGTGGAGCTGAAGAAGCAGGTGGATGAGCTGCAGGACAAGGGCTTCATCCGTTCGAGTTCTTCACCTTGGGGTGCATCGGTACTTTTTGTACCCAAGAAGGATGGGTCGATACGGATGTATATCGACTACAGGGCACTTAACAGCCTGACGATCAAGAATAGATACCTACTGCCGCGGATCGATGATCTCTTTGATCAGTTGAGCGGAGCTCGGGTGTTCTCGAAGATTGATTTGAGGTCAGGTTATCACCAAGTGAAGGTGAAGAGGGAGGATATTCCCAAGACCGCTTGCAGGATGCGGTACGGGCAGTTTGAGTTTTTGGTTATGCCGTTTGGGCTAACCAATGCACCAGCAGTGTTTATGAATCTAATGAACAAGGTGTTCCACCAGTACTTAGACAAGTTCGTGGTGGTGTTTATTGATGATATCTTGGTATATTCTAAGACAGAGGAGGAGCACGAAGAGCATCTGCGGATAGTGCTAGAGACTCTCAGGAGGGAGCAGCTTTATGGGAAACTCTCCAAGTATGAGTTTTTCTTGGACCGGGTGGACTTCTTGGGGCATGTGGTGACTTGAGATGGTATCTCAGTTGACCCTAAGAAGATTGTAGCAGTTGAGGCTTGGACAGCGCCGACTTCAGTGGCAGAGATCAGGAGTTTCCTGGGGCTGGCAGGATATTATAGGAGATTTGTGCAGGATTTCTCCCGGGATGCAGAGCCGTTGACACGGTTGACCCGAAAGGATACTGAGTTTTTTTGGTCAGAGGAGTGTCAGACAGCTTTTGATGAGTTGAAGAAGCAGCTTACGACAGCTCCGATTCTGACATTGCCTTCAGGGTCAGGTGGATTCACTATTTATAGTGATGCTTCAGGGAAGGGGCTGGGTTGCGTCTTGCAGCAACATGGGAAGGTGATTGCCTATGCTTCCAGGCAATTACGTCCCCATCAGAAGGACTACCCTACCCATGACCTGGAGCTGGCGGCGGTATTTTTTGCTTTGAAGTTGTGGAAGCACTATCTGTATGGCAAGAGGGTGGAGATTTTCACAGATCACAAGAGCTTGAAGTATGTGTTTACACAGAAAGAGCTCAACATGAGGCAGCGCAGATGGCTAGAGTTGATGAAAGACTTTGACATCTCACTTCAGTATCACCCAGGGAAGGCCAACTTGGTTGCCGATGCCTTGAGTAGGTATCCGACAGCCATGTGTTTGACTATAGATCGGCATTTGCTTGTAGACTTGGAGAGCCTTGGGATTGAGGTGATTGTGCCAGGGGTGCAGATACAGTTATGGGGCCTTCAGATACAGTCGAACTTGATAGACAGGATCAAGGTGACATAGTTCGAGGATGTGGCTCTGTGGTGTATTCGAGAGCAGGTTCGTACAGGGTTGGTGGATGGCGAGTTTCACTTGCAGAGGATGGTGCCCTGAGGCACGGTTCCCGGTTATGTGTGCCTAGCGGGGAGCTCAGAGAGCAGATCATGCAGGAGGCTCACAGATCATAGTACTCTATACATCCTGGTACCAACAAGATGTACAGGGATCTGCGAGAGCATGTCTGGTGGTACAGGATGAAGCGGGAGGTGTCCCACTTCGTAGCTAGATGCTTGGTCTGTCAGCAGATCATGGCAGAGAGGCAGAGGCCCGGAGGATTATTGCAGCCGTTGTCCATTCCAGAGTGAAAGTAGGAACACATCACCATGGATTTCGTATCGGGATTGCCGCGTACACCAGGAGGGTAAGACGCGATTTGGGTTATCGTTGACAGGTTGACCAAATCGGCCCACTTCTTTCCATTCAAGGTGGGTACGTCTACAGAGAGGCTTGCGGAGTTGTATATGAGGCAGATAGTCAGGATTCACGGAGTTCCCGTCAGCATAGTCTCAGATCAGGATAGTCACTTTACTTCCTATTTCTGGAGGAGTCTGCAGACTAGTTTGGACACTCAGCTCAAGTTTAGCACAGCATACCACCCCCAGACGGACGGACAGTCAGAGAGGACTATTCAGACCCTTGATGACATGCTGCGGACGTGCGTCCTAGATTTTGGAGGTTCCTGGGAGGATCATCTATATTTGGTGGAGTTTGCTTATAATAATAGTTATCAGGCCAGCATTGAGATGTTACCGTTTGAGGCTCTGTACGGGCGTAGGTGTCGTACACCCTTATCTTGGGATGATGTTGGAGAGTGAGCTTCACTGGGACCAGAGATGGTTGTTTACGCAGCCGAGAAGGTGAAGCTCATCAGGGACAGACTTCGCATGGTGCAGGACAGACATCGGCACTGGGCCGACAGCCACCAGAGGCCGTTGGAGTTTGAGGTACAGATTTAGAGATATGATTAGAAGTAGGTTGTATTTTATTTTGTTTGATTGATCGTGTTTGATTTTTAGTAACTTGAGACCTTGCTTGTGATTAGGTTGGAGACATAGTTTTTCTGCGGATATCTTCGACTCGTGGTACGATACGTTTTGGTGGAGGTGGAAAGCTTAGCCCGTACTTCATCGGCCCTTTCGTTATCAGCGGGAGAGTCGGTGACGTGGCATACAGGCTAGACTTGCCACCTGTACTAGTGGGACTTCACAACGTATTCCACGTATCATAGTTGAGACGGTACGTGGCTGACCCTAGCCATGTGCTCGATCATTCGGAGATTGAGGTTGGACCTACTCTCAGTTATCCAGAGCAGCCTGTGGAGATTCTGGATCGCCGAAAGAAGGTATTGAGGAACCAGGTGATACCCTTGGTACGCGTCGCATGGAGGCATCATTCTCCAGGAGAGTCTACCTGGGAGCGGGAGGATGAGATGCGCGAGCGGTACCCTTATCTTTTTGGACCTTGAGGTATACTTTTCTATCCTTCTCAGCAGTTAGTTTCGCCTTTAATTTCGAGGACAAAATTATTTTAAGGAGGGTAGACTTGTCACTACCACTTTTCTAGCTTGAGGGTATTTTGTCATTTTGGTCATTTTTGAAATTTTGAGAATTATTTGGAATTATTATGTATTATTTAGATTTATTGGAATTAATGTGATTTTTAGTAATTTTTAGTATAATTGTTTTTGGTGTTTTAGTTATCTTTGACTTATGTTGACTTTGGAGACTAACCTAGTGGCTAACCTAGGTCATGACTATGTGATTAGGATATGGAAACCTAGGTTGACTTAAGTTAGTGATAGTTAACCCATTAGAATTTATTTTGGGAAAATAGGATGTGAATTGTTTAAGGAATGGCTTGTGATTTCACAAGTCATGACTTGTGACTTAAGGCTTAATAGCCCATAGGCCCACACCATGAACCAACCCTAACCCTAATCAGCCCATGGCAGCAACCATTGATCCTTTTCCCCTATTTAATCCCCTCCTAGAAATTAGGGCTAGCCTCCTTAGGAATTATTTGCTATTTTGGAAGAGGTGTGTCCCCGTCTTCCCTAATCCATAGAAAATCCATTCAACTCCATTTTTCTCCAAATCAATTGCATTAGGACCTAATTCTTCTGTTCTTTCTGTTTGTGTAAGAATATTTCAGAGTAGGGACAATTTGTGGGAGTTTTTGAAGCTTGGAGAACCATTCCATTTGGGGCTTTTGTGAGCTTTGCACATCAATAGGTATAATCTATTCTAATCCATGAATTTACTATTTTATTACATTACTAGGATGCCCTAGCCCTAATCTAACAGTAGGAAAGACTAACCCTAGATTTTGAGCCCATTTCGTGTCCGTATCGGACACGTATCAACGTGTATAGGAACGTGTTCGACAAAATACCTCAAAGGGCATTTCGACCTAATTTTGGGATTGTGTTTGAATAGGAAAATAGATATTGACCTTGCTTATGCATTTTTATTGCTCTGAGCACGATTTAGCATCGTGTCGAGTCGCACAGACACGCGAACACGCGGTCGTGCACACGCGCGCGCGGACAGGTGGCATGCCCTGCTGCTCGGGTGGCATTGCTCTGTGCACACGCCACTTGGACACCTAAAACATGACACACGTGTCGTGTCCATGACTGACACGAGGTTTCTCAAGTTTCACGAGTCCTCGTGTCGTGTCAGACACGTATTTGCGTGTACACGTGTTGTACACTGTGCGGTTCAGTGTGCAATATTGTGATTCTCTGTTAATTCAATTTTTAATGTTTTAAATTATGTTTTAACTCACTAATTAGATCCTAAATATGTTGTTTAATCTCTGTTGCATTAGGTTACACATTAAATTAGGTTTTAATGGTGATTATTGGTTTCGAATGGGGCTTTGAAAGGTAATAACTGATACATTCTGACACTTGGGTTTTCTCAGTTAATTCCTAACATTTCAATCCCTGTTTTGGTAATTTTTTTCACTATAAACTATCCCCACATATTATAATCCATGTTAGCTAAGTAATTACATTCGTATTTGGGTTTTTGGATATGTTAATTAGGATTGGACATTTGAATTGGTTTTTCCTATGCAAAACCTGAGACTTTGTTCCTTTTAACTGTTTTGATTCACTGTTTAGTGTGCTTTCCACTGTTTTCCAATTTTCTAATAACCTGAGAATGGGATTTTGAGCTAATGTGTGGTTTCGAAATATGTATAAATCTGAGTTTCACCCATTCACTAGAATTTTTGAATAACTGAGATTATGAACTATGGCCATGCCACATTGTTCATAATACTGATTTCCTTTCATTCGAATACTGAACCTGAGCTTTCCTCCTTCATTATCAAACTGAGTTTTGTTGAATTTGTAAATGGCCTTTAATGAAAACTGAGTTTATGGACTGAAACGAGGGTTGTTAAATCCGAATTGATTGAACTGAGATTGGTTCCTGTTATATGCTGTTAATTAGTATGATTGAATGACAGGATTTGGTTAATGGTTTTGAATTGGTTTCCCTATTTGTGTTAACCTGAGATTGTTGAATTCCCATTCCCTTTCACTGATTTCTTTTTCATTTGATTGCAATGTTTGTTTTTCTTAAAAAACCTGAGAAGTAACACTACCAAAATACACTAAATTAGCGACGGATATTTAGCGACAGAATTTTTTCGTCGGCGTTAGCGACGGCTTCATGGTCGCTCACCGACTGATTACCGACCACACGCCTTTGCCATTTTTATTTTAATTTTAGGAGGAAGAAAGGTCGCATATCCGTCGCTAGGCTGTCGGAATTATAGCGACGGATGTCCAGTCGTCTTTACGTAGTCGTTTATTTGGCGATTATGGTGTAGGAATTTGGCGGTACATTTTTTTGACTACGTAGCGACGGATATTCAGTCGACACTTATCAAACAGGGCGACTACTGGGCGACGGGTTTTTCTATGTCGCTAGTCCGTCGCTAAATATATGTACCAGACTTTAAATGAAACGGCGGGAGAAACTTTTCGTATTCCTCCCAAATTCACTCTCTCTCCTCTCTCTCTCTCTCTCGCCGGTGTCGGCTTCGGTGATCGGCGTCGGTGTCGTCGTCGGCGTCAGCGTCCTCTCCTCTCTCTCTTCTCCGAAGGTAACCCCCCCTCTCTCTCTCTCTCTCGTATAGGGGCTGGGCTGCGCGCTTGGGGCTGGGTCGTCCGGGACTGGGCGGCTGGCTTGGGTCGGGGGCTGGGCGGTGGGCTTGGGGCGGGGGCGTCGGGGGCTGGGCGGCGGGCTTGGGGCTGGGGCATCGGGGGCTGGACGGCTTGTAACACCCAATTTTCCAGATGAGGGTAATTTTGAAATTTTATAATTATAATTATTATTTATTGATAATTATTTCATATTATAATTTTTGGTGATTTTTAATCATTTTTAAACTATTTAAAATTATGACTTGTGATTTTGATATTTTACTATTGTTTGGTTTTAATTTTGAGGAATTTGTCACCTCCAGTTTTTAGGAACAGGAGTATTTTTGTCATTTTGTATTTTTGAAATTTATTTTATTATTTATGATATTGTTTTGGGGTTATTTGAGTCGGGTTCGAATTTTAGCTCAATCCGACTTGAAACGGGGACCCGGGGGTAGTGTTGACTTTAGTGGACCCACACATTAGTTAGCCATGGCCCACATAATAGAAATATTTTAGTTAGAGGTTAGACTAATTATTATGGATAAGGTTAGTGTGATTAGAGACTTTAGAATGACTAATTTAGCCCCAACCAATTAGCCCTTTCCTAATACTAATATAATAGGTTAGTGGGGGCATTTTGGACCTTACCATAATAGGACAAATAGTCCCATATGGCCAGCCACTTTGGGAGAGGATAGACTCAAGTTCATTTCATTATTCTCATCCACACTCTCTCTCGTGTTCTTCCCCAAATTTCTAGAGAGCAATCCCTAGCAATTTCTCCACCAAATCCTTCCATTTTGCCACCAAATCTTCTTCTTTCCTTCTCCATTCTAGCCAAGGAGGAAGCTACCCAAGTTTAGGAGGATTCGGAGCTCGTTCATATCCTTTTGGAATCTCTTCGTGTCGGTGTCGCTCCGGGAAGACTTTTCTTCGATTCGATCTACCGGGAGATATAAATCCCTTCTCCTTTTCATTTCCTCATGCATATAGATCTATTTTGAATCCATAGGAATGACCCCCATGGTTGTATCTCCATTTGTGTCCATTTCGTGTCCATTTGAAGGTCATAGGAGTGTCCTTTGTGTTGTGGTTGTGTCCATGTGGGAAAACCCCAAATTTGGACATACTATGTGTTGTTGTTATGTATGAATGAATTATTACATATTTAATCTCATATTTTTGTCTTGGAGATGTGTTCTATAGTGTCTCATATATATATATTAGCGTAGAGAGTGAGTTCTTGCTATATTATGTTATATACTTGTGTTCTTTTGTCTCAAACTACCCAAATTCGTCATAATTTTTATCCACGTTTTTAGTAGCAATAGCAACTTAGAAATATCATAACTTTTAGTTTAAAACTCCGATTTATCTTCCATTTTTTTTAAAGAACCGTATCGAAGTTAGCTTTCCAAATATATATTTTAATAAGCCAAATTTCTTCTGTAACTTTCTGTAGAATTATTTGAGTGTCAGCTGTATGAAAGACGAACGCGTTTCGGTATTTTTGCGATTCCGGGAGCTTCCAGACACGAAAATGCGATCCGTTTGAAGTTTCGGAAAGCTAACATGAAGTACTACAACATACTTTAATCCTAGAATTTAGTGAATGCCTAATTGGTACAATATTGATTTTAAGTAAAAGAGTGACTATACGATATATGCATTTTGTGTAACCTATGAGCCTATGTAGTATGGATATTAAATGAATATAGAGTATGTAATGCATGATATGTTAGACGAATGAAATGATATATATATGATATATATATCCTCTTTACATTAATATATATATATGGTCGAATGCAAGCATGTAGGAATGCAATTAATGTAATATATGTAAGCAATGCATAAATGCATGAATGAAAGAATGATATACATTGCTTGCATGAAAGTATATAATGAATGCTAGATATAAATGCAAGGTATATATGTAATGATAGATATGAATGCATAATGTATAAATATTGTAAATGCAATATCAGATTTCATATGTAGACATAGAACCAATGCATAGCTGATATTTAGATTGAATGTTCGTTCATTTTAGGTTGTTCGAACACTGAACTGTCCATGTAAGCATATATACCTTCCTTTTCTTATTGCCAAGCCAATTTCAGTTTTCAATATAGTGGAATGTCTATGAATGTAATGTTAACCTTCAACCCCTTAATTCGAAATGTTAGTTAATTTTAGTATTAGACAATGCATGAGATGTATGCATATGGGATGTTGGCTTAATGGCAGATTTCAGATAACATGGTTCATTTTATGTGGTTAGTTACACCAGTTTATGGGATAGCTCACTTTAGTTTATATGTAAATGTAGAACTAAACTGAGAATGAACTTCACCCTCTGCACAAGGACACCCCACTCTATATCAACCACCATGCCATGTAACCCTTCTCTAAATGATTGCTATAATATATATAGATTTATGTAAAGTATAGATGCATGTTAGTTATAACTTAAATAGTCTCTACTCTAATGTATATAGATGTATACTTGTAGCCATGCATGTTAAGTATAATACATGTATAATGTAGATGGGTTAGCTTTGTGCCATGTGTAGTGTAAACTCATAACTAGTGTTGATTTCTCTTTTCATGTACACACACACAGGTTTTACACCCTCAAGTGACACTCTCATATCACATGACACACACACACATGCACTTTCATTCTCCTTTTTCCCTATGAATATATGTACACACACACACACACACACACACACACACACATATATATATATATTAAATATATATATATATATATATATATTAAATATATATATATTAAATATATATATATATTAAATATATATATATATTAAATATATATATATATAAAAATATATATATATATATATATATACATATGTGCATGTTAGACTCACATTTTTAATGTATCCTACAAATATATGAGTGCACTATATTATATTAGATACATTTATGGACATGTGTGTATATATGTGAGATGAATATATAGGTATCCTATATATTATAATATATGGGTGTATTATTATATTTGAGATATATATATTGTTATGTATATGATATATGAAATATGTGTGATGTGGACTATAGGGCATAGGGCCTATGTGTATGATATGAATACACCAATGTTGTGTGTTGATAGTCTAGTATGACTTGTGATTGGTGTGTGATTGCTAGACTAGGCTTGGTTAGGCCTAGTGAGACTTGTTAGACTTGTTTGGCTTAGGCTTGACCTAGTTTGACCAGTCTAGTTGACTAGAGTTGACCGAGAGTTGACTTTGGTCTAGTTTGACCTAGACAGCATGCAGATGCATTGTAGATTACATTTATCATCTCCTGTATACATCTTGACTTTTGTTGCTCTAAATAGGAGTCAGATACCTCATCTCGGATGGTACATTTACTCCAGACATTCAGATACGAGGCGAGTACATTCTGTGATCATTTCATATCCTGCTTGGAATTATATTCCTGCTTTAGATTACTATACTTGATGCTGTCACGACATTATCACGGATTAGTACTATACGGATCTCTTCATGCGATGTTATCCCCCTCGGGAGCATTGGGTACATTGTGTCATGTGCGTTTCACTTTCATCATGTACTCCTGTGCTTTCACCATACATGTACACTCTTGTAAATCTTGTACTCTCATGTTCACAGAGCCTTCATGTATACTATCATGTACACCTTTTCAAGGGCCCCATGTGATATCATGTACAATAATATAACCTGTTTAGATCCTTATGTATTGATTGGGGAAACATGGGAGTGCTAGTAGTCATGTGAACAATTCCATAGTAGTGTAGATCATGTACAACTTTTTAGTGTAGATCATGTACAAATCTGTCCCGTTCACATGTGCTATCATGTACTCTACATCACTAGCCACTGTTAGTTCTCTATTTATAGTAGATATTTCTATTACTGTTCTCTCTCTGTTTACATACTGTATTTCTTCAGATCATGTATCTTACTTTACTGCATGATTATATTTTCTAACCTGCTATGATTTGTTGAGATGTATTGTGCTCGCTCCTGTCCTGACTGGACCTGTTGATAAATTTTACAGATAGCCTGTGATTGCCTGCTAGCCTAGAGGAGACACAGTAGAGGTTGTTTAGATAGTTATTTCATTTTGGCTGGAGTTGTATTTACTTTGTGGATTACTGTATTTGAGTTTTGAGATGTATTTCTGGGTTTATGTATCTTAGACTCTTAGACTTCTATCTCCTGTATCTCTTTTGGATTTCATGTTTTATCTATCTTTATCATGCTCTACCTTAGATGTGATTGAGACTGTATCTTCTATGTCACTCCCATTCAGGGAGTATAAACTGCTTAGCATTATATGTTAGATGTTGTGACCTAGGACATCGTTCTACCGCCGACACTGCGGCATAGGCTGGGCGTCGTTACGTTCTCGTACCCTAACAGTGGGTGCGGATCGTGACACATTTTTAGTGGTGGCCCATGCAGGTCTAGTTTATGTAGTGGTATTCGAACTAGAGTATCACTACAGCCTGCAGTAGGATTAGGATATTTTTGGAGGTACTCAATCACATTAGGAAAAACTCTTAATCCGATTCCTTTTGTCTAAAATTGTTGCTTATTGACTTCCCTTGAATATAAATTGTTCTCCTTTGATTTTTTGCTTCATTCTCAGAAATTACTTCTTGTTTTGATCTGTCTTCATGATGGTTATGAAGACACGATCTCATCGCTTCGGTTCGGGGGATACTATCGAGAGGCTGGCCACCTCTCGTCCTGTTCATCGGGGCCTCGAGACCGCAGCTTCTGTTGTGCCGACTCAGGTTGACATTTCTACTATATTGGAGGTGCACCTCCGTCTGTACAGAGACTTTTCCCTTTATTTTCGGTTTCTCTCAGCAGCAGCGATTCATGCAGCATCAACAGCAGAGATTTGTGCAGTATCAGCATCAGGCTGGAGGAAACCAGCAGGGCGAGCTATCGTCAGGACAGTCGAGGATGCACAGACCATTGGAGATCTTGCTGCAAGTTCCGTTCTTCTCAATTCTATTCCCGCAATTGTCTTTTATAATTACCTTGAAATCCGATTCCATCTGTTCCTTGTTGATTGATTAATTTTGTCATGTTACTCTTTTGTTGTGTTTGTTTTTCTTCTGAGAAAATCATATGGGCTAGGTCGCCTAAATCATGGGATCTAGAATCCTCGATAGTCGTGTTAGTTGGCATAGTGAGGACATGTAGTCAGATTTTGGATGTATTCTCGGGTATGGGAATTTAAGGTTTTAGCCGTCGCATGCGGCAGTGCAAAAATTTTTAAATACCATGAACCTAAAGGTACGTACCTTAGTCAAGGACTCTGTGATTATCGTAGCCTTGCTCACTAGCATGATGAAGACTCTGGACAACATGATTTTGGACAGACGCATATGATTAACAGATTGTATCTTGAGAAGGTTTAAACATCATACCTTTTGATTGTTATAAATGACTTAGGAGTAGGAATATTTAGTTTTGTAGAGCTTATTCATAGGTAGTTCCTTCATAGTATAATGGTATGATGACTTGTAGAGTGTCTGTACCCTAGAGGTGATAGTTAGCATTGGTGTTAGAATAGTAACCCATTGCAGATAATTCTTCTGTTATCTATAATACCAACCAGTTACACATAGGATGTTAGTATGCCTTACATCCTTGATGATTATTACTACTTTTCCTTACCTTTTCCAGTGAGGCACCCATGACCAGAGCCTGCCTTTGAGTATAGTTGTAGTTTCACCTAAGACCGAGAGGTCTATTTGCATAGATAGATTGCAGATGATATTGGCATATGAGATATAGGTTAGTTGGTATCTATAGGCCATTGTTGTATAGGGTTATAAACATGTTGTTTAGCCTATACTTGGTTCAGTTTTCCATTTTAGTTAAGTTCCCTTCGTGTTGAGTTCCTTTGTGTTGATCACCTTTATAGGCTGTGTGCAGACCCTTCACTAGATACCATGTCCCCTTGATTCAGACCATTCATCCTTAGCCTAGTTCTAAGCATTGTTTCAGATCCTTATAAGTTTAGTCTGCCTTAACCCTTGGTTGATCAGTCATGTATATATATAGATGATATACTTAGGAAATATGTGATGGGTTGTTGTTCTTGAGCATATATATATGTGGTATTTGGTATTCATGTACTTAGCTTGTAGGTATTTAGTTATAGGTGACTTGATAGGATTGAGAAGTTAAAAGCTAGTCTATTATAGAGTTTCTCTTTTGCTAAATTCTAGTTGCCAGCACCTAAATATCTAGCATAGATAAAATCCTAAGAAGTTGACCAGTTGATGACCAAGTACTTGGATGTTGAGAAATTGACTAGTGATTGACCCTTGACTATGTTTGACCTAGAAAGGGGTGCGATCATCTTAATTTCGAGGACAAAAATTTTATAAGGTGGGTAGGATTGTAACACCCAGTTTTTCAGATGAGGATAATTTTGAAATTTTGTAATTATAATTATTATTTATTGATAATTATTTCATATTATAATTTTTGGTGATTTTTAATCATTTTTAAACTATTTAAAATTATGACTTGTGATTTTGATATTTTACTATTATTTGGTTTTAATTTCGAAGAATTTGTCACCTCCAGTTTTTAGAAACAGGGATATTTTTGTCATTTTGTATTTTTGAAATATTTTTGAAATTTATTTTATTATTTATGATATTGTTTTGGGGTTATTTGAGTCGGGTTCGAATTTTAGCTCAATCTGACTTGAAACGGGGACCCGGGGGTAGTGTTGACTTTAGTGGACCCACATATTAGTTAGCCATGGCCCACATGATAGAAATATTTTAGTTAGAGGTTAGACTAATTATTATGGATAAGGTTAGTGTAATTAGAGACTTTAGAATGACTAATTTAGCCCCAACCAATTAGCCCTTTCCTAATACTAATAGAATAGGTTAGTGGGGGCATTTTGGACCTTACCATAATAGGACAAATAGCCCCATATGGCCAACCATTTTGGGAGAGGATAGACTCAAGTTTATTTCATTATTCTCATCCACACTCTCTCTCGTGTTCTTTCCCAAATTTCTAGAGAGCAATCCCTAGCAATTTCTCCACCAAATCCTTCCATTTCGCCACCAAATCTTCTTCTTTCCTTCTCCATTCTAGCCAAGGAGGAAGCTACCCAAGTTTGGGAGGATTCGGAGCTCGTTCGTATCCTTTTGGAATCTCTACGTGTCGGTGTCGCTCCGGAAAGACTTTTCTTCGATTCGATCTACCGGGAGGTATAAATCCCTTCTCTTTTTTATTTCCTCATGCATATAGGTCTATTTTGAATCCATAGGAATGACCCCCATGGTTGTATCTCCATTTGTATCCATTTTGTGTCCATTTGGAGGTCATAGGAGTGTCCTTTGTGTTGTGGTTGTATCCATGTGGGAAAACCCCAAATTTGGACACACTATGTGTTGTTGTTATGTATGAATGAATTATTACATGTTTAATCTCATATTTTTGTATTGGAGATGTGTTCTATAGTGTCTCATATATATATATTAGTGTAGAGAGTGAGTTCTTGCTATATTATGTTATATACTTGTTTTCTTTTGTCTCAAACTACCCAAATTCGTCATAATTTTTATCCACGTTTTTAGTAGCAATAACAACTTAGAAATGTCATAACTTTTAGCTTAAAACTCCGATTTATCTCCCATTTTTTTTAAAAGAACCGTATCGAAGTTAGATTTCCAAATATATATTTTAATAAGCCAAATTTCTTCTGTAACTTTCTGTAGAATTATTTGAGTGTCAGCTGTATGAACGCATTTCGGTATTTTTGCGATTTTGGGAGCTTCCGGACACGAAAATGCGATCCGTTTGAAGTTTCAGAAAGCTAACATGAATTACTACAACATAATTTAATCCTAGAATTTAGTGAATGCCCAATTGGTACAGTATTGGTTTTAAGCAAAAGAGTGACTATACGATATATGCATTTTTTGTAACCTATGAGCCTATGTAGTATGGATATTAAATGAATATAGAGTATGTAATGCATGATATGTTAGATGAATGAAATGATATATATGATATATATATCCTCTTTACATTAATGTATATATATGGTTGAATGCAAGCATGTAGGAATGTAATTAATGTAATATATGTAAGAAATGCATATATGCATGAATGAAAGAATGATATACAATGCATGCATGAAAGTATATAATGAATGCTAGATATAAATGCAAGGTATATATGTAATGATAGATATGAATGCATAATGTATAAATATAGTAAATGCAATATCAGATTTCATATGTAGACATAGAACTAATGCATAGCTGATATTTAGATTGAATGTTAGTTCATTTTAGGTTGTTCGAACACTGAACTGTCCATGTAAGCATATATACCTTCCTTTTCTTATTGCCAAGCCAATTTTAGTTTTCAATATAGTGGAATGTCTATGAATGTAATGTTAACCTTCAACCCCTTAATTCGAAATGTTAGTTAATTTCAGTATTAGACAATGCATGAGCTGTATGCATATGGGATGTTGGCTTAATGGCAGATTTCAGATAACATGGTTTATTTTATGTGGTTAGTTATACCAGTTTATGGGATAGCTCACTTTAGTTTATATGTAAATGTGGAACTAAACTGAGAATGAACTTCACCCTCTGTATAAGGACACCCCACTCTATATCAACCACCATGCCATGTAACCCTTCTCTAAATGATTGCTATAATATATATAGATTTATTTAAAGTATAGATGCATGTTAGTTATAACTTAAATAGTCTCTACTCTAATGTATATAGATGTATACTTGTAGCCATGCATGTTAATTATAATACATGTGTAATGTAGATGGGTTAGCTTTGTGCCATGTGTAGTGTAAACTCATAACTAGTGTTGATTTCTCTTTTCATGTACACACACACAGGTTTCACACCCTCAAGTGACACTCTCATGTCACATGACACACACACATGCACTTTCATTCTCCATTTTCCCTATGGATATGTGTACACACACATATATATATATACATATGTGCATGTTAGACTCATATTTTTAATGTATCCTACAAATATATGAGTGCACTATATTATATTAGATACATTTATGGACATGTGTGTATATATGTGAGATGAATATATAGGTATCCTATATATTATAATATGTGGGTGTATTATTATATTTTAGATATATATATTGTTATGTATATGATATGTGAAATATGTGTGATGTGGACTATAGGGCATAGGGCCTATGTGTATGATATGAATACACCAATGTTGTGTGTTGATAGTCTAGTATGACTTTTGATTGGTGTGTGATTGCTAGACTAGGCTTGGTTAGGCCTAGTGAGACTTGTTAGACTTGTTTGGCTTAGGCTTGACCTAGTTTGACCAGTCTAGTTGACTAGAGTTGACCGAGAGTTGACTTTGGTCTAGTTTGACCTAGACAGCATGCAGATGCATTGTAGATTACATTTATCATCTCCTGTATACATCTTGACTTGTGTTGCTCTAAATAGGAGTCAGTTACCTCATCTCGGATGGTACATTTACTTCAAACATTCAGATACGAGGCGAGTACATTCTCTGATCATTTCATATCCTGCTTAGAATTATATTCCTGCTTTAGATTACTATACTTGATGCTGTCATGACATTATCACGGATTAGTACTATACGGATCTCTTCATGCGATGTTATCCCCCTCGGGAGCATCAGGTATATTATGTCATGTGCGTTTCACTTTCATCATGTACTCCTGTGCTTTCACCATACATGTACACTCTTGTGAATCTTGTACTCTCATGTTCACAGAGCCTTCATGTATACTATCATGTGCACCCTTTCAAGGGCCCCATGTGATATCATGTACAATAACATAACCTGTTTAGATCCTTGTGTATTGATTAGGGAAATGGGGGAGTGCTAGTAGTCATGTGAACAATTCCATAGTAGTGTAGATCATGTACAACTCTTTAGTGTAGATCATGTACAAATCTGTCCCGTTCACATGTGCTATCCTATACTCTACATCACTAGCCACTGTTAGTTCTCTATTTATAGTAGATATTTCTATTACTGTTCTCTCTCTATTTACATAATGTATTTCTTCAGATCATGTATCTTACTTTACTGCATGATTATATTTTCTAACTTGCTATGATTTGTTGAGATATATTGTGCTCGCTCCTGTCCTGACTGGACCTGTTGATAAATTTTACAGATAGCCTGGGATTGCCTGCTAGCCTAGAGGAGACACAGTAGAGGTTGTTTAAATAGTTATTTCATTTTATCTGGAGTTGTATTTACTTTTTGGATTACTGTATTTGAGTTTTGAGATCTATTTCTGGGTTTATATATCTTAGACACTTAGACTTCTATCTTCTGTATCTCTTTTGGATTTTATGTTTTATCTATCTTTATCATGCTCTACCTTAGATGTGATTGAGACTGTATCTTCTATGTCACTCCCATTCGGGGAGTATAAACTGCTTAGCATTATATGTTAGATGTTGTGACCTAGGACAGCGTTCTACCGTCGACACTGCGGCGTAGGCTGGGCGTCGTTACGTTCTCGTACCCTAACAGTGGGTGCGGGTCGTGACACGGCTGGCTTGGGTCGGGGTCTGGGCGGTGGGCTTGGGGCGGGGGTGTCGGGGTTTGGGGGACGGGCTTGGGGTTGGGGCGTCGGTGGCTGGGCGACTGGCTTGGGTCTGGGACTGGGCGGTAGGCTTGGGGTGGCGGCGTCGGGGGCTGGGCGGTGGGCTTGGGGCAGGGGCGTCGGGGTCTGGGAGGCGGGCTTGGGGCTGGGGAGTCGGGGGCTGGGCGGCTGGCTTGGGTCGGGGGCTGGAAGGTGGGATTAGGGCGGCGGCGTCGGGGGCTGGGCGGCTGGCTTAGGACGGGTGCGTCAGGGGCTGGGCGGCGGGCTTGGGACGGGGGCGTCGGGGTGTGGGAGGCGGGCTTGGGGCTGGGGCGTCGGGGGCTGGGCGGCTGGCTTGGGTCGGTGGCTGGGCGGTGGGCTTGGGGTGGCGGCGTCGGGGGCTGGGCGGCTGGCTTGGGGCGGGTACGTCGGGGACTGGGCGGCTGGCTTGGGGCGGGGGCGTCGGGCTATTTGCAACCGACGTACAGCCATAAGCACTCTTCATATATATATGCAACCGAACTACTGGGCGGCGGGCTTGGGGCGGCGGGCTTTTGTCGGGGGCGACGGGTGGCTTTGCTTCTCAAATTTATCTGAGTTTATATATTGGCTAAATAATGTGTTATCCATATTAGGTGTTCCATTAGTTTGGTGGTGTTTGGATTAGTAAATGTGAATATGGGGTTTGGATTCATGGTGTATATGTTCACTGTCTCAAGGACAGTGCGAGTTCTATCAGTTGTGTGCTTCTGTATAGATGTATATATCTATACATCTAGCTGTGATATATATATATATATATGTGACAATCTAAGTTAGCGACGGACTAGTTACCGGTTAGCGACGGATATTTCCAGCTCCATTTGCATTAATCTACGGTACGACATGGTGATCAGGACATAGTCCCTGCAGCCATTCGACTGGTGAGGCAGAAACTATGTAGCCGTAGATAAAGTTGACTGTCTTCCGACCCTCATCCCTCGGCAATGATGATACGATAACCTATCATTATATCTTATATAGTAGTAGATGATGTCTTAGTATTACATATAAGTGAGTTCATCTTGATTCTGTTATATCCTTCAGATACTAGATACGATAAGAACATATACTACACGATATGTATACAGAATATAGATGATTCACACTAATGTATGCTAGAATGAATTTTGGGTTGTGTTCTGAGCCATCCGTTCTCACACTTAAAATACATAGGAATTAGTAGTGTGAGAGCGCCGGAGAGAGTGAGAGCGCCGGAAGGGGGGAGGAGAGAGAGAGAGAGTAAAATGGTACGACATGGTGAAGTAGTACTGTATTTTGGCTCCAGTTCCAGCTCCATTTGCATTAATCTATGGAACGACATGGTGATCAGGACATAGTCCCTGCAGCCATTCGACTGGCAAGGTAAAAACTATGTAGCCGTAGATAAAGTTGACTGTATTTCGACCCTCATCCCTCGGCAATGATGATACGACAACCTATCACTATATCTTATATAGTAGTAGATGATGTCTTAGTATTACATTATGTGAGTTCATCTTGATTCTGTTACATTCTTCAGATACTAGATACGATAAGAACATATACTACACCATATGTACAGAACATAGATGATTCACACTAATGTATGCTTGAATGAATCTTGGGTTGTGTTCTGAGCCATCCATTCTCACACTTGGCAAAAAATCGAAATTTTTATACTTTATCGGCTTTCGAAAATGTACTCAAATTACATGATGGTTCCTTTAGTTAGCTTGCTTATGTTACAATTATATTATTTGTGACTATCGATCTTACTAGATGGCACCCATGACCCGAGGAGCGGCACGTCGTTTGAGGAAAACAGTGAATGCTGAGGTGGCTCCTTCTACAGTTAAGGAGGAAGTGGCACCGGTTGTTAGTGAGACCGGAAGTTCTATTCATCCAGCACCGGTAGCTAGTAAGACCGGGAGTTCTCTTCAAGCAGTCCTTGCAAGGGACGACATCTCTTCTCACGCCAAAAATCTTGCTTTTTCGAGGTGGTTGCGTGATCATATCACTGAGCGTTTGCGTGAGCAGCGTGGTTCTCATTAGCTATTAGTACTTATTTGTATTTGACTATTTGTATTGAGTTGTTTTTGTATTAGACTATTTGTATTGGACTACATATATGAACTAGAACTGTGTCAATCTCTGGATTGTATTGGACTACGACATGGTGATCAGGACAGTCTCTGCATCCATTCGACTGGCGAGGCTGAAACTATGTATCCGTAGATAAAGTTGACTGTCCTCCGACCCTCATCCCTCGGCAATGATGATACGACAACCAACAAGAGAGAATACTCTGAGAGATCAATCTGAGTATGACGTATACTCTCAGAGATCACATTTACAAGAATGATATCAGTAGTGGGATTGAGTGCTGGAGGAGATATTATCAGAGTATACGTCCTACTTAGATGGGTCTCTCACCGTTATTATTTTTTTTGACGGCATGGTGGATGTGCTCCATCAACAGATTCTTGCTCCGAGCCAAAACTTTGCCCCGAAGCTCAAGTGGACATCTTTGGTGTAGAGCTCGAGTGAGAGATTCCTGACAGCATGGTGGTCTCCTTTGTCAAAGTATCCGTGCTCATCCCACATTGGTTGTGAGACGAGCATGGATACTTTAACAAAGGAGACCACCATGCTGTCAGGAACCTCTCACTCGAGCTCTACACGAAGGATGTCCACTTGAGCTCCGGGGAAAAGTTTTGGCTCGGAGCAAGAATCTGTTGACGGAGCACATCCACCATGCTGTCAGAAAAAAATAGTAACGGTGAGAGACCCATCTGAGTAGGACGTACACTCTGATAATATCCCCTCCAGCACTCAATCCCACTACTGATATCATTCTTGTAAAGGTGATCTCTCAGAGTATACGTCCTACTCAGATGGATCTCTCAGAGTATCCTCTCCGGTTGGGTTGTGTTCTGAGCCATCCGTCCCAGGGATTTGATTATGTATTTTGGTTTCTGTATTTTGGCTCCAGCTCCATTTGCATTAATCTACAGTACGACATGGTGATCAGGACATAGTCCCTGCAGCCATTCGACTGGCGAGGCAGAAACTATGTAGCCGTAGATAAAGTTGACTGTCCTTCGATCCTCATCCCTCGACAATGATGATACGACAACCTATCACTATATCTTATATAGTAGTAGATGACGTCTTAATATTACATTATGTGAGTTCATCTTGATTCTGTTATATTCTTCAGATACTAGATACGATAAGAACATATACTACACCATATGTACAGAACATAGATGATTCACACTAATGTATGCTAGAATGAATCTTGGGTTGTGTTCTGAGCCATCCGTTCTCACACTTGAAGATAAATTGAATTATAACGACGGATATTAGGTTACTCTTCAGGATAATTGATGTCTATTTTATATTAATTTGGTTTGGTCTATATGATTCTTGGATAATTGGTGTGCATTAAATTCGTATGTGCATATTTGGTCTATATAATTGTTGGATAATTGGTGTACATTATATATTGGTTTGGTTTATGTATATTTTTGTGAACAGGGAAAGTGCTGCAATTTTTTTTTCAAAAAAATTCTCAGTTACCGACGGACTAGTGACCGGTTAGTGACGGATATTTCCAGCTCCATTTACATTAGTCTATGGTACGACATGGTGATCAGGACATAGTCCCTGCAGCCATTCGACTGGCGAGGCAGAAACTATGTAGCCGTAGATAAAGTTGACTGTCCTCCGACCCTCATCCCTCGGCAATAATGATACGACAACCTATCACTATATTTTATATAGTAGTAGATGATGTCTTAGTATTACATTAGTGAGTTCATCTTGATTCTCTTACGTTCTTCAGATACTAGATACGATAAGAACATATACTACACCATATGTACAGAACATAGATGATTCACACTAATGTATGCTAGAATGAATCTTGGCTTGTGTTCTGAGCCATCCGTTCTGATTAAGCATCTTCCTTCTCCTCTCCTCCACCATGGCTCTGAACCCATCTGCTCCTCCCTACTTCCTTTCTTTTTATTTGACTCTCTCAGCCACATATGATATCCAGCTCAAGTGTAGAGTCGGGGGAGAAGAAGTGGGAGAAAGAGGAGGGGGAAGCAGCACAGCCGGCGGCATGACCCGGAGGAAGTACAGAGGTTTTCTTCAACAGCCGTAGGAGAACTATAAGGATATATCTTTTCACAACATGTCATCTTGTCAAAGACCCTTCATGTGAATATCATGTTACCGCGGTGTCGGAAGACTAACATGTCATAAGTTTTTAAGTCGTGTGTTTTGACATAATCTTTCCAACTCTTTCCTCCTATGTAGTAATCTTGTATTATTACATAACAGGAAAGAGTTTGGAGGATTATGTCAAAACACACGGCTTAGAAAATTATGACATGTTAGTCTTCCGACACCGCGGTAACATGGTTGTCACATTAAGGGTCTTTGACAAAGTGATATATTGTGAAAAGATATATCCTTATAGTTCTCTTACGTCTGTTGAAGAAAACCTCTGTACTTCCTCCGGGTCATGCCGCCGGCTGTGCTACTTCTCCCTCCTCTTCCTGCCCACTTCTTCTCCCCCGACTCTACACTTGAGCTGGATATCATATGTGGCTGAGAGAGTCAAATAAAAAGAAGGGAAGTAGGGAGGAGCAGATGGGTTCAGAGCCATGGTGGAGGAGAGGAGAAGGAAGATGCTTGATCAGAACGGATGGCTCAGAACACAAGCCAAGATTTATTCTAGCATACATTAGTGTGAATCATCTATGTTCTTATCGTATCTAGTATCTGAAGGACGTAACAGAATCAAGATGAACTCACTAATGTATGCTAGAATGAATCTTGGGTTGTGTTCTGAGCCATTCATTCCGATACTTGGCAATTAAGCCATTCGACTGGCGAGGCAGAAACTATGTAGCCGTAGATAAAATTGACTGTCCTCCGACCCTCATCCCTCGGCAATGATGATACGACAACCTATCACAATATCTTATATAGTAGTAGATGATGTCTTAGTATTACATTAGTGAGTTCATCTTGATTCTGTTACATCCTTCAGATACTAGATACGATAAGAACATATACTACACCATATGTACAGAACATAGATGATTCACACTAATGTATGCTAGAATGAATTTTGGGTTGTGTTCTGAGCCATTCGTTCTCATACTTGGCAATTAAGCATGTGAAATAGAACTGATTATGTTTAGTTTGTCTTACGATACAGATTTTCACATCCAAATTGAAATGGATCGTTACTTCGTTGATCGTACATGGATGTACTAGCGGATCAACCTTCTGGACCATAGGTACTTATAAGTATTGACCGTATCGGATTACTATCGATCTATCGTTTTGGTATGGGCCGTATCGGTTGGTATTGGTCTTAACGAATTGGTATCGTCCTATCCGATATGTATCGGCCGTATAGCTAGGATTCATATTGGCCTTATCGATTTGGTATCGGTCATATTCGATAGGTATCGGCCGTGTTGGATTAGTATAGACCATTTCAGATTAGTATCGTGGAAGGTTTAGTAACAACTGTACTTGGATTCCTCTCTTCTAGAGCTAGATTACCATTGCAAGAGAGTCACGAGAGCGTAACTGGCCAGTTACAGAACATACATACTTCCTTTTCAATCTCGCTTTTCCTGATGGAAAAGGAAGCATGTATGTTATTGTAACTGGCCAATCACGATCTGATGATTCTCTTGTAATGGTATTCTAGCTCGAGAAGAGAGAAATCCAAGTACAGTTGTTACTAAACCTTCCACGATACTAATCCGAAATGGTCTATACTAATCCAACACGGCCGATACCTATCGGATATGACCGATACCAAATCGATAAGGCTAATATGAATCCTAGCTATTCGGCCGATACATGTACATATCGAATATAGGACGATACCAATTTGTTAAGGCCAATACCAATATGATACGTCCTATACCAAACCGATAGACCGATACTAATCTGATACACTAGATACTAAGTACATCCGGCCTATACCAGCGGATCCACCAATTACTGCACGATAGGCTCAACGAATCCACTTACATCCGGTTATTGGTGAGTACATGATTACATAGTAATTATGTTAGTCTTGTGATACAGATTTTTACTCTCTCATGCTACTAACGTCACAACTTTTCCAGTACTGCTCCCTCTAATGATGATGAACGCAAAAAACCAACGTCACAACTTTTATAACTTGAGTAAATTTCTTTACCCTATATGAAAATTTTTGTTGTCAGAAAGATGGCTCCTAGGACTCATCGAGGTGGTGCTGCTAGTCGAGGAAGGGGTCGAGGCAAGAAACCCTTGGAGGTCGACACGGAGGAAGTCTCCGTCATCAAACAAGAGCCGGTGACTGTTAAGGAGAAGGTGTTACCAAAGGTCGAGGTCAAGGAAGAACCGATGACCATCAGGGAAGAGATTGCTCCCAAGCTTGAAGTTAAGGAGGAGCCACCGTCAGAGAGTAGTAGCATCGGGACCGACCCTCCTGTCCCTACAGAAGACCTCAACCAGATTGAGCCTTCGTATACAAAGTGGCTGATAGAATGGTACATGCCTCAACGCAACTATGATCCCTGGCTGTGAGGATTCATCGTCTGACTTGTGGTCTTTGTTGAGGCCAAAGTCAATTTTTCTATGTGTTTTGGAATATTTGTGAAAATTTTGGAATATTTGTGCTATGATCGGATTATAACGATAGATATTAGGTTACTCTTCCGGATAATTGATGTCTATTTTATATTAATTTGGTTTGGTCTATATGATTCTTGGATAATTGGTGTGCATTAAATTCGTATGTGCATATTTGGTCTATGTGATTCTTGGATAATTGGTGTGCATTATATATTTGGTCTATGTGATTGTTGGATAATTGGTGTGCATTATATATTGGTTTGGTTTATGTATATTTTTATGAACAGGGATAGCGCTGTAATTTTTTTCAAAATATTCTCAGTTAGCGACGGACTTGTGACCATTTAGCGACGGTTTTTACCAGTTTTCAATTACTTTTCGACGGCTATTCCGTCGCTAACTGGAGATTTGAAAATGTTTCCAGGTAGCGACGGATGGTCGACGGAATATCCGTCGGCATGGTATATAGTTCGACGGAATAGTGACGACCTATCCGTCGCCCTTGTTCTGGAAATACCAAGAATTTCCAGAACATGCTCGATGGATAATCCGTCAGTATTTCGTCGATATATATCGACGGAACAGCGACGAATAATCCGTCGCCATGGTTGTAGTGTCCCGCTCCTAGCGGTTCACTATGTAAGGCTTGTGGCTTGGCTAACTCGGTCGGAATCGAGTATTGGGGAAACTTACCGTCGGCATCGAATCGATCACGGACAAGTGCATAAGAACCTTTCCAATTGATGGATCGGTTTCTCTTGAAATGCGTCCAAGAGTTTTCTCTGGATGTTTTGCTGCTGGTTTTGCTGCTTGGTTTTGATGGATGCTTTTCTGAATGATTTTCGATGATTTGATTCTTGTCCGTTTTCATCGATTTGCATAGCATTCATTCTTGAGAATTCTGAGAGAAGAGAACACAACGCGACGGATTATTAATCAATCTTTTGGTGCCAATGCAGACTGACGCGTGACGGAAGGCTAAGCGTGCAAGTGTTCCTCTCTCTCTCGACGATTCTCTAATTTGGTGAGTGTGGATCTCTGTGGTGGTATTGTCCCTCTCGCTATTCCTTCATGCCAACTAAATAATTGTCTTGCAACATCCGTTGATCGATATCAAGATGCTAAAGCCACAAGTCAATACCACTAAGATGCTAGAGATAGAACATTGAAATGAATTGATTACACTGCAATGAACTGAACATTGAAATGATTGAATTGATGCCTAGAATGATGGTTATGAAATGCTAAGAATGATCTTGTTGCCTATTACTTCAAATATTCTATGCACACTGTGTATATCGAGTCGGACACATATTCGCCTGACCATGGACAACTTGTATACAAGGATTGAGCAATAATTTCCTCGAACGGTACAGGGGCGCCTGTACCGATTCGGCCTAGGAGGAAATAATGAAGTGCTTTGGGGAACATGAGTAATGCGAGGCATCATAGAGGCTAGCTCCCTACTGTGCTGTCATCTCATTATCTTGAAGTCCCAAATGCAAATGAATGAATGAAAAGAGTCCATATGGTTTAACAACACCAGTGGTCACATCGTGGGAATGTATGCTAATCAATGTCTTATGCAGGGGCGGTAAGTATATTATTATTATCCTGTATCTTATGCAGGAAAGCTGGATTCGGCCAATGGTAAAGTAAACATGGTTTATTGAACTACCATGTCATTTGAATTGTGATTTACTCTAAATGTTGCCTGTCCCTTATAAATTCATATCTTTAAAATGCTTGTCATTAATAAAATGTTGGTTTAGCTGAGTGGGCCAACGGAGCTCACCAGTGCATTGTTATAATGTGCTGACCCCTCCTCCACAGGTACTGGAGAAGGCTCGGGCGCACATCGCAATTAAAGCTTTCTGAACTGCTGTTTCCTTTCAAGTTGTTTTTCCCTAAAGACGCACAAAGTATTGCGGAGATTTCAAAGATAGCTGCTTATATTTCAAAGTACTAAAGGGGCGTGATGTATGGAACGGAAAATTATTTCATGGCAGCCTATCAGTTGTACTTCTTTTCATGAATCAATGTAGCCGAAAAGGCATTTCAAATATTATCGAGAAAAGTTGTATTCTGACTACAATCATCAATAAAAATGAATATTTTCTTCCTATTCAGCTTGCTTAATGTTTCCGCAACTGTGGCTTATTTTTCAAATGTGATGAATTGATATAAATGTGCATGTTCTAGACTTGTACAAGTGCAACTCCAGACTTGTACGGCATCACGCCTTAGCGAGGACGATCGATTCGGCGTGAATCGAAGCAAAGCGAGCGATTCCCCGAATCGGGGCGTGACAAGTTGGTATCAGAGCCAGGTTTCACTTCCTCGGATTTCAAAAATAATTATTTCAAAAAGGAAGTCTTGATGCAAATTTTCTCGATTGATGGTGTCGATAGCGCTGGCATGAAATAATGTTCCATACAATAAGCCCATAAATATTTTATGAGTGCTAATGGAATTATTTCTTTGTTGTAGAATGACCAAGGGTGATAGCTCAAAGACGAATTCATCGTCTGACCCGATTGAGAAACTGATTAAGCAAATGGAGGCTCAGAGGAAGTAGAGCGAAGCTCAACATCGCGCGCTTCAGGAGCAGCTTCAGTATCAGTTTCAGGAGCAGCTGGATGCTCAACAAAAGCAAGTTGATAGTCTAACTCAGATTGTCATCAAGCTGTCGGCCGATTCTAATATTTCTGCAAAGGCCACAGCAACCGAGACCGTGGAGGTGCCGACAGAGAAATCTGAGACGCCGACACGGAAGAGGACGAGCTTCAAGTTCTCTGAATTTAAAAGTTGCGACCCACCTGATTTTAATGGGAAAGAGGAGCCAGATGAGGTGATGGGCTTCTTGAACACACTGGAGGGCTATTTCCGAATGTTAGAGATTCAGGGCAGTAAGAGAGTGGAGTGTGCCGCTGTACAACTTCGTCTCAAGGCCCAGGAATGGTGGATTTCGCAGAGACAGGCACTTTGCGGAAATAGTCAGGATATAAAGATGTCTTGGGAGGCCTTCAAGAAGGCTTTCATCACTCAATTCATTCCACCCGCTGTCCGACAACGAAAGGAGAATGAGTTCATTGTACTTCGACAAGGCAGTATGTCAGTGCATGACTACGAGACAGAGTTTTTGAAGAGAGTCGCATTCGCTGGGTACATGGTACCGAATGACGACGCCAAGCGAGGAAGATTTGTGCAAGGCTTGAATGAGGGCCTAGAGCGGGATGTGCTAACTCGAAAATGTACGTCTTACCGGGAGGCGTACGAGACAGCTCTCGAGATGGAGAGATTTCATAAGCCGGCTAGTCGTGAGACAATGAAGAGCAACCAAGGACTCAATAATCAGAAACGACCTTGGTCTGCTAGCAGGAACGACGCACCTAAGCGTCACAATACTGGAGACAATAGAGGGCCTCAACATACAGAACGTTGTAAATCATGCAACCGTTGGGGACATCGATCTGAGGATTGTCGGGTGAAGTGTTTCAAATGTGGCGAACAGGGCCATAAGGAAGCTGACTGCAGAAATAGAGGAGGGAATCAGTATCCTCCTCGTAGGCATAACAATAATCAGTATCGTGGGCATAACAACCACAACCGGGGACCATATAACAACCAGCATCGTGGCGAAGCGCCACCAGCCTTACCGGCTCCAGCTGGGAATACACCGAATCAACAAGGTGGGCAAGCAAGGGTTTATGCCTTGACTCAGGCAGAGGCCCAGACCGCGGAGAATGTTATAACAGGTACGTTGCTATATAAAGGCACACCTGCAAGAGTACTTTTTGATTCTGGCGCTACTCATTGCTTTATCTCTTCTGATTTTGCAACGAAAAATAAATTTTGTATGACTCAACTAAAGACAGCTTTGTGTGTTAGCACTCTTTCGGGAGTAGATATGCCTGTAACATTGATTTGCAGGGACGGCTACATTAAAATTGGAGGCAAGACTTTATCTCTGGATGCAATTGTACTCGACATCAAAGAGTACGATATCATCTTGGGAATGGACTGGCTCAGCGCCTGTCATGCAACGATTGACTGTACGGATAAGAGAGTTGTGTTTCGCCTAACCAGAGAAACAGAGTTCTCTTACTCGTGCGGCTCGGCGTTCCAAGGACCTATGGTAATATCGGCAGTTACAGCAAGGCACATGTTGTACTCAGGGTGTGAAGGGTTCCTTGCTTCTGTTTTTGATACTCAAATGAAGGGTGTAGATTCGAATCAGACCGAGATCATGGCAGAGTTTCCCGATGTGTTTCCGGACGAGGTACCTGGGATGCCGCCGGATAGAGAAATTGAATTCACAATTGACACATTTTCGGATACTCGTCCGATATCTAAAGCGCCGTACAGGATGGCTCCGGCAGAATTGAAGGAACTAAAGGTGCAGCTACAAGAATTATTAGACCGAGGATACATTCGCCCAAGTGTATCTCCATGGGGAGCTCCAGTGTTGTTTGTAAAGAAGAAGGATGGAACGATGCGGCTATGCATCGATTACAGAGAACTGAATAAGGCAACCATCCGTAACAAGTATCCTTTGCCAAGGATAGATGATCTATTCGATCAGCTACAAGGGGCGACCGTGTTTTCAAAAATTGATCTTCGTTCAGGATATCATCAGTTGAAGATCAGACCCGAAGATGTTCCTAAGTCAGCATTCCGTACGAGATACGGACACTATGAGTTTTTGGTCATGCCATTCGGCTTGACTAATGCTCCAGCAGCCTTCATGGATTTAATAAATAGAGTGTTTCGACCGTTCTTAGACAAGTTTGTTGTTGTGTTCATCGATGACATCTTGATCTACTCAAAGGATAGGGAGACTCATGTCGAGCACTTGAGAGAAGTACTTCAGACGCTGCGGGACAACCAGCTCTATGCAAAGCTAAGTAAGTGCGAGTTTTGGATGAACAGCGTGTCGTTCCTTGGATATGTTGTTTCGGCGGAAGGTATTGCCGTCGACCCAAAGAAGATTGAGGCAGTGGTGGACTGGAAGCAGCCTGCATCAGCTAGTGAAATACGGAGTTTCCTTAGTTTAGCCGGGTACTACCGTAGATTTGTGAAGGACTTCTCGAGAATCGCCTCGCCTTTGACTCGCTTGACTCAGAAAGGAGTCGTATTTAAGTGGACGGACGACTGTGAGAGTAGTTTCCAAGAACTCAAGCAGCGGCTCGTCACGGCCCCAATTTTAGCACTGCCGGAAGGCTCTGAGGGATTTCAGATCTACAGTGACGCGTCGGGACTTGGTTTGGGATGTGTTCTTATGCAACATGGGAAGACAATATCTTATGCTTCGAGATAACTCAAACAGCATGAGAAGAATTATCCAACACATGATTTGGAACTGGCGGCGATTGTGTTCGCGTTGAAATTGTGGCGACACTATCTTTATGGTGTGTCCTGCGAGATCTTTACGGATCACAAAAGCCTAAAGTACATATTCACGCAAAAGGAATTGAATTTGAGGCAGCGGCGTTGGTTAGAATTGATCAAAGATTATGACTTGACAATCTCTTACACGCCGGGTAAAGGAAACGTGGTAGCTGATGCCTTGAGTCGGAAATTTGTTGGATCACTAGCAATATCAATAGAGGTACTACGGGATCTTGAAGAGATGGGCATCGAATTCAGGATCCGTCCGCAGAATGTACAGTTGGCTCAATTGCAGCTTGAGCCGAGTCTCCAGGAAAGGATTAAGTTTGCTCAGAAGGATGACCCGTTTCTGCAGAAGATATACGAGTTGATTCTAGCAGGAAAGGCGTCGGACTTTACCGTTGAAGATGACACTATTCGTGTCAAGGGAAGATTATGCGTCCCTAAGGACGAGAATATCAGGAAGGAAATACTGACCGAGGCTCATTTCGCGAAGTATTCCTTGCATCCGGGAGGCACGAAAATGTATAAGGATCTACGCTCAACTTTTTGGTGGCATGGTATGAAGAAGGATGTGGCGCTATTCGTGTCACAATGCATGGATTGTCAGCGTGTGAAGGCCGAACACCAACGGCCAGGCGGAGAACTACAAAATTTGGCTATTCCACTGTGGAAGTGGGATAATATCTGTATGGATTTTATAGTTGGCTTGCCAAGAACTCAGAAGGGAAATGATGCGATTTGGGTTATCGTGGATAGATTAACCAAGTCGGCACATTTCATTCCAATAAAAGTTACATGGGGTGCCAGCTTCTATAGTATCGGATAGAGACGAAAGATTCTTGTCACGATTTTGGATAAGTCTGCACTCGGCTATGGGCACAAAGTTGAACTTCGGTACAGCTTACCATCCGCAGACTGATGGTCAGACAGAGAGAATAAACCAGATTCTTGAAGATATGTTGAGATTGTGCGTGCTCGATTCGAAGACAAATTGGGACACACATCTCGCATTAGCAGAATTTGCCTATAACAACAGTTATCAGGCAAGTATCCAAATGGCCCCGTACGAAGCCTTATATGGACGGAAATGTCGATCACCGATATGCTGGGATGAGGTAGGTGAACGGCAAGTGCTTGGACCAGAACTTGTGGAACAGGCCGTCGAGAGGATTCGCTTAATTCGAGAAAGACTTAGAGTTGCTCAAAGTCGACAAAAGAGTTATGCGGATGTTCATCGACGACCTTTGGAATTCACAGCAGGCGATCATGTCTTCTTGAAGGTCACACCCATGCGAGGTGTGATGCGGTTTGGGATGAAAGAAAAGCTAAGCCCGAGATTCGTCGGACCATTCGAGATTTTGGAGAAGGTAGCCTCAGTGGCTTATCGACTTGCACTGCCTCCGGCTTTGGCTGATTTGCACGATATCTTCCATGTATCTCAACTTCGGAAGTACGTGCATGATCCAAGTCACGTAGTGAATTTCGACCAGCTGCAGCTGAGCGCTGACCTATCCTACACTGAAGAACCTGTCCAAATTTTGGACAGGAAAGAGAAAGTTTTGCGGAATCGGACAGTATCCCTGGTCAACGTGCTGTGGCGGAACCATGCTGTAGAGGAGTCGACATAGGAATTAGAGGAAGAGATGCGAGTGAAGTACCCCTCGCTGTTTGATAATTTTGAGGTAGGACCTTTGCTTGAAGTTTCGAGGACGAAACTTTTTCTTAGTGGTATATTATGTAGTGTCCCGCTCCTAGCGGTTCACTATGTAAGGCTTGTGGCTTGGCTAACTCGGTCGGAACCGAGTATTGGGGAAACTTACCGTCGGCATCGAATCGATCACGGACAAGTGCATAAGAACCTTTCCAATTGATGGATCGGTTTCTCTTGAAATGCGTCCAAGAGTTTTCTCTGGATGTTTTGCTGCTTGGTTTTGATGGATGCTTTTCTGAATGATTTTCGATGATTTGATTCTTGTCCGTTTTCATCGATTTGCATAGCATTCATTCTTGAGAATTCTGAGAGAAGAGAACACAACGAGACGGATTATTAATCAATCTTTTGGTGCCAATGCAGACTGACGCGTGACGGAAGGCTAAGCGTGCAAGTGTTCCTCTCTCTCTCGACGATTCTCTAATTTGGTGAGTGTGGATCTCTGTGGTGGTATTGTCCCTCTCGCTATTCCTTCATGCCAACTAAATAATTGTCTTGCAACATCCGTTGATCGATATCAAGATGCTAAAGCCACCAGTCAATACCACTAAGATGCTAGAGATAGAACATTGAAATGAATTGATTACACTGCAATGAACTGAACATTGAAATGATTGAATTGATGCCTAGAATGATGGTTATGAAATGCTAAGAATGATCTTGTTGCCTATTACTTCAAATATTCTATGCACACTGTGTATATCGAGTCGGACACACATTCGCCTGACCATGGACAACTTGTATACAAGGATTGAGCAATAATTTCCTCGAACGGTACAGGGGCGCCTGTACCGATTCGGCCTAGGAGGAAATAATGAAGTGCTTTGGGGAACATGAGTAATGCGAGGCATCATAGAGGCTAGCTCCCTACTGTGCTGTCATCTCATTATCTTGAAGTCCCAAATGCAAATGAATGAATGAAAAGAGTCCATATGGTTTAACAACACCAGTGGTCACATCGTGGGAATGTATGCTAATCAATGTCTTATGCAGGGGCGGTAAGTATATTATTATTATCCTGTATCTTATGCAGGAAAGCTGGATTCGGCCAATGGTAAAGTAAACATGGTTTATTGAACTACCATGTCATTTGAATTGTGATTTACTCTAAATGTTGCCTGTCCCTTATAAATTCATATCTTTAAAATGCTTGTCATTAATAAAATGTTGGTTTAGCTGAGTGGGCCAACGGGGCTCACCAGTGCATTGTTATAATGTGCTGACCCCTCCTCCACAGGTACTGGAGAAGGCTCGGGCGCACATCGCAATTAAAGCTTTCTGAACTGCTGTTTCCTTTCAAGTTGTTTTTCCCTAAAGACGCACAAAGTATTGCGGAGATTTCAAAGATAGCTGCTTATATTTCAAAGTACTAAAGGGGCGTGATGTATAGAACGGGAAATTATTTCATGGCAGCCTATCAGTTGTACTTCTTTTCATGAATCAATGTAGTCGAAAAGGCATTTCAAATATTATCGAGAAAAGTTGTATTCTGACTACAATCATCAATAAAAATGAATATTTTCTTCCTATTCCGCTTGCTTAATGTTTTCGCAACTGTGGCTTATTTTTCAAATGTGATGAATTGATATAAATGTGCATGTTCTAGCCTTGTACAAGTGCAACTCCAGACTTGTACGGCATCACGCCTTAGCGAGGACGATCGATTCGGCGTGAATCGAAGCAAAGCGAGCGATTCCCCGAATCGGGGCGTGACAATGGTGCTGGAAATGCCAAGCATTTCTAGAACCTGATCGACGGATAGTCCGTCAGCACACCGTCGCTAATCCGTCGTTCGTTACCGACGAATACCGACGAATGAGCGACGGAACGATACGCTCTGATACGCTATTATGACGGGTTACCGACAGAATTTTACGTCGCTATTGTCTACACAGTTCAGTACTTAATAGTAGAATTGGACGACAGTCCGTCGGAAATACGTCGCTAATGCTTCGTATTATGACGTTGACAAGCCGTCGCTATTCCGTCGCTTGACGACTACGTAGCGACGGACCGTTATTAGCGACGAGATGATTGCCGACGGATTTTTTTGGCCAAAAACCGTCAGTGATCGGTCGCTAATAGTAATTACCGTCGGATTGGCGACGGATAGGGCTGTCGCTAAAACGATAATTTTTGGTAGTGTAATTTCTTAAACCTGAGTTTATGAATTGAATTCCCATTCTCTATTAACTGTGTTAGTATCATGAGTTTGTTTCACTGTTAGCAATAGGTCATGTTTTCCTGAAATCTGGGTATTGTGAACAATGGGACTGATACTGAGTTCTAGTATCTTCACAGATTTTCATTGAGCATTCACTGTTTCCTCACCGATTTTATGTATTACTGCACATTGTCCTCTTGACAGATCACCCCCCTCATTCTCATACTCACTCTCACATACCACACACATGCTCTCCTGAATATTTCTATCACACACATCACCCTCTCATGTGACACCCTCACTCTCACTCTTGACTCACACACACACATTTGAATATTCATGTGTCCTCCTTCACTCTTTTCATATGTATATGTATATATATATATATATATATATATATATATATGTTCCTATATATATGAATGTGTGTTAATGTATATATATTGGATATATGAAATGTAGGTGTAATATGAATATAGGTAGCCTACATGTTAGGTATAATCCTATATTAGATTGCCTGATATATTAATGTGTGTAATATAGGTTAGATATATATGACTTGTGTAGATATGTGTTATAGGTTAGTTTAGGCATGATATTGCCTAGTAAACCTAGATTAGTCTTGTTAGAACCTAGAATGGCTTGTTAGACCTAGATTAGACTAGTTTGACTTAGGTTTGACTTGGTTGACCTAGTTTGACTTCTAGGGTTGACCAGAGTTGACCAAGAGTTGACTTTGGTCTAGATTGACCTAGATTCATGAAATATGCATCGTAGTGCATCTTATTACTATTCTGGACTTGTTGTGACTTGTACTGTTCTAAATAGGAGCTACACACCACTCCTCGGATAGTACTTTCATCTCGGACATTCAGTTAGCAGGCGAGTACATTCTCTGATCTTTTAATACTTGTCTAGACTATATTTGTCACGCCCTGCTCCCGAATAATCGGGTACGGGTCGATACATGCCTGACCTACACTGTCGTTCACAGCGGTAGTGAGTCGTCTAATCATCAATTAGCAAGAATAATCTCATCACAGCATCTAATCTCAGAATCTACTCCAACTATCATAGCAATCCACTATCCAGCAGTTATTACAGCCTTTACATGAATGACCGGGTACAAAGCCGATAATATAAAAGTAAGGCTAACACTAGGCCTGCTATATCCATACAAAACAAGAACATCATATACATCAATATATCTACATCCCAGGAATATAGTCCCGTCCCTCGGTAGCATCTGGAGTGTGCTCTACTGCTGGGCCATCCATCTGTAATGCATAGTCATCTAGAGGATCACCTGTAATCAACAGTCCAGTCAGGATGGAGCAAAGCACAATATACTCAATATAACTCACCATGGAAGATCAATGGAATGGTGCAATCTAGCAAGTAGAACTGAACAGAAAAATAATGGAATATAATATAAATATGCACTAACTATGTGTATATGTACAATTGGACGTTATCAACATGTGGGGACTAATATATAATCAGGCATATAAAATATGCTATCAGTCACGCAATAATCAGGCATGTCTAATGACAATGCTATCAGTCACGCAATAATCAGGCATGTCTGACGACAATGCTATTAGTCACGCACGAAATGGACTCAGGCATGCAGAGTATGCTATCAGGCAAGATTTGTCCAATATTAGTCCATCACATGTCTCTAGAACGTCCCCCACCCGACACGAGAAACCATACAAGCAAGCAATCAATCGATCGAGAACAAGTAAAATAAATGACACGATAACAAGTGTAAGTGCAATGCATACAATGATGGTAATACTGAGTACATGTACTTGCCTTGATTCTCGAGAATAGCAATGTCTTCTAATCACCTAAAATAGGGAAGAATTATTTAGAATAACTCTTAAGAAATTTAGATAATAATTTAAGCATTTCTTCCAACTCATCCTTAATAACTAAATCTGCTATTATTAATTAATCCATCAGATTATCCTATACTCACATTAGTAAGGTCAAGGCTAAACTAAGCCCAACAGATCAAGCTCTTAAATGGAACATATGTATAGGCCCGACTTCCTATTACTGGCTCACTTCATAACAGCTAAGGCTCTGGCCTACTGGACTTGGATTAACTGGAACTTAACCTTTCTCATTGCTGGTATTTCCTATAGCCAATCCATCAGACAATTAAAAGCAACCTTTACTAAACAGTTGATCTCCTAACTGTTGGCCGAACAAACTCATATAATCATCTCAAGCTTAAGCTAACTCAATATTTTAACCTAACGCCTACGTGTAGACTTAGCAGGAAGCAGTGTCATGACGGACACAAGACTCGTGTCCACTGAGTCTTATGAACACAAAAATCTGGACACAGAGCTATCACTGCTTGTTGTAACACAACCTTGCCGATACAAACAACACGTCAAATGAAACAATAGGAAAGAGTAGAGGATACCTGCAGCGTGAAGTGATCTGAACGTGCTCCCAACGTGTCCGATACGGGTATCTCCGAGTCCATGGCTCGCCGATACGTCCTTCTGGCATTTCATCGAACAGGTCATACGCGAGAATATAAAGAAGGATTATGAGTTCAATTTGAATGGTTCCGACTCAAAATTTGGAGAAATAACCCAGGATCGAGTCTAGAACTCACCAACACAATCTTGAATCAAAATAAACCGATCGATCGACCGATCCCAATAATCAAACTCGAACTAAATAGAGGATCAAGAACTCATTCAGAAAGTGAGATCAACACTGCCAATTCGAGGAAGAGTAAGAATTCTTACCAGTCGATCAAAGAGGAAGAATTCCAGAAGCTGGGAGCAATTCGAGATCCGATCAACATCTATGAAGTAGATGCCATAGCTGACTGCCAATCGAATAGAGAAAACTCTATCAAGACCAATGGAGAGGTTGAAATCGAAACACACAGAGGAACAATGCTTACTCTATGACGCTCGGGTGTCTTCTTCACCGATCGCCTATCTCGCCATGGCCATTTCTCGTCGTCGACGAAAGGAAGGATAGGGTGGAGAATAATTTGGCAGGGCTTCGTCGCTCTCAAGTCTGAACGAAGAAGAAATGAGCGGGGCTCTATTTATAGGCGGGGCGTCGGTCAGGCGGTTGGCCAGGCACCTGACCGATGGTTGGTCGGGCAGCGGCCGTTATGATCCAACGGCCAAGACAAGGCTGGTTTGTTAGAGATTGACGGTTGGAATGAAGCAGGTAGTTAGGCAGTTAGGGAGAACCTTCTAGAGGAGACTAGAATTCTTGGCCGCCGTCACCATCGTCGTCGTCGGCTCACGGCTGCTAACAGAGAAGGGAGGGAGGAAGAACTGAATGAAGGAAGTGAGTTTTTAAACTCAACGGTTGAGTTTATATAGGGTTAACGGGTTAACAGTTAGCTATCGGGTCCATTGTGGACCCGTGCCCCATTTGGCTACTAGGCTGGGCCGGACTGGTCCTAAAGGACTGGGTTAGCTTTTAAAGAAGGAATATCAATGGGTTGGCTGGCCCATTAGGATTTCAAGGAATCAATAGAAAAATAGAAAATGGAATTAGAATAGAGTTTAAGGAAAATAACTTTTAGAAAATAGAACTAATATTAAAAATTTATTAACTAGGAATTAATTAAAAGAAATATAGGAAAAATATTCATTTATTTATGAACAGTGGAGTTACAAATCTCTTCCCCTTGAAAAATTTCGTCCTCAAAATTTCCAGGGTAGAGTGATCCATCAAGCCTCAAAGAGATAGGGGTATTTCTCCCTCATCTCATCCTCTCTCTCCCAGGTGGACTCCCCAGGAGAGTGATGCCTCCAAGCAACTCTGACTAGCTGAATAGTCTGATGTCATAGCCTCTTCTCCCTGCGGTCCAGTATCTCGACCAGCTGCTCTGAATAAGTGAGAGTAGGCCCCACTTCTAGCTCTAAGTGGTCAACCACATGACTGGGATCCGCTACATACCTCCGAAGCTGTGAAACATGGAATACATTGTATATTCCCTCCAGGTTGGATGGTAAGGCCAATCTGTAAGCAACTGCTCCTACTCTGCTCAGAATCTCAAACGGTCCAATGAATCTCGAACTCAGCTTCCCGCCTCTACCAAACCTGATAACTCCTCGAGTCGGTGAGATCCGTAGGAACACAAGATCTCCTGCTGCGAACTCCAGGGGTCTTCGACTGCTGTCTGTCCAGTACTTTGTCTATCCTGTGTAACCCACAGATGATCCCGAATCTGTCTGACTTTGTCTGCAGCCTCCATAATCATCTCTGGTCCCAATAATGGTCTCTGTCCAACATCATCCTATGATAATGGTGTGCGACATCTGCGACCATACAATGCCTCAAATGGGGTCATTCCAATGCTGGCATGATGACTATTGTTGTAGGCAAACTCTACTAGATACAGATGGTCCTCCCAAGATCCTCCAAAGTCTAGCGCATAAGTCCTCAACATATCCTCCAGTGTCTGTATGGTCCTCTCTGACTGTCCGTCCGTCTGAGGATGGTATGCCATGCTGAACTTGAGGTGTGTACCAAGACTCCTTTGTAGACTCATCCAGAAATAAGAAGTGAATCTACTATCTCTATCTGAGACAATACTAACTGGAACTCCATGGATCCTCACTATCTGTCTCATATATAGATCTGCCAGCTTCTCTGTAGTCGACCCCACTCTGAAAGGAATAAAGTGTGCTGACTTGGTCAATCTGTCCACTATGACCCAAATGGCATCCTTCCCACTCGGAGAGCGGGGTAATCCCGATACAAAGTCCATGGTGATATGTTCCTATTTCCACTCAGGAATGGGCAAAGGCTACAATAATCCTCCCGGTCTCTGTCGTTCTGCCTTGACTTGTTGACAGACTAGGCATCTGGAAACGAATCTGGCCACTTCTCGTTTCATTCCATACCACCAGACGATCTCTCGAAGGTCTTTGTACATCTTAGTGGATCCTGGATGCATAGAATACTGTGACTGATGAGCCTTCTGCATGATTTTCTCTCTCAAGCTTCCTTTGGGCACACACAACTGAGTACCGTGCCTTAAAGTACCATCTTCTGCAATGGTAAAGTTATCTAGTAGTCCTGCTCGGACCTGCACCCGGATATATCGAAGTCCCTTATCATGAAACTGGGTCTCCTTAATCTTCTCTATCAATCCAGACTGTACCTGCATGCTCATGAGCTGTCCCTCAATCCCTGGTATAACAATTTCTATCCCCAAGCTCTCCAAGTCCTCAAGAAGATGTCTGTCCATAGTCAGCATCATAGCCACCGGATATCTGCTGAGTGCATCTGCTACGATATTAGCCTTTCCTGGGTGATACTGAAGGTCAATGTCGAAGTCCTTCATCAGTTCAAGCCACCTCCTCTGTCTCATGTTCAACTCTTTCTGAGTGAAGACGTACTTCAGACTTTTGTGATCTGTGAATATCTCCACTCTCTCTCCATAAAGATAATGCTTCCACAATTTCAGAGCAAAGATGACCGCTGCAAGTTCCAGGTCATGGGTAGGGTAGTTTTTCTCATGGGGTCTCAGCTGCCTTGATGCATAAGCTATTACCCGCTTCTTCTGTTCCATGACACAGCCCAAGCCTTTCCCTGAAGTATCACTGTATATGGTAAACCCTCCTGATCCTGATGGTAGTGCTAAAATCGGAGCTGAAGTCAATCTGTTCTTCAGTTCTTCGAATGCTGCCTGACATGCATCTGTCCAGACGAACTCCTCATCTTTTCTGGTAAGCCTAGTCATGGGTTCTGCTATCTTGGCAAAGTCCTGTACGAACTTCCTGTAGTACCCTGCTAGACCTAGAAAACTCCTGATCTCTGCAACTGTGCTGGGCGTAGCCCATGCCTTCACTGCTTCTACCTTCTTGGGGTCTACTGCGATGCCTTCGCCTGTCACTTCATGTCCCAGGAACTCAACCTTGTCCAGGAAAAACTCACATTTTGAAATTTTTCCATACAATTTCTCCTTCTTCAAAGTCTCCAACACTATCTATTTTCCATAAATAAATTCACTTTATTTATTTTGTATCTGAGAAAATTACAACTGTAGGAATCTAATCTAGAAGACGATTACTTTATCCCTTGGACGATGCGATGAAAAAAACTCGAACTTTGAAGAACTTGGACAGCAACTGGGCAATCTCTCTGTTCTCTCTGAAATTGACTGTAGTGTCTGATGAAGATGAAGAAACTCTCTTTTATAGAGTTCTGGATAACTGTTCTGAAGCATACGCTCAGTCAGTTACTTGACGTGTGCATAACTTCAGGGACGCATAGCGAATTCTGGTGGAGACACATTAGAGTGCGGTTGAAAGTAGTGGAATATATCTAGGAGAGATTGGTGGCATGGATGCCACGTTGCATAACTTCTGAATAACTGAGTAACTGAGTACAGGACACATGAGAACGTGTGTTGACTGTATGTTGAAAGTCATCCTGGATGCCTTTGCTGTGATACGCTGTCTTTGAAGAGGAGTCATACGCTAGCTTTTGAAGGCACATGTCTTACATACGCTGACTTGGACAGCATAGAGCCATATAAGGCTGATACGCTTACTTTATTGATAAGGAGTCGTATGGGGTCTATACGCTCACTTGGTTGGCAAGGAGTCGTATGGAATCCATACGCTCACTTGGTTTGCAAGGAGACGTATGGAGTCCATACACTCACTTGGTTGGCAAGGAGTCGTATGCAGTCCATACGCTCACTTGGTTGGGCAAGGAGCCGTATGGAGTCCATACGCTCACTTGGTTGGGCAAGGAGCCGTATGGAGTCCATACGCTCACTTGGTTGGGCAAGGAGCCGTATGGATTGAGGAAGTAGACACGTGGCTGTCCTCAATCTTCTCAAATACGCCGTATCTTCAAATACTGACAAATATCTCTCGAGCGTCGTGTTACAGATACGATGGCTGACAGACTGTCAGAAATGACAGTAATGATGGCTGCTGAGCTGTCCTCGTAAGAGACAAAATCAATTCTCGAAAACCTATACGACGGCTAATCTTCATAGGACAGCTGTCTTTACACGAAAGACGACGTGTCAGATTCATCCTTCATTAAATACATGATGTGCTGTCATCTCAGGAAATAATAAAATATTCGCTGAGCGTACGGCCTTTAGATGAGCGTATGGCCTTGGCTGAGCATATGGCCTTGAGCGTATGGCTTTGACTGAGCGTATGGCCTTGAGCGTATGACTTTGGCTGAGTCTTATGTCAGCGTGTCATAATTTTCACACCCTACAAGACCCCCTTCAAAGTTTTCGAACTTTATGAATTTCAAAAGTTCGAAATTACTTTGAACTTAAAGTGGGAATAAGTCCTGACACGCTGGCATAAGTTTGTTATCTTCCTCAATATCAGTGCAAATCTTTAGGGATTCTGTTAAAGAATATCCGCCGTTTGAACTTCTTCTTTTCTTCTATAAATAGGTCTTCCAAGACCTAATTTATTTCTTTACTTTTGCATTCGTCTTCGAGAGAGAAAAAGAAACTCAAGACACAACTTCTTCTTCTTCGACTCAAGCTTTATCAATGGCGCCCAAGGTTGATGCTGCTGCGAAGGGAAAGGGAAAGGCTCCTGCGGAGTCATCTCAGCCCGCCGCCGCCGCTGCTAAGAAGACTACCAATGAGCGCGTTCAACGAAGTGAACGCCCATTGAAGCCTCTCTATGGTGAGGATGATGATGATGAACAGTAACTATCCCCTATTTAGGGCTCTGGTTAGAACCAAATCATAAAACGTATCCCCTTTTTAGGGTCAAATACGTCAGAAAATACGCTTCCCTCTTTAGGGTTTAGCCGTATACCATATTTTTTGTTTATACGAAAAATATGTTTAGAGCGTATTCTGTATGATACGCGTATTTTTGATAGAAATGTCAAAATACGCTGTCTTGAAAGAATATGCTATGGCGAGTTGTCTCACTGAGATACGCTAACTCCTGTGTTAGCGTATGTTTTTGATGATCATCTTGTCAACCATACGCTGATACGCTCAAACTGAACATAAACTAAACTTTTAAAATCATTCACTTAAGATAGACTGAGCGTAAAAAGTGATCTCTGAATCTGTCATACGCTTAGGATAAACTGAGCGTATATGGATCTTCGAGTCTGCCATACGCTAAGGATATACTGAACGTATGCTGAACTTTGAGTCTATCATACGCTTAAGGAAAACTGAGCGTATGCTGAACTTTGAGTCTGCCATACGCTCAAGAAAAACTGAGCATTTGCTGAACTTTGAGTCTGCCATACGCTCAAGAAAAACTGAGCGTATGTTGAACTTTGCTATCTCTTTGTGTTGAAGATTTCTAACTTCTTATTCTTCTTTTGCAGTGGATATTCTGGCTCATGAGGCAGAATTTGAAGGATGTGTAGGAAATAACTATAGAAGTGACCTATCACATGTTCGTTTTCCCCAATTCGATGGACCTTCTACAAGGATAGCTCTTTTGACAAATCAGAAAAATGACACCTTGCTGAACTTGATGAGTGGACTGCCTTTACAGAGTGTAGATGGTGTTACCCACTCGAAGCCAGCATTTCTTTTCGGAGATGCTATTGACATAAACTCTCAGCCTGCTCTGGACAAAGTATCATACTGTTATTATAGGGATGGTGATGTGAATCAGCCAATGTATCTGACTGGTTTATCAAAAAGCATCAACATAGCTCGCTTATTTCATGCGAGTTGTCAAAGACAAATGAAGTGGGATATCTCTCCATCCCGACAAGCAAAGGCTGGGTGGATAGGATACCGTCAAGGAAGATTCCGCAGTGGTACTGAACCACATATCACAGCTTTGCGAGGATTGCTACCTGCCACCATCCCTCCTGAGGACTCGGCACTGCTGAAGCCAGTCAGAGTCCCAATCTTTGCAAATGAATTTACTCAACTGGAAAATGCCATCTACCAAAAACAGTCTATGAGGCTGACTGGTCTGGTAAATTCGGAGAATACCAGATGGACTGCTCTTGTGAAATGGATTCTGAAGAATTTTGGTGAACAGTTACAAGTAATAGGCCTATATGATGCCATTAAGTGTACTGCTTATGGTTTTAGGCTAAACCCGGATTTGTTCTTGGCGTTAGCGGAGAGGTATAACTACCGTACCGGCACCTTCATGACCCCAAGAGGCGAGATGGGATTCGCCCTTCATGAAATAGCATATATTTCTCAGCTGCCAACAGCAGATTTGCCATATGAAGAGTATATCCCTTTCGTTGATGAAAAGAATAAGATCTCCGAAGCCAACCCAATGGTTCTTCATGTCTTTGAAGAATTGATGTGCCATTACAGTATTTGTAAGGCTTTTTATAAAGGACAAGGTGGGGAAGGAGATTCTAACTGTTATTCTTCTAAATGGATGGCCTATTTATTTCAAGGCCGTACTGATGAAGTTCAGAAGAAGAAGAAGACTGAGCAATATGTCGGTGAATTTAAACCTCTGAATCAAGTTGAGATTGACAAGCTCATCCGGGACACCACTCATGACGACATCGTCATTGAGGAAGACGAAGGCACTTATAAAGCCGGTGATAGGTTTGAGACCTATATTAAGCAGGGCAGCCGAGAATTATCTGCTGAAGGTCATCTGGCCGGATTTATATCTCTCTGGCTGAGAAAATTCGTAGTTCCTGGCACCTGTTCAGCAGACAGGATGCACAGAGGAGTTGTCTTCGCAGCAGTCCGTCTGATTTTCGGATATAAGATGGATTTGCTGACAGCAATGACATGCCGTCTGAATGCTGGATTAAGGGCATATACAGACAGAATGTTCGAATTGGCAAGAAAGAGCCTTACATCCTTTCCTCGGGTAGAAATGCCCTTTACATATTTATTTGGATGGCTGCTTCTGCATTTTGAATCTCTTATGAATGCTGGGATGGCTAGACCAGATGACACCTTTCTGGAAAGATACAGTCACACACCAAAGTGGAAATATGACACTTTGACAGATTGCAGAACTATATTAAACAGGGGAGAACTATGGAGCTTCGCTTGTGTTCCTCCACCTGTTGGTTATGAAACCATGCCTGGGAGGTTGATTGATGGCATTGGTGGCAATGAATTGGATGAGATTCAACATGAATGGCTGAAGAGGATCAGGCCATCTCATTTAATCTGCCGTCGTGACAACATCACTTATCTAGAACCATATCTTCCGAGCAGGTTTGCTCGGCAATTTGGTTATGATCAGTTGCATATGGGTAATGCAATGATATGTTTTGGTTATCAAGGCGGGTTGATTGATGGTGCCAGAGCTTGGATATATTATATTGCTAAAGGTACAGGGGCTATCTTTTCCATGCCAGATCCGGTCACCTATCAGAGAGGAGCTAGAATATTGGCGTCTTATGCCAAATTCTATGTATCAGCTAATACCTTTGATGAAAAATTCAGCATGTTAGGTAGAAGCTTTATTCATATTGAAAAGAAATCAACTAAATCAGCCCTGCCTAGAGATTGTCATGACCAAGAAGATCTGCTGGCTACTGATGAAGTTGATGATGAAGTTTTAGAAACTTTCTTCTCTGATGACCTTCATCAACCATTACATGTACCCATCGGGAGTGCTGAAGAGAGTATATCTGCCGATAATACCCTGAAGAGGAAGCGGGGCAAAGGTGCTGCTGGGCCTGCCCTAAAAAGAGTCACTCGAGCAGAGACTCAAAATCGTGGAGGAATTACCATTCCAGGGATTTTTCCTGCTTCCAATCGAGTCAGAGATGCTGATGAAGCAGGTAGTGATCCAAAAGACAATTATCCTACTGTTCCATTCACAAAAAGAATAGGAAGGAAAGTGATAGTTTCAAAAACTAAATCCGTAATTTGTCTCGATGCAGAGAGTCCCACCGATCGTGCTGTGCGATTGGCTTCAGAAAAACAAGCTGCCTTTGATTTTTTTGTAAAGACAGAACCTGTTGAAGAAGATATTCCTGAACCTGCTGGGTCATCCATGCCTTCTGATATAGGATCGATTCCGCCAATGGCCGATGATGCGCAGGAGATTAGTCAACCTGCGGTAGAGGCCGAGCATCAGACTGAAACAGCTAATGACTTACTGATTTCGGAAGAATCAGTGAAGGAAGCCACTTCTCTCAAACCAATTGCTAAAGCTTCGGAGAGCGAACAAGTTGACTATGAACCGTCGTCTCATTCTTTTGGAGAAGAAGACATGGAGACGGACGATGAATCACCGTCTAAAACTCCAATTGATGTACTGAAGACAATTGGTCAACACTCAGGATTGACACCAGAGCCGGAGAGGCATATGGAAATAGAAGTTCAAGTTCCGAGTACTTCTGGGGCGGGCAGCAGTGAAATAAATCCCGTGTCAGAAAGCACTCTGAACAGACTACGAGCCGGTCTGAATGATCCGAAGGAAACTGAATATGAACCAGCTCAAGGTAATATTTTATTCATCAAAATTTTGTCTTGTCTCTGCTTTGTTGTCTTTTAGTTTTGATCATGTTTCTTTGATTCCAACAGCTGTAGGAACTGCATTGGCTATGAGTTCTACTCAAGCCCCACTTGTCCAAACTGATATGGGTGAGGGGAGTTCACATTTGCCGAGTTCTCCAAAAGCACTCACTTCAGCTCCCAGAATAGAGGCTCCTCCTGCTCCTTCCTCTATTATTGCAGCGACTCTCAGTTTTGACACATGGATAGCAAAGATCATGGGGATGTATTCAGATATTATTTATTCATATCTGGATACATTCTCGAGACGACTTATGAAGGATGAGACTATGCCCTTTTCGAGTCTTCGAGAGGCGACTAGTTTTCCACTTTCAGCTTTGAGACAAGCTGGTTATGAGACCCAATGTGTCTTTTTTGAACATCTCCTGAATGATTTAGAAGCAAACATCCATAAATACTGGGAGATTAAAAAAGAGGATATTGAGTCTCTGACTGCAGCTGAGATTGCTCAATTGGAGAATGAAGCTCAAGCTCAGCACATTGCTCTGACAGAATTCTTCGCTTAGTCTTCTAAAGAGTTAATGGCGAAAGACGAAGAAATAATAAATACTCGTCAGAATATGGAGCGCCTAGAGAAAGATGAAGCGTCAAAAGCTGAAGAGCTTAGAAAGTTGAGAGAAGAGCTAGCTCGTCTTCAGGAGTAAATTGCCTCCGTGGAAAAAGAACAATCAGAGATTGCTACTGATCGTAAATCTGCAGCTGAACGCTGTCAATTTTTACAGCAAGAGCGAGAATTGATGCAAACCAATCAGATTGAAGAGACCAATCGCCGTAGCTCTATTATTGTGGAATATAACCAACGGATGATTGGAGCTGAAACAGCAGAGCGAATCAAGAAAGCTCATGAAGAAAAGATAAATAATGTAATCGTTCGTATTCAGGAGATAATTACTCCTCCTAAATAGATCTTTTACATTTATCATGTGCTGAAGTTTTGATACCCATTTGTAATCAATGTTTTGATTTTGATTGAAATGAATATTTTGACTTAATTTCAATTCTGTGGATGATATTTTTGTAGAAAACATGTTCAGAGGTAAACAATACATGACATATTTCAATAGAATAGAATATACAAATAAACTTTGTAACTCTATCATGATATTAAACCAAAGATAATTTTAGTTTAATACTGATTAGAGAAAATAGAATTCAGATATAAAGATACCTTTGGATTCTATTCTCCATGATCTTTGGACTCGGAAATCAAAAGACGAGATATCATTTTCATAAAATAGAAAATATGATACATACTAAGATAGAAAATTCAGAGGTAATATGGACATGATTTTCTATACAAGATCTTTATTAAATCCACTGGGGATCTAATAAGACAAAATATCAAATTCTCTGGGAAAATGATACATGGTAGAATATCAGTTTCCTCTAGGGATAACGATATCGAGATAACTTTTGTAGAGAAGAATTAACTTTGATTTTATATTTGCTGGGGAATGATGAAAATATTATACATAATATTTCTTTAAGAATTTGCCATTGATAGGCATTATCGTGACTTTCCCATCCATAGAGGCAAGCTGGTATGCTCCGTTAGAGAAGACTTTGTTTACTACGAATGGGCCTTTCCATTTCGCGTCAAATTTGCCTTTGCTCATATGTGTCATGGTCATAGAACGTCTGACAGTAAGGACCAGTTCTCCATTCTGATATGCTCTGACTTTGACTTTTCGGTTAAAAGCTTTTGAGATTCGGGCCTGATACAGCTCGATATTTTGTTGAGCATACAATCGTTTTTCATCTAGAGCTTCCAATTCTTGAAGTCGAAGACGATCATTATTTTCTGTTGTAAGTTCATTGGAGATTGCAATTCTCAGAGAAGGAATCTGGATCTCGAGGGGAAGAACAGCTTCACACCCATATACCAAAGAGAAAGGCGTACATCCGGTTGCATTGCGAACTGTGGTGCGGTAGGCCCATAAACATTCACCAAGCTTCTCACTCCAGTTGCGTTTGTTGGAAAAAATAAACTTTTTCAAGAGTTTGATGATCGTTTTATTGAAAGCTTCTGCCAATCCATTAGCTGCTGGATTATATGCTGTAGAAGCTAAATTATTGATCCGATGGTCGTCGCAGAATCGAGTAAATTTCTGACTGACGAACTGCGGTCCGTTATCATGGATAATACGCCGAGGAACACCAAATTGATAGATGACATGATGTTTGACAAAGTTAATAACATTAGAAGTTTTGACTTCGGATAACGGAATTGCTTCAGCCTATTTGGAAAAGTAATCGGTTATTGCTAGAATAAACCGATGTCCTTTTGATGATGGTGGGTTAATAGGACCAATAACATCCATGCCCCAAGCTTCAAAGGGCCATGATGCCGCTGTTGGGTGTAAGAATTCTGACGGTTGATGGATAAAGTCTGCATGAATTTGACAGGCTTTACATTTCCGAGCATATTGAATAGCGTCAGCCACCATCGTGGGCCAATAATAACCCATACGTCGGATACGATCTTGAAGCTTAGGACCTGGTTGATGAGCTCCGCAAACACCATCATGTTCTTCACGAATAATCTGTTGTGCTTCTTTACCAGCGATGCATCGGAGGAAAAGACCGTCGTAGGACCGACGATATAGTGTCTTCGTAGTATGATTATAATAGAATCTGAGAGATCGACGCCGAATAGACGCTGCTTCCCTCGGATTATCAGGAAGTATGTCATATAAAACAAAGTCTAGAAACGGGCGTCTCCAGTCTTCAGTTATGGCTTCTGTTTCATTAGAAAAGACATATTCCATAGTAGAATCGGAAGAAGACGAGGACACTTTGTCAAACTTTAATCCGGTATCAAAGTTGAGAGAATCTTCATGGGGATTATGGGGAAAAGCCAAAGCCAGATTATTCTCAACGCAGAATAGTTCTCGGTTATAAACCACTATTACTTGCTGACGTCTGATTGGTATGGCTAATACAGCAGCAAGATTAGCCAAAGCATCAGCTTCTGCATTATAGGCTCGTCGAACATGTTCAATAAAGAAACCTTCAAAGGATGAGGCCATAGAGAGTGCTGCTCGATGATAAGGTATCAAATCTTGATGACGAACTTCATACGTTCCTCTGATCTGATTGATGATAAGCTTGGAGTCTCCATAAACTTCTAAATATTGAATATCTAGATGTTTAGCAAGTTGAAGACCGATGAGCAATACATTGTATTCGGCTACATTGTTTAAACATGATTGATCCAGAGAATAAGCCCTCTGAATAGTTAATCCTTCTGGGGATACGAGAACAATCCCAACTCCGACGACAATATCGCCGTTAGGACCTATTCTAGATGCTCCATCAAAGAATAGACGCCAGGTAGGAATTTCTTCAGAAACCAGATTTGAATCCAGGACTTCAACAGGAATCTCATCATATAATTTAGAATCTTCTGGAACCGCATGAGCTGCCAAGAAATCAGCAAGAGCTTGTCCTTTAACTGACTTTTGAGGAATATAATGCATGTCGTATTGAGCTAACAAAATTCCCCAATTAGCTAATCTGGAGTTGAGAATACCGGGTTTCTTCATCATAATCCTGATGGGATTCACTCTGGAAATAACGTGAATCGTTTGACCGATAATATAATGTCTCATTTTCTGAACAGCAAACATTAATGCTAGGCATTCTTTCTCGATTGGAGAATAACGCGGTTCAGCACCTGTCATTGTGCGACTGAGATAATAAATAGCCTGTTCATGGCCATCTTTATTTTTCTGGGCCAGTAATGTACCAAGAGAATGATCCATGGCTCGAACATATAGAAGGAATGGTATTCCCGAGACGGGAGGTACCAAAACCGGAGGGTTCATGAGATACTGTTTGATATCGTCAAATGCTTTTTGACATTCTTCATTCCAGACGAAAGATACACCTTTCTTCAGAAGTTTGTTGAATGGTCTGCAGCGTCCTGATAAGTTGGAAATGAATCTCCTGATATAAGCAATTCTTCCTTGAAATCCTCGTAGCTCTTTTAAGGTGCGTGGAGGACGCATCTCTTGAATGGCTTTGATCTTCTTGGGATCCACGTGTATACCTTTAGCGGTAATGACGAAGCCGAGAAATTTGCCACTAGAGACGCCCAGGAAGGACTTAGTAGGGTTCATTTTAAGTTGATGTTGACGCATTAAATTAAAGATAGTCTTCAAATCTTGGATATGATCCTCCTTTAGTCGACTTTTGACTGCAATATCATCAACATAGCATTCGACTATTTTTCGGAGATGTTCGCGGAATATAGTGCTCATTGCTCGCTGATATGTTGCTCCTGCATTCTTGAGACCAAACGGCATCGCTGTATAACAGTATGTACCGATTGGCGTTCTGAAGGAAGTATGTCTCTCGTCGTTTGGAAACATTTTGATTTGGTTGTATCCCGAATACCCATCCATGAATGACATTCGTTCGAAACCACATGTGTTATCGATCATGACATCGGTAATTGGAAGAGGAAACTCATCTTTAGGACAAGCTGCATTGAGATCGCGAAAGTCTATACAGACTCGGATCTTGTCGGTCTTTTTGAGGACAGGAACAATGTTAGCCACCCATTCAGGATGCTGTTCCTCTTGAATAAATCTGGAAGCCATAAGCTTGTTGACTTCAGCTTCAATTGCATCCATAATGTCTGGACGAAATCGTCGCTGTTATTGTTTGACTGGTTTAGCATTTGGCATGATATTAAGTTTATACATTGCAATCTTTGGATCTAATCCTGGCATATCCTCATAACTCCAGGCGAAGACATCGATATAATCATGAATAAGCCTGATCATGTCTTATTTATCTGTTTCTGAAAGACTTTCACTGATGAATATTAGTTTAGGGGACCCTTCTTCACCAACATCAATTTGGATCAGTTTATCTTCAGTAGGAGGTTCCCTCTGCTCGAACCTGAATTTCCATTGATTATCTAATCTTTGAGCCCATTGTTCTGATTCAGGTGATATTTCAAAATTATCCTCTTCTTCATCATTTTCTTGCGGGCCATCAACAGAGACCATATTGATGGATAGAATAGAGCGATGAAGATCGCCAATACTCGTGTCAGAATCCCAAGAGAGGGAATCGGAAGACTCAGATCGTTCATCTTCATCGGATTTTGAATCTTCATGGACTATGTTGATAAAGGAGGTAGGAGCAATGTAACCTAAACCACATTTTGTCCTTCCGTATTTTAGTGGAGGAATTCGAACAGGCATTCTTCTTCCTTTTCCATTATTGAGACTGGTTCTGAAGTCATAACCCATATTCTTGATGATATTTTTGGACTGTTGACTATAGCGACGCAGTTGTAACCTTCCAATATCGTCGTTTTTGTCATCTTCTTCCAGATTAGGAGGATTCTGGGGTCCTTTATAGAAGAATATTGGATTTTCTCCTTTCTTTCTAATAGGGACCACGAAATATGATTTTTGTATGGACTCCAATGATACGTCTGTATGAAGAGTTTGAACAACTCCTATAGTTAGTGGCTCTAAGCTATCTAGCAATTGTAAATAACTTTGTACATAATTACAGACAGCAATATACTGCAAAGGAGTTGCTTCATTAATATTAGATACTATATTTACAACAGAAGGCTGAGCCTTATCAGACTTAGTCAAATTAATGACAAAAGGGGGAGAGGAAGAGCGATCAGAAGTTTTGTTTCGATTAAGATCGATAACAAAAGGCTCAGAAGAGGTGATCTCCCTTGAAGAAGATCGTGGATAAGTAGTACGTCCATTGACTGGAATGACTAGAGTATCTGGTCTAGCCTGAGAAGATGGAGGGGGAGTGGCACGTCCACTGACGGGAATTATCAGCGAACTTTGTGGAGCTTGGGAAGATGATACAGTAGTACGTCCACTGACAGGAATTATCAGTGAGCCTTGTGGAGCTTGGGCAGATGATGAAGTAGTACGTCCACTAACAGGAATTATCAGTGAGCCTTCTTCAGATGATTTAGCAGACTGCGGAGGAGTGATACGCCCTTTTACAGGAATAACAAAAGTATCGACTTTTGATATCTCATCATCATTATCCATAGCTTGCAAGACTTTTGAATATTCATCCTTGTATATGCGAGCGTCATTGAAGTAAGCTTCGACTCCTTTAAATGGATAGAGATCTGGAACCTCCTTTTGAACTTCTCCATTATCATCAACATATTTGAAGCACTGATGAAGAGTCGAAGGAACGACATTATGTTCATGCAAGAATGGCCTCCCCAATAGAGCATTGTATGAGCAACCATGATTGTCGATGATGTAAAAAGTGACTTTAGTACGAAGATCTCCTATTTGAAATTTGAGGCGAATCTTGCCCAAAGGCTCACTTTTTCCTTGATTGAATCCCAAGATGGTAGTGATAGTGCTGGACAGACTATGCACAGGTATCTTCAGTGCATCTAGCATAGCCTTTGGCATAATACTGAGAGCGGATCCTGGATCAATTAGTAGACGATCAACCTTCATAGAATCGATATATCCTGTATGATATAAAGGACGGTCATGTCGATTATCCTCTAGCAGCATATCGTCCTGCGTAAAGGTAATGTTTGGAATAAATTCCAATACATTATGGCAATGAGAGACAGGTTCTGTTTCCAACTTCTTGAGAAGAGTTAGGCAGGTTTCTGCTTGCAGCAGTGCTTCACTCAGAGTTTCTCGAGTCTCTTTAGAGAGGCGTAAGAGCTCAAAGATTGATAATTTAGCTGGTGTATTGGCTAGTTGAGCCAATATATCAAAATTATAAGGCTTTTCAAGTCCTATAGGAGATGATTTCTTCAATGGTTTATCGAAGCGGACTTGTTGTTTGCCTTTGTCAGCTGCTGTTGTCTTAGAAGGAACTGTCTCAATAGGATCATTTGAAGGCTCTTCAGTAGAGACTGGTGTTGGAACTGTAACCGGAGGGACATCAAGAGTTTCTCCAGGAATGTCAGCATAATCTTTCAGATATATTTTTCCTGACCGAGTTCCAGCATGAACTTCGACTTCAGATTCCGGTTCAGGTTCAATGGAAACCATGTTGCAATTCTTTATCTTGCTCTTGGTTCTTTTATGCTTGATGAGAGCTTCATTCCAGAAACCAAGGCCAACTCGAGATTGATTATGCCTCATAGTGATGGCTAAAGGTGCTCGGAGTCCTTTGCCTGAGTTCAAACCAGGAGCAGTGGCTAGATCATAACCCATCTTCGCCATTAATTCACGAGATTGTGAACTATATAGATGAAATGCAGGCTTGTACCTATCTTCAGATTGAGGTACAGATTTTATCTCCGTAGGGAGTAAATTTCCTGCCAAGATGAAAGTAGAGGTTAGATAAAAATCGGGTATGAAACTAGAAGTCACATTGCATGACTTAGTCTTTCCGAACTTCTTTTTAGATAAAGGAGTCTTCCAAGGAGAAGAGAAAGACGTCTCAAACTCCGTCATTAAATCCGGGTGGATCCACATGATCTCTCCCTTCTTAGTTGTGACAGGAACAAGTCCTTCATTCTGTGCTGGTGGGATGTTTACAACTTCGAGAGTTGCTTTGGGGATAGGAACAATCCCACTTTCCACCATTAAAGGAGGGAAATTACCGAACTGCATTGAAATTACATTTGCTGTGACTGTCTTGTCTTTGGGTGTCAGTGTCACAGCTCCTGATTTAATCATCTTTTGGCTCTTTCCTTTTAATACATAACAAGACCGGATTGTATGACCCAGCATTCTATGATATGGACAGTATTTTGGATGATCTGTCTTGTTGGCTTCATCAGGCTTTTTGATTTCTGGCAATTGTATTTTGTTACCTTTGAGCAAGCATTCAAAAATACCCTGAACATCATCATCGTCGAAAGAATATTCTTCCTTCGGCCGAGGAGGTCTCTGTTGTTGATTTGTTGGAGCTGGGGTAGCTTGGGTAGCCTTTACCTCTTGACTACTACTTTGGAGATTGACTTCAAGAGCCTCTTTCCCTTTTCGATTATTGGGTCGAGTACTATTGCTAGCACTCTGATTTGATTCCTTGGGAGCCATTTGTACCCCCAGGCCTTTGAAGGTCTCAGCACTGACTTCGGCAGCTTTGGCACTGACGATGAATGAAGGCCAATCTTGGAACTGAGTGGACCCTGTCCACATGCTGATGATTGGTAAGAGATTCGACTTACAAGTGTCGATAGTAACAGCATCAGGAGTTCTGAGAGGCATTTTAAGGGCTTCTCTTCTGAATCTTTCAATGAAGTCCTCAGTAGTCTCATTATTTTTTTGTTTAATTCTTATGAGGGCTGACATGGTCATGTCATTGAGTCCTTCATAGAACCGTTCAAGAAACATTTGTTTGAAACCAGCAAATGAGGTAATGCACCCATCAGGGAGGCTTCTATACCATTCATAAGTTGTTCCTTTGAGACATCCGACGAACACCCGAGTGAGGAGGGCATCGCTTGGTTGTAACTGATCAGTCATTACTTTAAAGTGATTAATGAACTGACTTGGGGAGGTTGTCCCATCAAAGAAAGAAATAGTCGGAGGCTTGTATTTAGGAGGATATGATACTTGCTTCCATTCTATCAGGTAAGGTTGCTTGATACCAAACCTTTGTAAACCATCCTTCTGTTTGAATGCCTCGAACTGAGTTCGGAGATTCCTTAACTCTTCAGTAACAATTCCAGAGGATTGTAGAGTTGTAACTTGTTGAGTGTAATTGGGAGGAGGAACTGCAGCATATGTACCATCCCCAGCTCCAGACTGACTTGGAGTGGGTTGTACAGGAACATTAGGTTGTACCCCCAGAATAGTAGAGGGTTCCGGGTTTGGAGCAACATGAGTATTTAATACAACTGGAGGGGCTGTCTGTTGGACTTGCTGAGTTTGATGCTGAGCTTGCATAAGAGTGTGCATAGCATTCAATGTATCTGCCATAGCTCGCAACTATTGTTCCAAGGAAGAAATCCTTTGTTCATGAGCTTCGGTGCTAGTTGAAGGTTCATGATTGCCATCCACCATGTAAGTGGTAATCATTCGAGGAATAGACAATGAAATAGTCTGTTCTGAATCATCGCTGTGTGAGTCAGTATCTTTCCCGGGGCTAATTACGGGAGTCAATACTGGAAAGTTGGACTCTCCAAGGAAATCCTCTGTGATCTCCGGATTACTACTTGGATGAGAAGAAGAAGAGACCCTGGCCAAGGCTCCGGTCCTGGATCGGGTGTCGAGATAAACACCATCTTCAGAATCTGATATAGCATCAGACCGTATGCTACCCCCAATATTTCTGGAGGTCATGTTGACAGAAGCATAAAGAGGTTCATCTTCATCCAGTATTGGTTCATATTGAATCCGTTCGAAAACAGATCGTCTTTTTGGTGAACAACAACACTGAATCACAACCCGAGGTTAGAAGTTGCAACCATGCTTTTTATGGCAAATATGAGCAATGTCATGGCCAGATGGAGTGTCAATTCTCCGTTTATTTTGCAAATACTCCCGGAGATCTGTAGGAACAGATTGGAAAGTACTTGAAGATAGTATCTGTGTAGAAACTTATCTTTTGTTCTTCTGTCTTCTCGGTTCTTGAGTGTATAAAGACTGATTAATTTGAGCCACATAGTTCTTGGCATATTCTGCATCAGGGTCTAGTATACTTGTCTTAGTTTGATCAGGCTTCTTAATACAAAGATCCACAGGAGATATGGCTTTGGTATCAGTCTTGGATACTTGTAATTTGCCTTTCTCAGATCGAGAAATTTTGAGAGAAGGAAGATGGGTATTATTCCGACTAGGAGTCGGTAATAATCCATCTTTAGAGGAAGTAGCCAAAAGGCATTTTTCTTTGTTACGAAGATCCGCAGGAGATATGACTTTGGTATCAGTCTTGGATACTTGTAATTTGCCTTTCTCAGATCGAGAAATTTTGAGAGAAGGACGATGGGTATTATTCCGACTAGGAGTCGGTAATAATCTATCTTTAGAGGAAGTAGCCAAAAGGCGTTTTTCTTTGTTTGATCTAGTAAAAGTACTAGTCAAATTAACTCCAGAGGTAAAGACCTTAGGAGTAGGGGAGTTGACTAAAGAGTCTTTCTCCTTGGTTGGTACAAGATGTGCAAGTTGTGGGGGAATCATTTGTATGTTCTGTGGAAGAGAACCCCCAGCCTGATTTTGAGAAACAGTCAAAGGACTGTATCTGTTAGCATACGCTGACTTCATGTGAAACCCATAATTTTAGTTTACAATTTTATATTTAATTGCTAGATTTAAATTAATTTTTGGAATAATGCTAGAATAATATTAGTTAAGTGTAAATTATTTTAAAAATTAATTAACATGGAAATTTTGTTGTAGGGCCAGACCGATCATAAAATGCAACTTAAACTATATTAAAATAAATATTGACTATTGTTAAATAAATTCATGGAGGGCCAAGAGTTTTAATTACCTATTAATTCATTAAAGCCCAAATCCATTAAGCCTTTTTAAGCATCAACTATTTTATTCAAAACTTTATTCTAAATGAGAAGCCTATATTAAAGCCCACCCTTTTTCCTAAACCCAATAGCCCATTAAGCATACTCTTAAACCATTAGTCCTTAGCATGCATCAGAATGAATGTTTCCATTCATTAGGCCATTCATTGTATATCTTTTTTTCTCTCTCCCTTAAAGTTTCTGTTGGAGAACCGAAAGAATTTCGGTTGTGGCCGACCCTTTGAGTTCCAAACCGACGCCGGCGACCGTTCGGATTCTGAACGGCCGGATACCCTCGGCCTTTCCTACCCTGGTAACCTCCCTCTACTCCTCCCTATAAAGAGGTTCTCCACTTCTCCATCTCCATCACCATCTCAAATTTTTCCCAAATTTCTGAGAAAAAAAAAAGTTCTAGATCTATTACTCCGGCAAGCTTTTCCGGCAAACTCGAGCCGATCCACCCCTTCCCGGAGTTTCAGGGCCGCCCCCTTTCCGGCGCATCTCCCCGGCGAGATCCCGAGGCCGGCGCCTCTTTCCAGCGGCCCCTTCGCCGATCCGCGCGGCCCCGCGCCACCGGCGCCGCTCCCTGTGGCCGCCGCCCGTACCCGCGTTGACCCGATCCCGGTTCGACGATCCCCTGACACCGGCGTTTGTTTTCGGTGACGGCCGTCCATTCCGAGTTTTCTGCGGTTCCGTTTCGGTTTCGGTACACTCTAACCCAATGATTTTATTTACCTGTCTATGATGAACTGGTCCAACCCAATTCCAGTGGGAATTCGAGATTTCCAGCAACGTAACGATTACGTTACCAATTTTGTTTTCCGAAATTTCCTCGGAAATAGTTGCTGTTGCTTGCTTCTGGATATATTTGAGTTTTTCAGAAGAAGCTCTGGAGAATGATTAGATTTCTTGGATTTGTGTTTCCTTTCGATCTCAGAGTTTCCGAGATTGGTATCGAAAAGTTTTCGATATTGCTTTCGGAAAGCTTTCTCTTTCTATGTTCTGTGGCTTGTTTGCTGTTGGTTTCAGTTCTTTGGTTAGATGAGTTCGGATTATTTCCTTGGAGAGAGTTCTGTTGAGTTTAAAAAAAAATGATTCTGGCTTTGGTTTTGTTAGTATATTGTTCTGTTGAAACTTTGGTTGAAGTTTAATATGTTGGTTTGGGTTTTTGGAAAATAATATTCTGTGGTATATATATATAAATTGGAGTTTCGGAGTTATTTTGCAGGTTTTACGGCGCATTCCCAGTTTTTGGGTTGACCGAAAACAGAGGGAGTGCTGCCGAAATTTTTGGGAAAAATAATAAAATAATTTTAAAAATGATTTTCGATATAAAAAAAAAGTTATTTTATAATATTTTTGGGCGACGACCTTACGGTCACTGGGCCCCAGCGAAATGCAAACGCACCGGTTCGACCGGACGTTGAGGCAGAGTAGCTAAACGTGAAGACTGGACCAGAGTCTGAGACTCACAATATTTTTCTATAATTTAAATTAGGAATTTTAGATTTATTATTATTTAATTTTGAGACTAACCATTTTTCGTCTTATTTAAATTCATGTAAATCGGGTTGTAAGGGCATAAGCCCAATTACTTGTCCATGCTGTGAAGATGTAATAATTAGATTTTATTTTTCTGGATGTGTTAGTATAACGTAAATGTTAGAATAACTATAATATATTAGTTGAGAAATTAGTGATTTCCCACTTATTAATCAAATAATAATTTTATGTATAAACTACAAGTTTTAACAACTTAAATGGTAATTACAAGTTTTCCTGAAAAGCAAAATAAAATTGAATTTCTAAAGAACAACTCATTAGTAAATGTTGTGTTAGTTAGTTAACAATTAAAACTGACTAGGAAAGACAAATAGAGATTGCAACTAGACAACTTGTAAATGTTTCTGAAACAAGTTCCCGAAAATGTAGGATTTCAAGGAAGAGCGTGACTTACCAAATACCGAAGTACCAACTCTTCAAACCCAGAAATTAAGGCAAGTACATTTTGTGTAGATTTACAATTTTCTTAGCAATCTTTTCATTGCATATTTTAAACCACTGTTCAAACACGAAACTCCTTCGGGAGTACTGATTATACTGTTGGGGACTGGGGGAGTAGAGTAGTGGATATGGCCAAATCCAAACTTAGGATAATGAATGTATTAGCTTTCCCCTCTTCACACGGGGACAAGCCATACCGTATCGCTAGGATACTATTGTAACCCAAACCGGTCATATTCATTACCTATTCACATCACCATATTGTACTATTTCAAAACTGTTCATCTTTAAATTGTTTAAAAGTGCATGTCATAAATTGTTATTTTAATTGTTAAAGTTTGCATGAATTGTACTTTGCTCCTTTTCTGACTGGATCCCCGTAGGTACTCCTGACGACACAGAGCTGATGATCAGTAGCTACTACGATCCCGACTTGTATCTGGCGGTACTTCCACCTGAGGAGGATGATGTGGCGTCAACTTAGATGCTACTTAGAAATTAAGAATTTTAGTTGCTCTTTTAATTCCAGTTTATGAGCCTTGTATTCAGAACAAGTTTTTAATTATCGCTAAATAAAAGTTGTGGCAATTATCAGTTTCAATCTTGTTGTTGATTTACCTGCAAATGGGATTACAGCTTACTGCCGCCGTCTCATCAACGGTGCAGGCTGGGCATGATCCGATTCGACCCAAGTATTTGGGGACCGGGTCGTGACATGTTTTTAGTGGCGGCCCATGCAGGTCTTTAATATCAACAACTTAGGAAAACCTAGGAAACAGTTAGAACACTAGAACATCAAATTGTCACAACATAGGACCGATATATATACATATTATTATTAAATATTTTTTACTATAGATAGGCTACCTTGCTTATGTTTTTATCCTAAAACTTCCAGAGAATGACCACTGACAATACCAACCTTGCTGGCGATAGGATGTCAACACCTGACCATACCCCACCTCCCCAATCAAGTCCGGATCCTACACCTCGGCAGCTGGCCGATCGTCCCCACAATACAACAATGGATCCATCATCCTCTCGGATGGAGATGCAACCCCCTGTGGTTACGCCTAATCCAGCTGCCCCACCGGTACCTGTGGACCCCACTGACCTCATCAGTCTGCTTAGAGGAGTGCTAGAAGCTCAGAGAACTCAAGCTGAAGCTCATCGCGAGCAGACGGCCATTATGAAGGAAGGCATGGAGAATGCCCACAATGTGGCAATGGCTGCATTGGAAAGAGGAGAAGCAACTCAACAGGAACCAAGACCTGCCAAGGTAAACATAAATTTAAGGATTGATTTATGTAATAATAAGGTCGACCCCTTGAGTTCCAAACCGACGCCGGCGACCGTCGGGATTCTGAACGGCCGGAGACCCTCGGCCTTCCCTACCCTGGTAACCTCCCTCTACTCCTCCCTATAAAGAGGTTCTCCACTTCTCCATCTCCATCACCATCTCAAATTTTTCCCAAATTTCTGAGAAAAAAAAAGTTCTAGATCTATTACTCCGGCAAGCTTTTCCGGCGAACTCGAGCCGATCCACCCCTTCCCGGAGTTTCAGGGCCGCCCCCTTTCCGGCGCATCTCCCCGGCGAGATCCCGAGGCCGGCGCCTCTTTCCAGCGGCCCCTTCGCCGATCCGCACGGCCCCGCGCCACCGGCGCCGCTCCCTGTGGCCGCCGCCCGTACCCGCGTTGACCCGATCCCGGTTCGACGATCCCCTGACACCGGCGTTTGTTTTCGGTGACGGCCGTCCATTCCGAGTTTTCTGCGGTTCCGTTTCGGTTTCGGTACACTCTGACCCAATGATTTTATTTACCTGTCTATGATGAACTGGTCCAACCCAATTCCAGTGGGAATTCGAGATTTCCAGCAACGTAACGATTACGTTACCAATTTTGTTTTCCGAAATTTCCTCGAAAATAGTTACTGTTGCTTGCTTCTGGATATATTTGAGTTTTTCAGAAGAAGCTCTGGAGAATGATTAGATTTCTTGGATTTGTGTTTCCTTTCGATCTCAGAGTTTCCGAGATTGGTATCGGAAAGTTTTCGATATTGCTTTCGGAAAGCTTTCTCTTTCTATGTTCTGTGGCTTGTTTGTTGTTGGTTTCAGTTCTTTGGTTAGATGAGTTCGGATTATTTCCTTGGAGAGAGTTCTGTTGAGTTTAAAAAAAAAAAATGATTCTGGCTTTGGTTTTGTTAGTATATTGTTCTGTTGAAATTTTGGTTGAAGTTTAATATGTTGGTTTGGGTTTTTTGGAAAATAATATTCTGTGGTATATATATATATAAATTGGAGTTTCGGAGTTATTTTGCAGGTTTTACGGCGCATTCCCAGTTTTTGGGTTGACCGAAAACAGAGGGAGTGCTGCCGAAATTTTTGGGAAAAATAATAAAATGATTTTAAAAATGATTTTCGATATAAAAAAATGTTATTTTATAATATTTTTGGGCGACGACCTTACGGTCACTGGGCCCCAGCGAAATGCAAACGCACCGGTTCGACCGGACGTTGAGGCAGAGTAGCTAAACGTGAAGACTGGACCAGAGTCTGAGACTCACAATATTTTTCTATAATTTAAATTAGGAATTTTAGATTTATTATTATTTAATTTTGAGACTAACCATTTTTTGTCTTATTTAAATTCATGTAAATCGGGTTGTAAGGGCATAAGCCCAATTACTTGTCCATGCTGTGAAGATGTAATAATTAGATTTTATTTTTCTGGATGTGTTAGTATAACGTAAATGTTAGAATAACTATAATATATTAGTTGAGAAATTAGTGATTTCCCACTTATTAATCAAATAATAATTTTATGTATAAACTACAAGTTTTAACAACTTAAATGGTAATTACAAGTTTTCCTGAAAAGCAAAATAAAATTGAATTTCTAAAGAACAACTCATTAGTAAATGTTGTGTTAGTTAGTTAACAATTAAAACTGACTAGGAAAGACAAATAGAGATTGCAACTAGACAACTTGTAAATGTTTCTGAAACAAGTTCCCGAAAATGTAGGATTTCAAGGAAGAGCGTGACTTACCAAATACCGAAGTACCAACTCTTCAAACCCGGAAATTAAGGCAAGTACATTTTGTGTAGATTTACAATTTTCTTAGCAATCTTTTCATTTCATATTTTAGCCACTGTTCAAACACGAAACTCCTTCGGGAGTACTGATTATACTGTTGGGGACTGGGGGAGTAGAGTAGTGGATATGACCAAATCCAAACTTAGGATAATGAATGTATTAGCTTTCCCCTCTTCACACGGGGACAAGCCATACCGTATCGCTAGGATACTATTGTAACCCAAACCGGTCATATTCATTACCTATTCACATCACCATATTGTACTATTTCAAAACTGTTCATCTTTAAATTGTTTAAAAGTGCATGTCATAAATTGTTATTTTAATTGTTAAAGTTTGCATGAATTGTACTTTGCTCCTTTCCTGACTGGATCCCCGTAGGTACTCCTGACGACACAGAGCTGATGATCAGTAGCTACTACGATCCCGACTTGTATCCGGCGGTACTTCCACCTGAGGAGGATGATGTGGCGTCAACTTAGATGCTACTTAGAAATTAAGAATTTTAGTTGCTCTTTTAATTCCAGTTTATGAGCCTTGTATTCAGAACAAGTTTTTAATTATCGCTAAATAAAAGTTGTGGCAATTATCAGTTTCAATCTTGTTGTTGATTTACCTGCAAATGGGATTACAGCTTACTGCCGCCGTCTCATCAACGGTGCAGGCTGGGCATGATCCGATTCGACCCAAGTATTTGGGGACCGGGTCGTGACATGTTTTTAGTGGCGGCCCATGCAGGTCTTTAATATCAACAACTTAGGAAAACCTAGGAAACAGTTAGAACACTAGAACATCAAATTGTCACAACATAGGACCGATATATATACATATTATTATTAAATATTTTTTACTATAGATAGGCTACCTTGCTTATGTTTTTATCCTAAAACTTCCAGAGAATGACCACTGACAATACCAACCCTGCTGGCGATAGGATGTCAACACCTGACCATACCCCACCTCCCCAATCAAGTCCGGATCCTACACCTCGGCAGCTGGCCGACCGTCCCCACAATACAACAATGGATCCATCATCCTCTCAGATGGAGATGCAACCCCCTGTGGTTACGCCTAATCCAGCTGCCCCACCGGTACCTGTGGACCCCACTGACCTCATCAGTCTGCTTAGAGGAGTGCTAGAAGCTCAGAGAACTCAAGCTGAAGCTCATCGCGAGCAGACGGCCATTATGAAGGAAGGCATGGAGAATGCCCACAATGTGGCAATGACTGCATTGGAAAGAGGAGAAGCAACTCAACAGGAACCAAGACCTGCCAAGGTAAACATAAATTTAAGGATTGATTTATGTAATAATAAGGTCGACCCCTTGAGTTCCAAACCGACGCCGGCGACCGTCGGGATTCTGAACGGCCGGAGACCCTCGGCCTTCCCTACCCTGGTAACCTCCCTCTACTCCTCCCTATAAAGAGGTTCTCCACTTCTCCATCTCCATCACCATCTCAAATTTTTCCCAAATTTCTGAGAAAAAAAGAGTTCTAGATCTATTACTCCGGCAAGCTTTTCCGGCGAACTCGAGCCGATCCACCCCTTCCCGGAGTTTCAGGGCCGCCCCCTTTCCGGCGCATCTCCCCGGCGAGATCCCGAGGCCGACGCCTCTTTCCAGCGGCCCCTTCGCCGATCCGCACGGCCCCGCGCCACCGGCGCCGCTCCCTGTGGCCGCCGCCCGTACCCGCGTTGACCCGATCCCGGTTCGACGATCCCCTGACACCGGCGTTTGTTTTCGGTGACGGCCGTCCATTCCGAGTTTTCTGCGGTTCCGTTTCGGTTTCGGTACACTCTGACCCAATGATTTTATTTACCTGTCTATGATGAACTGGTCCAACCCAATTCCAGTGGGAATTCAAGATTTCCAGCAACGTAACGATTACGTTACCAATTTTGTTTTCCGAAATTTCCTCGAAAATAGTTACTGTTGCTTGCTTCTGGATATATTTGAGTTTTTCAGAAGAAGCTCTGGAGAATGATTAGATTTCTTAGATTTGTGTTTCCTTTCGATCTCAGAGTTTCCGAGATTGGTATCGGAAAGTTTTCGATATTGCTTTCGGAAAGCTTTCTCTTTCTATGTTCTGTGGCTTGTTTGTTGTTGGTTTCAGTTCTTTGGTTAGATGAGTTCGGATTATTTCCTTGGAGAGAGTTCTGTTGAGTTTAAAAAAAAAATGATTCTGGCTTTGGTTTTGTTAGTATATTGTTCTGTTGAAATTTTGGTTGAAGTTTAATATGTTGGTTTGGGTTTTTTGGAAAATAATATTCTGTGGTATATATATATATAAATTGGAGTTTCGGAGTTATTTTGCAGGTTTTACGGCGCATTCCCAGTTTTTGGGTTGACCGAAAACAGAGGGAGTGCTGCCGAAATTTTTGGGAAAAATAATAAAATGATTTTAAAAATAATTTTCGATATAAAAAAAATGTTATTTTATAATATTTTTGGGCGACGACCTTACGGTCACTGGGCCCCAGCGAAATGCAAACGCACCGGTTCGACCGGACGTTGAGGCAGAGTAGCTAAACGTGAAGACTGGACCAGAGTCTGAGACTCACAATATTTTTCTATAATTTAAATTAGGAATTTTAGATTTATTATTATTTAATTTTGAGACTAACTATTTTTTGTCTTATTTAAATTCATGTAAATCGGGTTGTAAGGGCATAAGCCCAATTACTTGTCCATGCTGTGAAGATGTAATAATTAGATTTTATTTTTCTGGATGTGTTAGTATAACGTAAATGTTAGAATAACTATAATATATTAATTGAGAAATTAGTGATTTCCCACTTATTAATCAAATAATAATTTTATGTATAAACTACAAGTTTTAACAACTTAAATGGTAATTACAAGTTTTCCTGAAAAGCAAAATAAAATTGAATTTCTAAAGAACAACTCATTAGTAAATGTTGTGTTAGTTAGTTAACAATTAAAACTGACTAGGAAAGACAAATAGAGATTGCAACTAGACAACTTGTAAATGTTTCTGAAACAAGTTCCCGAAAATGTAGGATTTCAAGGAAGAGCGTGACTTACCAAATACCGAAGTACCAACTCTTCAAACCCGGAAATTAAGGCAAGTACATTTTGTGTAGATTTACAATTTTCTTAGCAATCTTTTCATTTCATATTTTAGCCACTGTTCAAACACGAAACTCCTTCGGGAGTACTGATTATACTGTTGGGGACTGGGGGAGTAGAGTAGTGGATATGACCAAATCCAAACTTAGGATAATGAATGTATTAGCTTTCCCCTCTTCACACGGGGACAAGCCATACCGTATCGCTAGGATACTATTGTAACCCAAACCGGTCATATTCATTACCTATTCACATCACCATATTGTACTATTTCAAAACTGTTCATCTTTAAATTGTTTAAAAGTGCATGTCATAAATTGTTATTTTAATTGTTAAAGTTTGCATGAATTGTACTTTGCTCCTTTCCTGACTGGATCCCCGTAGGTACTCCTGACGACACAGAGCTGATGATCAGTAGCTACTACGATCCCGACTTGTATCCGGCGGTACTTCCACCTGAGGAGGATGATGTGGCGTCAACTTAGATGCTACTTAGAAATTAAGAATTTTAGTTGCTCTTTTAATTCCAGTTTATGAGCCTTGTATTCAGAACAAGTTTTTAATTATCGCTAAATAAAAGTTGTGGCAATTATCAGTTTCAATCTTGTTGTTGATTTACCTGCAAATGGGATTACAGCTTACTGCCGCCGTCTCATCAACGGTGCAGGCTGGGCATGATCCGATTCGACCCAAGTATTTGGGGACCGGGTCGTGACATATTTTTAGCCCCACCTCTCCAATCAAGTCCGGATCCTACACCTCGGCAGCTGGCCGACCGTCCCCACAATACAACAATGGATCCATCATCCTCTCGGATGGAGATGCAACCCCCTGTGGTTACGCCTAATCCAGCTGCCCCACCGGTACATGTGGACCCCACTGACCTCATCAGTCTGCTTAGAGGAGTACTAGAAGCTCAGAGAACTCAAGCTGAAGCTCATCGCGAGCAGACGGCCATTATGAAGGAAGGCATGGAGAATGCCCACAATGTGGCAATGGCTGCATTGGAAGGAGGAGAAGCAACTCAACAGGAACCAAGACCTGCCAAGGTAAACATAAATTTAAGGATTGATTTATGTAATAATAAGGCCATTTAATTAATGGAAATCATATTGCCAAGGTGGGCGATATTGAGAGCTTTAAGAAGCAGAACCCTCGACCTTTCAAGGGTACCGAGGGAATTGTCTATGCTGATGAATGGCTTGACAATATGGAGCGTCTTCTGAGCGTCGCTCGACTTCCAGAAGACCTCAAGGCTGAAGCAGTGGGACTTCAACTGCAGAATGTAGCTAGCACCTGGTATCGGAATGAACCCCGACTCCAGGATAGACAGGTTGACTGGGACACTTTCAAGAGGTTGTTCCAGAGGAAGTTCTTCCCAACTTCTGAGATGCGGGAGATGGAGCGACAATTCCAGAACCTGAAGCAAGGCAATATGACTGTTGGAGAGTATGCGGCAGAGTTCGGCCAGCTCAGCCGATTCGCCAAGAACATGGTAGCTGATCCTGCTGATCGTGCAGAACGATTCAAGTATGGACTTCGAGAGGAGATTCGCACCCATGTGATCTCTGGTGGAGCTAAAACTTATGAGAAGATTCTGGAGAGAGCCCAAGACATAGAGAAGAGCCAACCTGCTTGCTCGAAGAGAGATTATCCTGGAACTGGCAACTTCCAAGGTAATCAGAAGAAGCCCAACAACAACAACAACAACCGTCCTCAGCACCAGCAGGCAAGGAACAATGATAGAGCACCCCAGAGACAGATTCCTATCTGCGACTTTTGCAAGAGGCCGGGACATCTGGCAAACATTTGCAGGAAGAGGCTAGGACAATGCCTGATCTGTGGGTCTTCCACCCATCAAGTGAGGGACTGCCCTTTGTCAAACAACAAGACTGGAGCAAATCAACAGAAAGGACCTCTGCCCACTCAGCAGCAACAATTTGGGCAGCATCAACAGAAGACGGGGCGAGCTTTTGCCCTCACTGTAGAGGAACCAGAGCCGGAGCAGGAGCCTAATGTGGATGTCATATCAGGTTATATCTATGTACATTCTCATCCTGCATTAGTTTTATTCGACTCTGGTGCAACACACAGTTTTATAGCAACAAAGTTTATCTCTGCACACCACATAGTTACGGGCTTTAGCAAGAGAATATGTAGGGTTATGACTGGAGGTGGACCCCTACCCATAACAGAGACCTGTAATTGCCCCATTACAATATCTGGCCATAAGTTTGTAGCACCTTTGTTGGTGATGCCCTTGCCCAACTATGATATAGTCCTTGGAATGGACTGGTTGAGTAAGCAGCATGCGCTGATAGATTGCCACAGAGGATGTGTAATCTTCAGCCCACCTGGAGGGCCAGAGTTTGAAGTCTCTAGAGCTCCGGAGGTTATGGAGAATATTGTCTACTCTATTACTGAAGAACCTGGACTACCTCATCCTATCATAACGGAATTCATGGATGTTTTCCCTGATAATCTTCCTGGGCTACCCCCAGATCGGGACATAGAATTCACTATTGATTTAGTCCCTGGCTCTCCTCCAATCTCTAAGGGATGTTATAGAGTCAACCCGAAGGAGGCCAAAGAAATGAAGGAGCAGATCAATGAACTGAAGGCTCTTGGATTCATTCGAGATGGAGCTTCACCCTGGGGAGCACCTGTTTTGTTTGTACCCAAGAAGGATGGAACGGTGCGGATGTGCATCGACTATCGGGCGCTGAACAATGTCATAATCAAGAACAAGTACCCTCTGCCCCGGATCGATGACTTATTTGACCAGTTGAGTGGAGCCAAGGTGTTTTCCAAGATTGATCTCAGGTCTGGCTATCATCAGATCAAGGTCAGGAAGGAAGACATTCCCAAAACGGCATTCAACACCAAGTATGGGCAGTTTGAATTCTTGGTCATGCCGTTTGGTCTGACGAATGCTCCTGCTGTGTTCATGAACCTTATGAACAAGGTTTTCCATGAATACTTAGACCAGTTTGTCGTCGTCTTCATTGATGACATACTGATCTATTCAAAGACGAAGGAGGAACACGAAGAGCACCTCAGAAAAGTTCTGGAAACTTTGAGGAAGGAGAAGTTGTACGGTAAGCTGTCCAAGTGTGAATTCTTTCTAGACAAAGTGGATTTTCTTGGCCATGTTGTCACAGGAGAAGGAATTTCTGTGGATCCTAAGAAGATAGCTGCTGTGGAGAAGTGGCCTACCCCAAGCTCAGTTGCTGACATCAGAAGTTTCCTGGGCTTGGCGGGCTACTATCGAAAGTTCGTGAAGGACTTTGCTAGAATTGCTGAACCTATGACAAAGCTGACTCGGAAGAATGAGGAATTTATTTGGACGGAGGACTGCCAAGCAGCGTTCGAGGAGTTGAAGAAGAGGCTCACTACTGCACCAATCCTTGTGCTACCCGCAAGATCCGGTGGTTTCATAATTTATAGTGACGCCTTGGGCAAAGGACTGGGTTGCGTTCTTCAACAACATGGGAAAGTGATTGCTTATGCATCTAGGCAATTACGGACTCATGAGAAGAACTATCCTACTTATGATCTGGAGCTTGCTGCAGTCATCTTTGCGTTGAAACTTTGGAAGCATTATCTCTATGGAGAGAGGGTGGAAATATACACGGACCACAAAAGTCTGAAGTATGTTTTCACTCAGAAAGAGTTAAACATGAGGCAAAGGCGATGGCTGGAGTTAATGAAGGACTTCGACATCGATTTGTAATACCACCCGGGTAAGGCTAATGTGGTCGCTGATGCACTTAGTCGTTACCCAGTGGCGATGTTCTTAACCAAGGAAAGGCACTTGCTGGAGGACATCGAGAAGCTTGAACTGGAGATTGTACTGCCTGGACGGAAGGAGCTGGATGTAGATTTTGTGTTGATGAAGTTGCAAGTGAGCTCGTACCTGATGGACAAGATCAAGGAGACGCAGTTTCAAGACGAGGCACTTTACAAGCTGAGAGATCAAGTGTTGGCAGGAACACTTGAGGGTTTCTCAATCGCCAGCGATGGAGCTCTGAAGAATGGTACGAGGTTTTGTGTACCGTCTGGCGAACTGAGGAACGAATTGATGAAGGAAGCGCATCAGTCTCAATATTCCATACATCCTGGAGCCAATAAGATGTATCGGGATATGCGCACTATTGTCTGGTGGAGTGGAATGAAGAAGGATGTCACCAGGTATGTCGCTAGATGCTTGATTTGTCAACAAGTGAAGGCTAGTAGACAAAGACCTGCAGGACTTCTACAACCACTGGACATTCTAGAGTGGAAGTGGGATCATATCACGATGAATTTCGTGTCAGGACTGCCTCGTTCCCAAGGAGGAAAGGATGCTATCTGGGTAATAGTGGACCGACTAACCAAGTCAGCTTACTTTATCCCCTTCAAAGTTGGTTTATCCACTGAGAAGTTGGCAGCATTGTACATGCGGCACATCTACCGGATTCATGGCGTACCGGTAAGCATTGTTTCTGACCGAGACACTCGTTTTACCTCACATTTTTGGAAGAGCTTGCATGACAGCTTGGGGACTCAGTTGAAGTTCAGCACGGCTTATCATCCCCAGACCGATGGGCAATCTGAGAGGACTATTCAGACACTTGAAGATATGCTGCGAGCTTGTGTCTTAGAATTTGGAGGATCGTGGGAAGACCATCTGCACTTGGTAGAGTTTTCTTACAATAACAGCTACCAAGCCAGTATTGGTATGACCCCGTTCGAAGCTCTTTATGGACGTCGTTGCCGTACACCACTGGCATGGGATGACGTTGGTGAAAGAGTACTGCTGGGTCCAGAGATGGTGACTGACGCAGCAGAGAAGGTGAAGATAATCAGAGACAAGCTTAGGATTGCTCAAGACAGACAGAAGCACTGGGCAGACAGCGGTCGTCGACCAATGGCATTTGAAGAAGGAGATAAGGTCTTCGTAAAGATTTCTCCTACCAGAGGTACAATCAAATTTGGTAGAGCTGGGAAGCTGAGTCCCAGGTACATTGGCCCGTTCGAAGTTCTGAGCCTGATTGGAGAAGTGGCGTATAGGTTAGCTCTACCAGCTAATCTAGAAGGAGTGCATAACGTCTTCCACGTTTCACAGCTCAGAGAGTATGTACCTGATGAGAACCACGTCTTGGACTATTCAGAGTTGGAGATCGGACCGAGCCTCACTATACCAGAGAAGCCAGTGGCAATCTTGGACTGAGGCGAGAAGAAGACCAGAACAACAGTGACTCCCATAGTTCGAGTGATATGGAGGCATGATTCCCCAGGCGAATCTACCTGGGAGCGAGAGGATGAGATGCGGGAGAAGTACCCGTATTTGTTTGAGACCTGAGGTAATTTCTCAACCTAACTTTTTAAAATTTCGAGGACGAAATTTCCTAAGGAGGGAAGGTTGTGAAACCCATAATTTTAGTTTACAATTTTATATTTAATTGCTAGATTTAAATTAATTTTTGGAATAATGCTAGAATAATATTAGTTAAGTGTAAATTATTTTAAAAATTAATTAACATGGAAATTTTGTTGTAGGGCCAGACCGATCATAAAATGCAACTTAAACTATATTAAAATACATATTGACTATTGTTAAATAAATTCATGGAGGGCCAAGAGTTTTAATTACCTATTAATTCATTAAAGCCCAAATCCATTAAGCCTTTTTAAGCATCAACTATTTTATTCAAAACTTTATTCTAAATGAGAAGCCTATATTAAAGCCCACCCTTTTTCCTAAACCCAATAGCCCATTAAGCATACTCTTAAACCATTAGTCCTTAGCATGCATCAGAATGAATGTTTCCATTCATTAGGCCATTCATTGTATATCTTTTTTTCTCTCTCCCTTAAAGTTTCTGTTGGAGAGCCGAAAGAATTTCGGTTGTGGCCGACCCCTTGAGTTCCAAACCGACGCCGGCGACCGTCGGGATTCTGAACGGCCGGAGACCCTCGGCCTTCCCTACCCTGGTAACCTCCCTCTACTCCTCCCTATAAAGAGGTTCTCCACTTCTCCATCTCCATCACCATCTCAAATTTTTCCCAAATTTCTGAGAAAAAAAAAAGTTCTAGATCTATTACTCCGACAAGCTTTTTCGGCGAACTCGAGCCGATCCACCCCTTCCCGGAGTTTCAGGGCCGCCCCCTTTCCGGCGTATCTCCCCGGCGAGATCCCGAGGCCGACGCCTCTTTCCAGCGGCCCCTTCGCCGATCCGCACGGCCCCGCGCCACCGGCGCCGCTCCCTGTGGCCGCCGCCCGTACCCGCGTTGACCCGATCCCGGTTCGACGATCCCCTGACACCGGCGTTTGTTTTCGGTGACGGCCGTCCATTCCGAGTTTTCTGCGGTTCCGTTTCGGTTTCGGTACACTCTGACCCAATGATTTTATTTACCTGTCTATGATGAACTGGTCCAACCCAATTCCAGTGGGAATTCGAGATTTCCAGCAACGTAACAATTACGTTACCAATTTTGTTTTCCGAAATTTCCTCGGAAATAGTTGTTGTTGCTTGCTTCTGGATATATTTGAGTTTTTCAGAAGAAGCTCTGGAGAATGATTAGATTTCTTGGATTTGTGTTTCCTTTCGATCTCAGAGTTTCCGAGATTGGTATCGGAAAGTTCTCGATATTGCTTTCAGAAAGCTTTCTCTTTCTATGTTCTGTGGCTTGTTTGCTGTTGGTTTCAGTTCTTTGGTTAGATGAGTTCGGATTATTTCCTTGGAGAGAGTTCTGTTGAGTTTAAAAAAAAAATGATTCTGGCTTTGGTTTTGTTAGTATATTGTTCTGTTGAAACTTTGGTTGAAGTTTAATATGTTGGTTTGGGTTTTTGGAAAATAATATTCTGTGGTATATATATATAAATTGGAGTTTCGGAGTTATTTTGCAGGTTTTACGGCGCATTCCCAGTTTTTGGGTTGACCGAAAACAGAGGGAGTGCTGCCGAAATTTTTGGGAAAAATAATAAAATGATTTTAAAAATGATTTTCGATATAAAAAAAATGTTATTTTATAATATTTTTGGGCGACGACCTTACGGTCACTGGGCCCCAGCGAAATGCAAACGCACCGGTTCGACCGGACGTTGAGGCAGAGTAGCTAAACGTGAAGACTGGACCAGAGTCTGAGACTCACAATATTTTTCTATAATTTAAATTAGGAATTTTAGATTTATTATTATTTAATTTTGAGACTAACCATTTTTCGTCTTATTTAAATTCATGTAAATCGGGTTGTAAGGGCATAAGCCCAATTACTTGTCCATGCTGTGAAGATGTAATAATTAGATTTTATTTTTCTGGATGTGTTAGTATAACGTAAATGTTAGAATAACTATAATATATTAGTTGAGAAATTAGTGATTTCCCACTTATTAATCAAATAATAATTTTATGTATAAACTACAAGTTTTAACAACTTAAATGGTAATTACAAGTTTTCCTGAAAAGCAAAATAAAATTGAATTTCTAAAGAACAACTCATTAGTAAATGTTGTGTTAGTTAGTTAACAATTAAAACTGACTAGGAAAGACAAATAGAGATTGCAACTAGACAACTTGTAAATGTTTCTGAAACAAGTTCCCGAAAATGTAGGATTTCAAGGAAGAGCGTGACTTACCAAATACCGAAGTACCAACTCTTCAAACCCGGAAATTAAGGCAAGTACATTTTGTGTAGATTTACAATTTTCTTAGCAATCTTTTCATTGCATATTTTAAACCACTGTTCAAACTCGAAACTCCTTCGGGAGTACTGATTATACTGTTGGGGACTGGGGGAGTAGAGTAGTGGATATGACCAAATCCAAACTTAGGATAATGAATGTATTAGCTTTCCCCTCTTCACACGGGGACAAGCCATACCGTATCGCTAGGATACTATTGTAACCCAAACCGGTCATATTCATTACCTATTCACATCACCATATTGTACTATTTCAAAACTGTTCATCTTTAAATTGTTTAAAAGTGCATGTCATAAATTGTTATTTTAATTGTTAAAGTTTGCATGAATTGTACTTTGCTCCTTTCCTGACTGGATCCCCGTAGGTACTCCTGACGACACAAAGCTGATGATCAGTAGCTACTACGATCCCGACTTGTATCCGGCGGTACTTCCACCTGAGGAGGATGATGTGGCGTCAACTTAGATGCTACTTAGAAATTAAGAATTTTAGTTGCTCTTTTAATTCCAGTTTATGAGCCTTGTATTCAGAACAAGTTTTTAATTATCGCTAAATAAAAGTTGTGGCAATTATCAGTTTCAATCTTGTTGTTGATTTACCTGCAAATGGGATTACAGCTTACTGCCACCGTCTCATCAACGGTGCAGGCTGGGCATGATCCGATTCGACCCAAGTATTTGGGGACCGGGTCGTGACACTTCAGTTTGGGCTTTTGGTCATATGCTACCTTTTTATTAGCATACGCTGGCTTTGGCTTAGCGTACGCTGTCTGTTGTTGGCTTTTGTACACTGCCTTCGCCGTACGCTGCCCTTTGACTGCCATACGTACAGAGTCATCAATGGCTAAAGAGCCGACTGTTGTCGTAAGAGTAGAAGGAGAAGAGACTTTGACATATCCATAGATGGTTTTTCTTGGACACGCTGACTTGGTTAAAGAACCCACTTTGTCAGCGTGACTAGGAGAAGCCACAGTTACCGTGTTCAGAGAAGCCGAAGTGTGCTTCGTTGAAGTTGAAGACGTGTTCTTGTCAGCATGAGAAGTGACAGAAATGCCTTGGGCTGTTGAAGAAGACTTAGGGACATAGACAGAGCGTCCCTTCTTCTTAGCAGCAGGAAGAGCGGAGGAAGCAGTTCGGCCCTCCTTCGCCTTGAGCATTTCTTCGTAAGCAGATTGGTCGAATTGTACGACCATCGTCTTCTTCATCGAGCCGATCGACGAAGTATCGCATTGAGTTGTTGCTATCTCGGTGGAGGAGACAGCTTTCCCCAGCAGAGTCGTCAATTTGTTTTCCATAAATAAATTCACTTTATTTATTTTGTATCTGAGAAAATTACAACTGTAGGAATCTAATCTAGAAGACGATTACTTTATCCCTTGGACGATGCGATGAAGAAAACTCGAACTTTGAAGAACTTGGACAGCAACTGGGCAATCTCTCTGTTCTCTCTGAAATTGACTGTAGTGTCTGATGAAGATGAAGAAACTCTCTTTTATAGAGTTCTGGATAACTGTTCTGAAGCATACGCTCAGTCAGTTACTTGACGTGTGCATAACTGCAGGGACGCGTGACGAATTCTGGTGGAGACACATTAGAGTGCGGTTGAAAGTAGTAGAATATATCTAGGAGAGATTGGTGGCATGGATGCCACGTTGCATAACTTCTGAATAACTGAGTAACTGAGTACAGGACACATGAGAACGTGTGTTGACTGTATGTTGAAAGTCATCCTGGATGCCTTTGCTGTGATACGCTGTCTTTGAAGAGGAGTCATACGCTAGCTTTTGAAGGCACATGTCTTACATACGCTGACTTGGACAGCATAGAGCCATATAAGGCTGATACGCTTACTTTATTGATAAGGAGTCGTATGGGGTCTATACGCTCACTTGGTTGGCAAGGAGTCGTATGGAGTCCATACGCTCACTTGGTTGGCAAGGAGTCGTATGGAGTCTATACGCTCACTTGGTTGGGCAAGGAGCCGTATGGAGTCCATACGCTCACTTTGTTGGGCAAGGAGCCGTATGGAGTCCATACGCTCACTTGGTTGGGCAAGGAGCCGTATGGATTGAGGAAGTAGACAAGTGGCTATCCTCAATCTTCTCAAATATGCCGTATCTTCAAATATTGACAAATATCTCTCGAGCGTCGTGTTACAGATACGATGGCTGATAGACTGTCAGAAATGACAGTAATGATGGCTCTGCATTTATGATGGCTGCTGAGCTGTCCTCGTAAGAGACAAAATTAATTCTCGAAAACCTATACGACGGCTAATCTTCATAGGGCAGCTGTCTTTACACGAAAGACGAAGTGTCAGATTCATCCTTCATTAAATACATGCTGTGCTGTCATCTCAGGAAATAACAAAATATTCGCTGAGCGTACGGCCTTTAGATGAGCGTATGGCCTTGGCTGAGCATATGACCTTGAGCGTATGGCTTTGACTGAGCGTATGGCCTTGAGCGTATGACTTTGGCTGAGTCTTATGTCAGCGTGTCATAATTTTCACACCCTACACTATCCTCAAATATTCCTCGTGCTCTTCCGGAGTCTTTGAATAGATCAGTATATCATCAATGAACACTACCACGAATTTGTCCAAATACTGGTGGAAGACTTTATTCATCAAATTCATAAACACCGCCGGGGCATTCGTGAGACCAAATGGCATGACTAGGAACTCATATTACCCATACCGAGTGTTGAATGTTGTTTTAGGAATATCTTGCTCACGAACTTTCACCTGGTGGTATCCGGACCAGAGATCTATCTTAGAGAAGACCTTAGCTCCACTCAGTTGGTCAAACAATTCGTCGATCCGGGGTAAAGGATATCTGTTCTTGATGGTAATGTTGTTGAGGGCTCTATAATCGATACACATCCTGACCGTCCCATCCTTCATGGGCACAAACAGGACTGGTGCTCCCCAAGGTGAAACACTTGATCGAATGAAGTCCTTCCCTTCCAACTCATCAATCTGAGCCTTCATTTCCTTTGCTTCCTTGGGATTGACCTTGTAACAATGCTGAGAGCGTGGCTCTGATCCTGGAATCAAGTCAATCCCAAACTCAATGTCTCTGTCTGGTGGCAGTCCTGGTAGATCCTCGGGAAATTCATCTAGAAACTCTGCTATGAGTGGATGTGGTAGTGACTTTTCTTCCATAATTGTCCCAAAGCTGACTCCCTCTGGCCTATCTGTAATACTCCTGGCTACCTCAAATGGTGCCTCTCCTGGTGGTCTGAATAGGACTCTTCCCTGATGGCAGTCTATAACTGCATGGTGCTCACTCAACCAGTCCATCCCAAGGATTACATCAAATCCTGGAAGTGGCATTACGAGGAGCTGGGTCTTGAATTCTCTTCCTGCTATACTAATAGGGCAATCACAACCATCATGAACTGGTACTGTACCCCTACCGGTAAGTATCCTATAACTCCTCCTGGAATATGTGGGTATGATATGGTGTCGATGCATGAATTCTAGGGAAATGAAACTGTGGGATGCTCCTGAGTAAAATAATGCAGTGGCGGGGAAAGAATACAAGAATATACTACCTGTGATGACATCTGCCACTGGCTCTGCCTCCTCCGTGGTCATAGCAAAAGCCCTCCCCTGAATCTGCTGTCCTCCTCCATGCTGATGTTGGGCGAACCTCTGCTGCTGAGTAGGCAAGGGTGGTCCTCTAGGTGGAAGTCCAGAAGGTCCAGCTGCAGTACCCTTCTGGGGTGGTCCTGCCGGTGTACGGGTGAGAGCGCACTCCCTAGCCTAGTGATCGGCTGCTCCACATATAAGGCACTGCCCCAGTCTCTTCCTACATATCGGCCAAGTATGGCCCACCTTCTGACAGTATCCACAAGACTGCTGAACGGGTTGCTGCTGCTGCAGGGCCCTCTGAGGAGGCTGGGATGTGAAGGTCTTCGTCTGCTGGGTATTGGGACGCTTGGGTGGTCCCGAATGGCTACTACCTCCACTGATGTCACGGTCTCTCTTGGGTCGAAGACTCAGATCAATATCCAACATCTGGGCTACAGTGACCATCCCAGCATAAGTAGTCGCTCCGTTAGCCGTGACTAAGTAACGAAGCTCGTGGCTCAGACCCTGCCTAAATCTCGTGGCTCTCACGACTGGGTCTCGGGCTCTACCCTCTGCAAACCGACTCAGTCGTCCGAACTCTGCTGCGTACTCATCAACTGAGCGAGTCACCTGCTCAAGAGTCTGAAACTGGCGCTCCAAAGCCTCTCTCGCTACAGCCAGGAAAAACTTCTCCTTGAAGATTTCCACAAACTGCTCCCAAGTCAATCCCGAGCTGAGGCTCACTCCTAAACCAGGTATGTTCTTGATCATGCATCTGCACGCCGGCTGCCTCCACCTTGAGGTCTTCCAGGAGCCTAGATAGTCTCATCACCCTCTCCATATCCTCTAGCCACTCATCGGCATAGAGTATACCCTCGGTCCCAAGGAAATCTCTAGGTACCATCCTTTTAAAGTCTAGGATAGAACCCTCTCTCTGGTGGGGAGTACAGGTAGTAGGGGTATAAGTGGGAGAGGCATGAGCGTGGATGGGAGGCGGAATGAAGGAGATGGGATCGGGTTGGATGAAAGTAGTGGCAGTAGGCTGTACTGGAGTCTGGGTGGGTGGTGGAGGTGGAATATGTGATGGGTGTGAAGTGTATGGCGGGGGTGGGATGTATGATGGAGTCGGTATAGTAGTCGGTGGAGGTGGAATATGAGAGGTCGGTGGAGGTGCAGTAGTAGTCTGGGGAAGTAGGGGTGGTGGTGGTAGCAGTGGGCTGACTAATCTCTCAATACCCTCCCGCAAAATAGTGGTCTTCTCCCTCTGAGCGTCCAATAGATTCTGAGTCTGGGCTCTGTGGGCCTCCAACAGCCCATGGACTAGCTCATGCATCTGGGTGCCCCCCATAGAACTAATAGAGTGTCGTAAAGAAGCCCTAGTGACAGGTGGCACATGGGTATCGGTGTGCTCGGGGTCTACCATAGGTGGGGTAGATGATCCTCTCCCGGAAGGGGCTATACTCGGAGTACGGGCCCGTAGTTGATGCTCCTTTCTCCCTTTAGCCATTTTTCTGAAATGGAAGGAGAAGAAACATCAGGGACTCGTAGGTGTATAGTATGTTAGCAATATAAAGACAGAGATAAAATGCAATTATCATAACGGTCCTATGCTGTGATGAGTTTCCTAAGGACCCGTATGGGCCACCACAAAAACATGTCACGCCCCACTCCCGAATAATCGGGTACGGGTCGATACATGCCCGGCCTACACTGTCGTTGACAGCGGTAGTGAGCCGTCTAATCATCAATTAGCAAGAATAATCTCATCACAGCATCTAATCTCAGAATCTACACCAACTATCATAGCAATCCACTATCTAGCAGTTATTATAGCCTTTACATGAATGACCGGGTACAAAGCCGGTAATGTAAAAGTAAGGCTAACACAAGGCCTGCTATATCCATACAAAACAAGAACATCCTATACATCAATATATCTACATCCCGGGAATATAGTCCCGTCCCTTGGTAGCATCAGGAGTGTGCTCCACTGCTGGGCCATCCATCGGTAATGCATAGTCATCTAGAGGATCACCTGTAATCAACAGTCCAGTCAGGATGGAGCAAAGCACAATATACTCAATATAACTCACCATGGAAGATCAATGGAATGGTGCAATGTAGCAAGTAGAACTGAACAGAGAAACAATAGAATATAATATAAATATGCACTAACTATGTGTACATGTGCAATTAGACGTTATCAACATGTGGGGACTAATATATAATTAGGCATATAAAATATGCTATCAGTCACGCAATAATCAGGCATGTCTAATGACAATGCTATCAGTCACGCAATAATCAGGCATGTCTGACGACAATGCTATCAGTTACGCAAGAAATGGACTCAGGCATACAGAGTATGCTATCAGGCAAGATTTGTCCAATATTAGTCCATCATATGTCTCTAGAACGTCCTCCACCCGACACGAGAAACCATGCAAGCAAGCAATCAATCGATCGAGAACAAGTAAAATAAATGACACGATAAAAAGTATAGGTGCAATACATGCAATGATGGTAATACTGAGTACATGTACTTGCCTTGATTCCCGAGAATAGCAATGTTTTCTAATCACCTAAAATAGGGAAGAATTATTTAGAATAACTCTTAAGAAATTTAGATAATAATCTAAGCATTTCTTCCAACTCATCCTTAATAACTAAATCTGCTATTATTAATTAATCCATTAGATTATCCTATACTCACATTAGTAAGGTCAAGGCTAAACTAAGCCCAACACATCAAGCTCTTAAATGGAACATATGTATAGGCCCGACTTCCTATTACTGGGTCACTTCATAACAGCTAAGGCTCTGGCCCACTGGACTTAGATTAACTGGAACTTAACCTTTCTCATTGCTGGTACATCCTATAGCCAATCCATCAGACAATTAAAAGCAACCTTTACTAAACAGTTGATCTCCTAACTGTTGGCCAAAGAAACTCATATAATCATCTCAAGCTTAAGCTAACTCAATATTTTAACCTAACGCCTACGTGTAGACTTAGCAGGAAGCAATGTCATGACGGACACAAGACTCGTGTCCACTGAGTCTTATGAACACAAAAATCTGGACACAGAGCTATCACTGCTTGCTGTAACGCAACCTTGTCGATACAAACAACACGTCAAATGAAACAAAAGGAAAGAGTAGAGGATACCTGCAGCGTGAAGTGATCTGAACGTGCTCCCAACGTGTCCGATACGGGTATCCCCGAGTCCACGGCTCGCCGATATGTCCTTCTGGCATTTCATCGAACAGGTCATGCGCGAGAATAGAAAGAAGGATTATGAGTTCAATTTGAATGGTTCCGACTCCAAATTTGGAGAAATAACCCAGGATCGAGTCTAGAACTCACCAACACAATCTCGAATCAAAGTAAACCGATCGATCGACCGATCCCAATAATCCAACTCGAACTAAATAGAGGATCAAGAACTCATTCAGAAAGTGAGATCAACACCGCCAATTCGAGGAAGAGTAAGAATTCTTACTAGTCGATCAAAGAGGAAGAATTCCAGAAGCTGAGAGCAATTCGAGATCCGATCAACATCTATGAAGTAGATATCATAGCTGACTGCCAATCGAATAGAGAAAACTCTATCAAGACCAATGGAGAGGTTGAAATCGAAATACACAGAGGAACAATGCTTACTCTATGACGCTCGGCTGTCTTCTTCACCGATTGCCTATCTCGCCATGGCCATTTCTCGTCGTCGACGAAAGGAAGGATAGGGTGGAGAATAATTTGGCAGGGCTTCGCCCCTCTCAAGTCTGAATGAAGAAGAAAGGAGCGGGGCTATATTTATAGGCGGGGCGTCGGTCAGGCGGTTGGCCGGGCACCTGACCGACGGTTGGTCGGGCAGCGGCCGTTATGATCCAACGGCCAAGACGAGACTGGTTTGTTAGAGATTGACGGTTGGGATGAAGCAAGTAGTTAGGCAGTTAGGGAGAACCTTCTAGAGAAGACTAGAATTCTTGGCCGCCGTCACCGTCATTATCGTCGGCTCACGGCTGCTAACAGAGAAGGGAGGGAGGAAGAACTGAATGAAGGAAGTGAGTTTTTAAACTCAACGGTTGAGTTTATATAGGGTTAATGGGTTAATGGTTAGCTATCGGGTCCATTGTGGACCCGTGCCCCATTTGGCTACTAGGCTGGGCCGGACTGGTCCTAAAGGACTGGGTTAGCTTTTAAAGAAGGAATATCAATGGGTTGGCTGGCCCATTAGGATTTCAAGGAATCAATGAGAAATGGAAAATGGAATTAGAATAGAGTTTAAGGAAAAATAACTTTTAGAAAATAGAACTAATATTAAAATTTTATTAACTAGGAATTAATCAAAAGAAATATAGGAAAAATATTCATTTATTTATGAACAGTGGAGTTACAATATTCTTGCTCTAGATTACTCTACATGATGCTGACACGTATCTTCACAGATTAGTACTATATGGATCCCTTCCTGAGATGTTATCCCTCTACGGGTGCATCGGGTATTTCATGTTCATGTACTTTATCATGTGCATCAGGTACTCCTTGTACTCGTACTAGTTCAGGTTATTACATGTTCTCATGTGCTTTCATGTGCTTTCATGTGCTTTATCACGTGCCTCATGTACTACTCATTACATGAGTTCACGTATCTTTAGCTGTATTCATGTACTTATAACGTAACTTGAATGGATCCTTGTGTATTGATTGGGGCGGGGTGAGTAGAATTGGTTATGTGATCATTATCCCCAGTAGCTGTATAAATGTGCCTCCTTATTTGTATTCATGTGCCCCTAAGCCGTTTATATAACCATATTGTACTCTAAATCACGTAGTCACTTACAGTCTCTACTATCATGTATTTACTTTCAGTTACAAAATATCTTCTGTTTACTTGTACTTCCATTCAGCACTTCCTGTATTTTACTCTATTGCATGATTTATACTCCTAACCTGCTATGAACTGTTTGAGAGATATGTGCTCGTTCCCGTCCTGACTGGACCTGTTGAAAATTTTACAGAGGACGAGGAGGAGGCCTGCTTAGACACTTATTATGGGACAGCCTTAGAGGACACTTGCGATCCGGACTTCCAGTCGGATCCCTTAGCAGTAGAGACAGTTGCTCCATAGTTAGTTTATCTTATTTTATAGCATTGGAGTTGAGTTGTATATACATTTGGGATCTGTATTATGTCTGGATATTGTGGAGTTTATTATAGACACTTAGATCTCTCTCTTTATCTGTATTTCTTGTGGATTTGGATCTTGCATCTTATTATCTATCTATCTTTCTTTCATGTTCTACCTTAGCTGTGATTGAGATATATTCTGTTATGTCACCCTCATTCGGGGAGTATAACTGTTTTACCTTCAACTGTTAGATGTTGTGACCTAGGACAGCGTTCTACCACCGACACTGCGGCGTAGGCTGGACGTACCCACTTCTCGTGCCCTTACTCTAGGGTGCGGGTCGTGACACTTTATTAACATCATGTCTACAAAGATCTATTACAAATTCTTCATGATTACAGATAAAGACTAAACACCTAAAGTCTACAAGCGTGCAGTAGTGCGCAGCCACCCGAACGTGCAGCAGTGTCAGAGTAAATTACTTTCTCGTAAGAGTGAGCCACTTCCTAGTCAGACACGGAAGAACTCCAATATAGCTATTGAAGCAGCTTTTGGCCCGAACGAACAACGTAGCTCCTGTTCGCAACTCCGCTCGTGGCTCTTCCAGCATAACAGGGCACGTAGCCCCACCCAATATGGCTAATGAAGCCATTATTGAGCAGGGCATAGCACAAACTGTGGCTCTTCGAGTTGGCAATCAATCCAAACCCGGTTGCTTGGATCTCAAAGACCTCCAAGATGTTGTTCAGATTCGAACTCATTATGCTAAATGCTCAAGTGCATCTCAAAACCCAGTAGTCGTTCTTCTACAAGGACATAGCTTCTTTGTATGAAAAGATCCACAACCAACAGTCGACTTGTGCAAGGCCAACGGCCGTTCAAAGCTAAGTCGGGATCAAGCATGACGGTGGGAATGCAAAGAGACAATGGACGTGGTTCCTCGGGAAAGCTTCCCTTTATATAGGCTATATGTGGTCCAACCCCAAATGCCATGTGTTAATTGGTCAAAGACCACCAAATTAATGGGATGAACCAAGGACTCAGCACAATGAATCTCATTTAGTAGGTTCATTTGACTGAATCCAGACCACGAATCTCTCGAATTCCCCAAAAGATGGCGGCAATTAAAGATACAGTGACTCAGCAGACACAAAGGGAGTCATTAATCACAAAGAGCTCAAAAGTCCTTAGACGTTTCGTAAAAATACAGTGGCTTCACAAAGCTCTCAGAAGTCCCTTATTGCTTCGTAAAAGCGCAGTGGCATCACAGAACCCCACCAACGGTCTCTTCGTCGCCCAAAAGTGCAGTGACTCAGCTATATTCGAAATACAAGTCTCCTCGTCGCCCAAAAGTGCAGTGACACAGCTGTCTTCGAACCACAGTCTCCTCATCGCTCAAAAGCACAGTGACTTCGTCGTCTTTGAAACACAAGTCTCCTCGTCACCCGAAAAGCATAGTAACTCTGTCGCCTACGAGACACAGTCTCCTCGTTGCCCAAAAGTGTAGCGACTCCGTCGTCTTCGAAACATAGTCTCCTCGTCGCTTAAAAGCGCAGTGACTCAGTTGCCTTCGAAACAAAGTCTCTTCGCCGTCCAAAAGTGCAGTGACTCCGTCGTCTTCGACACACAAGTCTCCTTGTCGCCTAAAAAGTGCAGTGACATCGAAGCCTCACCCGAAGTGCAGCTCGCATAGATGCACAGTCCTATGAGGTGGCATTGTTCCATGGGGCTATTCTGGCATCTATATCTTTTTAGATATGACCCAACTGGTTTGTTTAAACCACCGCTCCTAAGATAAGAATGGAGTTTAGTTCTGTTGATAGGAGCATTATCCAATCGATTTTGTTTAAACCATCGCTCCGAAGATAAGAACGGAATTTAGTTCTGTTGATAAGGGCAATATCCAATCGGTTTGTTTAAAACTGCTACCCCAAATATAGAGAGAAAATTTGACTCTCTGGATAAGAGCCAAACTCGTTTGGCTACATCTAAACAAAAAGTCTTGAACAATAAATGCATGCCATGTGTCGTTTATTCGGTTATGTTGATAACCACCCGAAGATCTTGATAGAAGGAAATCTCAACGTTTGCCACGTATCCGCTCAACAGCAGCCCTCACCGTGCAATGACAGCAGATCCTCTCACATCTCAATGCGTAGCGCTCCTGCGCGCCCAACAAACCTCAAGCACATCGCATATGTGCTAGTCCTATAAATAGAAGGAGTTATCCTTCATTAAAAAGGTTAGCATTTTTTTGATCAGTAACTCCAAGCACCAATCTCGAGCGTCAGAAGGTCAGAGCAAGTTCAAGTCGTCGTCAGATCGTCAACGGAGTAAAGGAGTCGCTGCAGTGCTCGAACTCTATTGTCAAACTTCTCCAAAAATTCTTGTACTTAAATCTTAAGTTCAGGAGTTCTTTTTGTACTTTTTACACGTTTGAATACAAAAGTTCGTTCAACCTTTTGTCATAGCAAACAAGATAGGGACTCTGCTGGGGGCTTTCTTCTCCTCCAACGAGAAGGTAGTGACACAATCTGACGACAACTTGCTGGGATCTTCTCAAAAGATGTTGGTCGTACATTTCGACCAACAAGCTTTTGAAGATCTCCTCTTTGAAGAGAAGTCGAGTCCTTCGGAGCAGTTCATAAAACTGAAGAAGACTCGGCGTACCTGGGTGCCGAAGGCTGCTGCGACGAACAACAAGATGGAGGGGGCTGTGCTCCAGAACCTTCTGAACGACGAAGCCCCAAAGAAGACTTCAACTGCTGCTGTCCTGTCGCCTTGTTCAGTCCCTGCTCCTGAAAAGTGTAGCGAGGAATGCGGATCCCCTGTGTCGGGCCTGACGAAGCGATATCATCAAAGTACATGTCCATCAGGTAAGGCTATGTTGGACTCTAACCGTTACGCACCTTCTATGGGTAACGTGAAGAGGTCCAAGGTAGCACGTGCCCTGTGCGAACAACGTGGTACACCAATAATCATGTTGGATTCTGAATGCCATGCACCTTCCAGGGATGGCACGAAGAAATCTAAGGCAGCACACGCCTTGCATGACCAAAGTGCTATGCCAACCACTCAGTTGGACTCTGAATACTACGTACCTTCTAAGGATAGTAGGAAGAAATCCAAGGCAGCACACGTCCTACGCGATCAACGTGCTACGCCATCAGCTGACCAAAGGCCGACATTGACAGTCACGTGCACAGCTGATAGAAAACTATACAAAACTGGTTCGAGTGCTTCGATGCCTCGACCTATAAAATATCACTGTCACTTGAGCGCTTAGGCGTATAATTCGAGCCAGGGGGTACATACTTTTGAGATAGACTCATGCGAGCAGCTTTGCTGTAAGCATGGAGTGAGTCTACCTCACCAGCAACTCTTTGATCAGGACCTAAGCATATCTCACGCGTAGGAAATGAGAAGAGGGAAGCTACCTTCACATCCCCATTCCTGCGTGCAGCTTTCCTGCATGCACGAAAGCAGGATAGAAGTAGAGACTTCGGATCTACGCAAGGCGATCTCCCATAAGCACAAAGCTAGGGAGGGTTCTGCGGTGCATAATGTGTCTGGCCCAAGACACACCTGCACCAAGATTACCATCAACTATTGCGGTTGCCAAACAGCCGCATCACCACCGAAGAGGCGGTCCATCTTCCAAAGACTGTGACCGATGGCGTTTGTACATAGGAGACTCGGCAATGGATCATCGAACGAAGAAGAAGATGAACTCCGCGTTCCTTCATGCAACGCGACACGGGGTTCTCTATCTCTCGAGAAGCTTTCCAAGAATCCTTCCGCTTTGGCCAACAAATCCAAAGGCCGACCTGGAGGTAGCAAGACAACGGTGCCCAGTACGGGTGTGTTCTAACACATGCTCGCCAAATCTGGATCCCTGCCGCAAGGGGATGTCACTTCAGCCCCAATATTAGCTGGGGGTAGCCAACCCTCTACCATTCATGATAATCCCTTATTTCAACTCAATGAAGGATTGTATGACACAAATGCCTCCGTGGGCGCAAGCAGCCAAAAAGCTGGGGATAGCAACTATAACGAGTCCGAGGATGATTGTAATCTACTTGTTTACCCTCGAGACGATGGGACTTAGGCGTCTGAACCTGAGAGTGAAAGATCCACCGTCCCTTCTATCTATCCGCACTTGATATCCGTTTTTATGACCGAAGGGGGCAACGCGAAAAACAATAAAGAATCCAGTCATCAAAAGCGTATAGAGGCCTTGAAGCCAGACCTGAATACGTTAAAGGAGACTATGCAGGCCTTGACTTCGGTGGTCCTAGAGATCAAGGAGAAATTGACATCCAATGTTCCTGCTCCTGCAAACTAAGACCCACGGACGAACAACAGGTCTAATGCGCCTCCCATCTTGAGTCAAGCAGTGCCGCTGTCATCTACTTCGTCAACAACAGGACCTACAATATCGAATGACATGCAACAGGCCCTCAAAGAATTGTACGCTCGCTATGACGCCAGAGAAAAGCAAGAATTACTTCAAAAGATGGGAATCTGACAACCATATCTTGCTGAATGGGATAATGTGATATATCCTCCCAAGTACAATCTGCAGACGCTTACTTCATTTGACGCAAAGGAGTCTCCTCGCCGATACCGGAGGTACTTTGCCTCAGTAACTGGGCATCTGCCAAAAGACGACGCTCTACTCACAAACATATTCGTAGGGGCATTACAGGGGGTAGCCTACGAATGGTTTTGTAGTCTCTCCGACAATTGTATTTCGTCATTTGACGACTTGAAGCGTCTCTTCCTTGCTCGATTCTATTAAAGAGGAATGGATATGATAATGTCCACTCTTATGGATATTGTTTAGAAAGAGAAAGATCCTGTACGTGCTTATATTGAGCGCTTCTACCAGGCGGCTCTAAGGCTACCACCTGGTGTGCCCGAACCCATGCTCATGGACTCATGCCACAAGAACAAGCTCCCTGCAATTAAATTATGGCACAGTGCTCCATGCATAGAGTGCACACCTTTTATCACTGAGCCAGATGTAGACGAAAGAAAGGCCAGGGACGCACAACTGCTGGGATTGAGTTTTCCCTCACTCGAAGACAAAGGGAAGCACTCATCTGGCAATAACCCCATCCCTAAGGACGATAAAGGGAAGCAAGCCATGACCGTCAACATCTTTAACGGTTCAGTGTCAATGAACTAGAAGCCGGCTAAGGCACCGAGGCTGAAAGAAACCTACTCCTTCAACGATGAAGATACACTAGAACTCTTTGATATGTTGACAAAGGGTGGTAAGCTTCAACTCCCACCTCCAAAGCGCCATGATGAAGTAGAAAAGGTGGACAATCCAAAATACTATCACTACCACCAATACGTTCACCATTCAACACGCGATTTCTACGTATTAAAGAGGCAGATCCAGCTCCTCATTGACGCCAAGGTTATCTCGCTCGACTACGAGAAAAAGACTGTCACTGCCAACATGGTCACTCTATATTTTGGAAGTTTTTTGAGGATAGAGGCTCAAGACGGTATTGTCCCCATCCCGAGGGTAACAATGGAAGTAGTCAATCTTCCGCCAGCCCGTGATAATGCTCAAGGCCTCGTCCCATTTATAATACCGCGAGGCAAAGTTATGTGGATCCACCCTAATCTTGCCCCAGACATGATGATGCTTGCAGCACACTCTGTCAAGGAGAAGGAAGTCAGGTCATGTCGTATGGTTTCTACATCGACTGATGACACTCTTGTTACCACTCGCTCGGCTCACCAGCGAGAACATAACTAGGCTCTTGAGGAAGAAACACCTCCACCTGTTATGGCCACCGCACCTGATACATGGAAAGACGGCTCATCCCAAGCCCCTGCGACAGATAAGCAGAGGCAGAATGAGGTTCGCTTTGACAAACCTCTAAGAAAAGACTCGGCAGTAGGGCCGATCAAGCCCTACAACTTTGATATATTGGCACAGCTTGCCAATACCTGAGCTCGACTGTCACTCTTCGAGCTTCTCCGTCTCTTCAAAGAGACTCGAGACACCCTCAGCGAAGCTTTACAGAATTGTGACTCCTTCCTCACCCAGGTGTAACTGCCCAAGGAGGATCCTGCTGTGTGGCCACATTACCATAGTGTGGTCGAACTGATTCCTAACACCACTTTCACCCAGCAGGATATGTTGCTGAAGAACAACCGACACAATAGGCCCATGTACTACATGGGGTATGTTGGTGCCATTAAGGTCGATCACATCCACATCGACCATGGCTCATCTTTCAGCATCAGCCCTCGAAGTTTACTCCAAATGTTGGGGATTCTGATGCATCGGCTGACCATGTCAAACACTACAATTAGCGGCTTCAATACTGGAAAGAGTGAGCCCCTGGGCATAATTTGCCTGAAATACCAAATAGATGATCTCCAGACAGATGTGACTTGCTACGTCATTGCCACTGATATAAACTACAACATGTTATTGGGTAGACCATAGATTTATGAATACATGATCGTACCCTCCACTCTCCATCAATGCATGAAGTATGTGGCCCACGACGGGACTATCAAGACTGAGTTTGCTGACATCGACCCATTCCAAAGAATCGAAGCATACTGAACTGATGCTGATCTGTACAAATCAGTCTCCTGGGATGATGACACCAATGATGCCGACGATGAGGCCAAAATCGTATTGGAAAGTACAGTTATGATCGAAGAACCAGTAAGGGTATAATTGAGGGGAAAGCCTCCCCAAACATCAGCACCTCTTGTCATCAATCTTCGAGGAAAATATCATGCTCGTTCACCACCGACAACATCAGCTGCTAACTAGGAGCCCATGCAAATAAAGATCTCCCGAAGGGCCTCAAAAACAACTCTGAGGTTACAGGAACCTCCGATTCCAGCCCCCTTAGTAGTCAAGTTAAAGATTAAGCCTCCTCCACCTTCTTCCATGGCAGCCCTAGTTCTCATGGATGAGGAGTTAGAAGACTACATATGCGCTAATGCTGAGACACATTCTTTAGATAATGTAATCCTCGGGATAAGATTTCGCATTTTATTAATAGAAAGTTGTCTTTGAATTACTCTTGCGCACACTAGAACACTATGTATTTCTTAGACAACGCTCTATATATGTTGCAAACACAAGTGACAATCGCTAATCTTGTAAGCCGAGATGTCTCTTCCTAAGGTGCCTACTTCCTGGTTCCATCAAGGAAGAAGAAGGAGGAACCTATCATCTTTGGTCGACTGGAGCACCCTCAACGGCTGACTCCGACAATACCAGAACCCAATAACGGCAAGATGCAACTCTACCGTTACACTGCTCAAGCTAAATACCTTATTCAGAAGATGGGTTACGACTTGAATAGCGACAAAAGACTAAACTATGGCAAAGACCGACGCCTTCTGCCATGATTCGCACCTACATTTTGGGATGAAAGTACGTGCGCAAGCCAGCGACGTATCAAGCGGACTCCAGCCCAACTCGAATATGTATAAGCTGTCCAGGTATCATGTCTAATATGGTAAGTGAAACTATATCTCAATCCAAAAGAATCATATAAAATAGGAACGAACAATTATGGTTCATGGTCTATAGCCCACTAGCATATATGTCCAATTAGACTCTAATAAAATAGTATGAGTCTATAAAAGTAGGCTAACAAGCAGAATATATCAGGATAAGGAATGTAAAGTACGAGAGGATAACAAAGTAATATCACTAATGAATACCTGAGTCCTGTAGACGAAATCAACTACCATCATGCTCAGCTAACTACCTCCGTGCAATCAACTACCTGAAGAGGTCATCAGGTCCTCAGGGGACTAGCAAGATACATAAAATATGCCTATCTAGCAGTTTATCATGCGTAAGAAATAAGCATGGAAGACAGAACATGATAGGTGACTATGAACACAGATACAAGAAATACTACGCATAAATGAACTGCTGGAAGGAATCATGAACTCATGACAAGAAACCAATCGGATACTCAAACCTTCGCCGCTAGTGTAGACTCGCAGGTTTGAACAACTACTAACCCTCGTCCCTAGTGTGGACTCGCAGGTTAGCTTCAAGAATCACCCTCGTCCCTAGTGTGGACTCGCATGTACGGACAAATGACTACTAACCCTCGTCCTAGTATGGACTCGCAGGTTAGCTTCAGGAAATCACCCTCACCTCTAGTGTGGACTCGCAGATGGAAATTCCAAAATAAGGTACTGTAGTTCAGTCATGACTTACACATCCTACGACATGATATGACTCAGTCATGATGCATGTGATGACACGAATCCGGTATAACTAGAGTATCAAGTCATGAACGATGATGATATATAAACAAGGCAAATAAACTAATATACATGGTATAAAGAAAAGCATATAAAGCAAAATAAACCAGCGATGCCAGATGATAACATATAAAGAGAAGGGATATAAGCATGTAAATAAACTGTAGAGGGAGGCAAGGTATACTTGTCTGGTTCTGCGATGTGAGGATGAAGTTTCGCTCCCGTGTCCACGCCTCCGGAATCCAATGCTCCTAAATAATTTATTTAACTATTTTGAAACTTATAACAGAACTTAATTAAATAAATTAATATTTTAAACTAATTTAACTATACTCAAATATCTCGTAGGACTACTTAAATTGTATAATATACATACGTGTCCAAAGAGACCTCGGAACATAGTTTTAGGGTTTCGACCTGCCAATTAATCGGTTATGACCCTACGTCAATAACACACTTAAAAATCATAGTAAATTCCTAAAATAATATTTAAAACTATTTTCTATAGTATTAACTCTGAAATTCTAGAATTATGATTTATAAAGAATTATGTGACTAGTTGACTACTACGTCACCTAGTCTACCCGAAACTCGTCATGAACATGGTCAATTACTCAAAATAGCTAAAATATCTAAAAATATATTTTAAACATAATTTAAATACCTTATTTCACAAAATATCATAATGGGTAGAAGGGTTAAGTTATGCTACAAATTTGGGACATTATAGATCAGCTGGTTACCCGAAAATAACTAGTTTTGACCTATAATTTTCTCGACCAGATTTGAGTTGCTAAATTCATGAAAAAATACTTAAAAATCCTAATTTATATATATGAACACATATAAAATTCAGTTTCGAAAATAACCACCAATAACTTATGGTTCCTTCACAATGGGGTTAATTTGATCCTATCGAAACATGAATATTACGACTATAAATCATAAAACTTTTATGGGTGATTATACATAGCAAAAGCCATCAAAATATAATTTTTACAGATTTAATAACATATTTTCTACAGAATTTTAGTAAGGGTTTGAGATGAAAAAATTAGGGTTTCTTACCAAAAGTCATTGCTAGAGAGGTTGTGAAGACTTCTCCTCGCCAAAGCTCCAACCTTTCTTGATATCTTTGCTTGATAATCCTATCTTGGTGAGTTTGGAAGGGTTGGCAATATCTATAGATGGTTGGATGAAGAAGGAGTTTTTAGGGTTTGTTTGGTGGAGTTTGGATGGAAGAAAGATGAAAGAAGGAGTTTTTTTTTATGGAGGAGGAAGTGTTGAATGATGGAGGGAATGAAGATGAAAGGGTTATGAGGTCTTGGTGCTACCAAAATTTGGAGAGGAAGAGGGGTTGGTTGGCTATGGAGAGGGAGAGAAAGGAAGAATTAAGTTAGGGTTAGGGTTTGGGTTAAGTTGATATACATATATGGGCCTTCTGGGTTGCATGCATAAAAAGGAATGGGAATCCGATTCCTATGAGATGTTCGGCCATGGGAGGGGTTTGCTTCGCCAAATACTCCATGGTGATGGTCCACTTGGCATGGTTTGGTTGTTTGGTGAGTTGGCTAATTGATTGGATTGAGGATTAAAAAGATCTTTCCTAATATAGACTAATTAAATCTATCATATATAAATACAATCCAAATCTAAATTAAATATAAACTATATATATTTATTAATATATATTAATGTCCAACATGCCTACATAGGTTTGGATTTGGCTTGGAAGAGGTTTGAGAATGTTTGGTGCAACCGGGTCTCCTAAAAATTCATAAAGGCTTTATTAACTAATTAATCAAATAAAAGTATGACTTGTGCCATAATTTGAATTGTTAACATGCAAGAGACTACAATATGACCATGAAATTCCTAACATGGCTAGGATACTAGTTAAAGCACACAAGTACACTATCCGTGCCATAATTCTTTGTCGTTTCGTACTCCAAAACTTAACCATGGCTAAGGTCATCTATAAATTAAATAAAAAAGAAAATAATTATAGAATTCCATAAATTTCTATTTTAAGGCAAATAAATAATAAAAAAATATTCCAAAAATTCTGGGGTTTTACATCCTACCCACCTTAAAAGAATTTCGTCATCAAAATTAAAATAAGGCTCACTAATGAAGAACCGCGCTAGTGTATCTAGGAATGGTTCAAGGGATACACTAAGTCACTACAGTGTCTCTTAACAACTCAAGAAATAATCCATCCTAAATAATTTGGTTTTGCAACATCTCAATCGTAAAACTATAGATGGTTATTTCTAGCCACCCTTCTTGGTGCTTACGGTCTAGCAACGATAAGGTTTGTCCTCCTAACCATATTATTATCCCAATTATATAAGTCCCTTTTCACCTGATCGAGCTACGTGATACCTACCAATCTGTCTAACGCTAATTTTACAACTGATAGGGCATATTGGTAAAAGGATTGGGTTAGGCTATGTTTAGCTTCTTCTTGAAGAGGGTCAATCTCTACACTAAAACTGTCATCCTATTCTTGATTAAGTTACTACCATAAGAGGGTAACCTAGTATGATCATATATTTATTTCTATAATGAGAATGTCTTCCCACCTTTGGTCAAACTATCCCATCAAACATATAATGTCCTAAAATTTTATAACCATAGCACACTAATTGCAAAAATCTATATCACTAGGTATCTATGGTATATGGCATCTCTAATTCTCCTATCTATCAAACAATCAAATTACAACAAGTAAACTGACTTACACTATAATTTAAGAATTTTTGATAAATTATATATGGCACGATTATTCGTCACTCCAAAATAGGAAGGGATGAGAAGCAATGGTACGAGAAGGCAAAGGAATAATAGTCTAGAGCAAATATGAATTCAAGGACGATAAAGAAATTTCTAAAAGAATTGTCAAGATAGTGTGGATTAAGATTTCTAAGGATTTAACCATTTTCGCAGGTTCGTATCAGTACAATTACATAACCGATACGATATGCTCTGACCTGCATGGGCCATCAAAAAAACTTGTCACGACCCGTACCCACATTTCGGGATGCAAGTGTGTGCTCAAGCCAGCTACGTATCAAGCGGACTCCAGCCCAACTCAAATACGTATAAGCTGTCCAGGTATCATATCTAATATGGTAAGTGAAACTATATCTTAATCCAAAAGAATCATATAAAAGATGAACAAACAATTATGGTTCATGGTCTGCAGCCCACTAGAATATATGTCCGATTAGACTCTAATAAAATAGTATGAGTCTATAAAAGTAGGCTAACAAGCAGAATATATCATGATAAGGAATGTAAAGCGCGAGAGGATAACAAAGTAATATCACTAGCAAATACCTGAGTCCTGCAGACGAAATCAACTACCATCATGCTCAGCTAACTACCTCCGTGCAATCAACTACCTGAAGAGATCATCAGGTCATCAGAGGACTAGCAAGATACATAAAAATATACCTATCTAGCAGTTTATCATGCATAAGAAATAAGCAGGGAAGACAGAACATGACAAGTGACTATGAATACGGATAGAAGAAACACTACGCATAAATAAACTGCTGGAAGGAAACATGAACTCATGACAAGAAACCAATCGGATACTCAAACCCTCGCCCCTAGTGTGGACTCACAGGTTAGCTTCAAGAATCACCCTCGTCCCTAGTGTGGACTCGCAGGTGCGGACAAATGACTACTAACCCTCGCCCCTAGTGTGGACTCGTAGGTTAGCTTCAAGAAATAACCCTCGCCCCTAGTGTAGACTCACAGGTAGAAATTCTAAAACAAGGTACAGCAGTTCAGTCATGACTTACACATCCTATGATATGATATGACTCAGTCATGATACATGTGACGATACGAATTTGGTATAACTACAGTATCAAGTCATGAACGATGATGATATACAAATAAGACAAATAAGCTAATATACATGGTATAAAGAAAAGCCTATAAACCAAAATCAACCAGAGAAGCTCGATGATAACATATAAAGAGAAGGGCTATAAGCATGTAAATAAACTGTTGAGGGAGGCAAGGTTTACTTGCCTGGTTCTGCGATGTGAGGATGAAGTTTCGCTCCTGTGTCCACGCCTATGGAATCCAATGCTAATAAATAATTTATTGAACTCTTTTGAAACTTATAACAAAACTTAATTAACTAAATTAATGTTTTAAACTACTTTAACTGTACTCAAATATTTCGTAGGACTACTTAAATTGTATAACATACATACATGTCCAACGAGACCTCGGAACATAGTTTTAGGGTTTTCGACCTTCCAATTAATCGGTTATGACCCCACGTCAATAACACACTTAAAAATCATAGTAAATTCCTAAAAATAATATTTAAAACTATTTTCTATAGTATTAACTCTGAAATTCTAGAATTACAATTTATAAAGAATTATGTGACTAGTTGACTACTACGTCACCTAGTCTACCCGAAACTCGTCATGAACATGGCCAATTACTCAAAATAGCTAAAATACCCAAAATTATATTTTAAATAGAATTTAAATACCTTATTTCACATAATATCATTATGGGTACAAGGGCTAAGTTATGCTACAAGTTTGGGACAGTCTAGGTCAGCAGATTACCCGAAAATAGCTAGTTTTGACCTATAATTTTCTCGACCAGATTTAAGTTGCTAAATTAGTGAAAAAATACTTAAAAATCCTAATTTATATATATGAACACACATAAATTTCAGTTTCGAAAATAACCACCAATAACTTATAGTTCCTTCACAACGGGGTTAATTTGATCCTATCGAAACATGAATATTACGACTATAAGTCATAAAACTTTTATGGATGATTATACATAGCAAAAGCTATCAAAATATGATTTCTATAGATTTAATAAAATATTTTTTTACAGAATTTTAGTAAGGATTTGAGATGGAAAATTTAGGGTTTCTTACCAAAAGTCATTGCTAGAGAGGTTGTGAAGACTTCTCCTTGCCAAAGCTCCAACCTTTCTTGCTAATCCTCTCTTGGTGAGTTTGGAAGGGTTGGCAATAGCTATAGATGGTTGGATGGAGAAGATGGTGTTTTCAGGGTTTGTTTGGTGGAGTTTGGATGGAAGAAAGATGAAAGAAGGAGTTTTTTTTTATGGAGGATGAAGTGTTGTATGATGGAGGGGATGAAGATGAAAGGGTTATGGGGGCTTGGTGCTGCCCAAATTTGGAGAGGGAGAGGGGTTGGTCGGCTATGGGGAGGGAGAGAAAGGAAGAATTAAGTTAGGGTTAGGGTTTGGGTTAAGCTGATATACATATATGGGCCTTTTGGGTTGCATGCATGAAAAGGAATGAGAATCCTCCATGGTGAGGGTCCACTTAGCATAGTTTGGTTGTTTGGTGAGTTGGCTAATTGATTGGATTGAGGATTAAAAAGGTCTTTCCTAATATAGACTAATTAAATCTATCATATATAAATACAATCCAAATCTGAATTAAATATAAAATATATATATTTATTAATATATATTAATGTCCAACATGCCTACATAGGTTTTGATTTGGCTTGGAAGAGGTTTGGGAAGGTTTGGTGCAACCGGGTCTCCTAAAAAGTCATAAAGGCTTTATTAACTAATTAATTAAATAAAAGTATGACTTGTGCCATAATTTGAATTGTTAACTTGCAAGAGACTACAATATGACCATAACATTCCTAACATGGCAAGGATACTAGTTAAAGCACACAAGTACACTATCTGTGCCACAATTCTTAGTCGTCTTGTACTCCAAAACTTAACCATGGCTAAGGTCATCTATAAATTAAAAAATAAATTATAGAATTCCATAAAGTCCTATTTTAAGGCAAATAAATAATAAAAAAATTTCCAAAAATTTTGGTGTTTTACACCTTCCCTTACGACTTCGTGCTCCAAAGGAAAAGTCCCAAAAATACTATCAGCGCACCTGTCAGGGATTGGGTTATGTTACACCCATAACAACTTTGGAGAGCTCAGAGCCAGAGGCTATGATGCATTCACACTCCTCCGATTCCTCAACCTGTGACTCTGATACCAGTATCGGCCAAGCCTTCAAGAAGATACTGTCCATTAATATGTCTCTACAGATCCTCTAGTTGAGGATGAAAACCAAATACTCAAATTCTTTGAGGATGAACCTTAGGCTCAATACCTAGGATCCCAATGGGAATGGCACTTCGAACAACGAGAACATCCCACTGAAGATGAGGTCGTCCAAGTCGAGCTAGGGGATGAGGCTTCCCTTAAACCCATCTTTATCAACAAAAGCTTGACTGGAGAAGACAAAGAGTCCCTGATACAACTTATCCGAGAGTACATCAAAGTCTTTGTTTGGAGCTATGAGGATGCCGAGTTTAGACCCGCAAGTTGCAATGCACTGATTCAACATCATACCCGACGCTAAACCTGTCAAACAACAACAACGTCGCTTCCGCCCCAACATCATGGATGCTATCGAGAAAGAAGTCGACAAACTCATAGAGAGTGGCTTCATTCGCGAAGAGCAACCGGATTGGGTGGCCAACATTGTCCCAGTCACTAAGAAGAATAAAAAATTTTGGGTCTGCATAGACTTCAGGGATCTCAACTCGACATGTCCAAAAGATGAGTTTTTCCTCCCGATTGCTGACATGATGATCGACAATACTTGTGGCTTCGAGCGTATGTCCTTCATGGATGGGTTCTCAGGCTACAACCAGATCAAGATGTTCCCTGAAGATGAAAATCATACTTCATTCCGCACTCCAAAAGGGATCTATTGTTATACAGTGATGCCCTTCAAGTTGAAGAATGCGGGAGCAATATACCAGCGGGCTAAGAGTACCATATTCTGTAAATACCTTCGAAAAATGGTAGAATGTTATGTTGTTGACATTGTCATTAAAAGCAGAAGGAAATCTAGTCATTTGGATAACTTGAGAACCGTGTTCGACTTGATGCAGACACATCGACTAAAGATGAACCCAACCAAGTCTTTTCTGGCGGTTTCCAGTAGCAAGTTCTTGGGCTTTATCGTCACGGCCAAGGGTATTCATATTGACCTGAAAAGACTAAGGTGATCTTGGACATGGCTTCCCCGAAGAATCTTCGCGAACTTCGAGGCCTATAAGGACGCTTGGCATACATCAGAAGATTCATAGCAAATCTCTCTCGACGATGTCAACCATTCACCAAACTGATGAAGAAAGGGGTTCCTTATGTCTGGAACGAAGAGTGCCAGCACACGTTCAACGACGTCAAGAAGTACCTCATTAGTCCCCTAGTACTGGTAGCACCAATCGTAGGGAAGCTATTTTTGTTATACGTCCGAGCCACGGACCATTCACTCGGTGCTTTGCTAGCCCAGAGAAGCAACGAAGGCCACGAACTGGCAATATACTATCTTTGCAGGACTATAATTGGTACCGAACATCGGTATAATCCTGTGGAGAAGGAATGTCGTGTTCTACTCTTTGCCATTCAAAAGTCGCACCATTATGTGGCTGGACAGACAATACACGTCATCTCCCGAGTCAATCCTCTCAGAGTCCTTATGACCAAACCGGGGGCCCTAAACTCGCGGTTAGCTACATGGATAATGCTCTTGACGCCTTATGACATGATCTTTGTCCCACAAAAGGCAGTCAAAGGCCAACATTGGCCGACTTCTTGGCGGCACATCCTGTACCGGAGACGTCAAAATTCTACAAAGATATCCCAAATGAAGTCCTAGAGTCCAATGTAGTATCAAATAATCCTGTTTGGCATATGTTCTTTGACGGTGCTTCAAGAACATGGCCCAAAGGCGAGATCATCGCAGGGGTCGGAGTTGTTCTCATCACTCCCGACGGCTTAGTCATCCACCGTGCATACTTCCTCATGGAATCATACACCAATAATGATTGTTGAATACAATGCTCTCATCACCGGGCTCCAGCTCTCTAGACAGTTGGGGGTCGACTACATTGAGGCCTAAAGTGACTCGAAGCTGATTATCAACCTGGTTCGATGACAATAAAAGGTTCAACATAAATATCTGATTCCTTACCACCAGGCAGCAATCGATATCATTTCTACCTTCACAGGGTTCTTTATAGAACATCTACCTCGATTATAAAACTTAAGAGGCCGACACAATTGCTGGTCTCGTCGCTTCTCTAGAAGCTCCTGTTAGAACCTAATATACCGTCACGGTGATGGGTCGAGAGTTGGTTTGCCCGAAGAGCAACCTGCATATGTGTATGAGTTACTCAGTACAAATATACACTAATATTGACGTTCGGGACTGGTCATTCCGGTTCATAGACTACGCAGTCTACGGAGTCCGACCCGAAGACCCGAAGGAAGCCACTTCCGTCAAAAGATGCTCGCTCCGATTCTTCTATGACATGGCTACCAAAATGTTGTATCGTCGTTCATACGACGGACTCCTCCTACGGTGTCTATCTAAGACCGAAGCACAAGAAGCACTCCGAGAGGCACACGATGGTACCTTCGGGGCTTACCAGCCTGGTCCTAAGTTGCAGGACCAACTGCGACGCATAGGCTACTACTGGCCCACTACGTGGCAGATGCCGTTGATTATGCGAAGAAGTGTAGGGTATGTTAGTTGCATGCTGACTTCATCCACCAACCTTCAGAGTTTCTACATCCTACAACGACCGCCTGGCCGTTTAAAGCATGGGGAATGGACATCATTGGGCCGATCAGCCCACCGTCCTCCAAAGGACACCGGTTCATCCTCGCCATCACCGACTACTTTTCCAAGTGGGCAGAAGTAGTACTGCTGGCTAAGGTAAAAATCTCGAACGAGATTAACTTTGTCAAGCATCACATCATATACCACTTCAGAGTTCCCAGAAGGATTATCCATGACAATGGCCCTCAGTTCATGAGCCACACATTTTATCGGTTCTGTGATAAGAATCAGATACAGAATGTAGCATCAACGACTTATAATCCTGCAACAAATAGACTAGCTGAAGCATTCAAACAAGACGATCATCAAATTGCTCAAGAAGGTCGTATCTTCCAATAAGTGTGACTGGAATGAGAAACTTGGTGAATGTCTATGGGCTTATCGTACAACCGTTCATATGCCCACAGGCAACACGCCATTCTCTCTTATCTACGGGAGCGAGGCGGTACTTCCCCTGGAGATCCAGATTCTATCTCTACGAGTAGTTGTCACCAAACAACTGACAGACGAAGACAATCAACACCGTTGGCTTCAGGAGTTGGAGGCGTTGGACAAAAAGTGTCTGCTAGCTCAGCAACGGATCAAGCTTTATCAAGCTCGAATTTCTGGATCCTTTAACAAAAAGGTCCGGGAAAGGATATTCCAAGTGGGTGACCTCATCTTATCAGTTCGGTGACCAATGATGATGACTCACAAGATGGCTGGGAAGTTCGAGCCCAAGTGGGAAGGATCGTTCGTCATAGAGACGGTCTACTACAATGGTGCGTACCGACTGGCCAAACCTAACGGTGATTTACTAATGATGTCGACTAATGGCAAGTTCTTGAAGAAGTATTATGTCTGAGGTTTAAATCGACATATATTTCCACATCCTCCATGGGTGTTCTTGAATTCTATTAACGAGTTCATCTCTTTCATATTCCCCAGTAGAAAACATTTTCACGTCCATATTACCTCTGAGTTATTTTTCTACACCCTAATGAAGTGCATGCCTACCATGTCCATGTTACCTCTGAGTTGACATTTCTTCTATGACAAACCCCGTGATTGTCATAATTATCTATAGAACCTTTCACGTCCATATTACCTCTGAGTCATTCTATACGCCCGTAGAGTCTATCCTTGCCATGTCCATATAACCTCTGAGTAAGAAAAATTCTACCACCAAAAATTTTGTGTTTACCATGTCCATATAACCTCTGAGTAAACACCATATCCCCAGTAGAGGTACCTCCATCCCCTCATGTCATACTTCCTCTGAGGGAATTCTCATTATTATACAAGAATGTTCACAGTAAATGGACAAGCAAAGAAGCAAACTAAAATTTTTTATTCATAAAATGGAAAGGTTTTTCTTTCTTTGTTACAAAAGGGTCTCTCGAAAAGAAAGAGAGAAAAAGACATCAGCATTGTGACGACTGATACAGGAGTTCTTCCAGTCGACTCCTCAAAAGAGCAACTTGAGGCCCAACCAACTCTTTGGCTCGACGTTATGCCTTTTGACATCGAGCGGCCTTATCCTCGAGCTGGGACAAGTTCTGGCGTGCAAGGTGTAGAGCCTAAAAAATCAAGTTGTGCCATGTTTTTACTACCCAGCAATCAAGTTGTGCCCCAGAAATCAAGTTGTGCCACGATTTTGAAGCTTAGAGGATCAAACTGCGCCATTATTTAGGTTGTGCCTGACAATAGACTGCGCCCAAATCATATTGTGCCTAAGCCTAAGTGGCGTCTGACAATAATTGCTATCATTGCCTGACAGCACTGACAGCTGACAGCACGATAAACGAAGAAAATCTCTTCGAATCCCTCAAAGCGTGTCACTCGAGACGATTTGATTGACAGCTGTCCTACACACCCTGCAAGTTATGCCTAGGCGCAATCCGAATAAATTTCCTGCACACCCTGCAAGTTGTGCCTAGGCGCAATTTGAATAAATTTCTCTCATACATTCAAAAGCTGCCACGTGCTTATTCACTGGGTTGCGCCTAGGTGCAACCCAATCAGACGCAGTTTGACTTATTGACTGAAGCTCGCACAACCTGATAAAGTTGAGACAACTTATATTCTAAAGCAGGATGACATGGCGCACATGCCACTAATCTCTCAAAATGTGTCCACTTCTCTGTACACGACCATGCTCATCTCAATCACATGATGCCACACGTCTAAATACAGTTAGTACACGATTGTGTAACTGAATGAAAGTTGGTACAACATAAGGTTGGCGCAACCTAAAGTGGCGCAGTCCAGCCTCGCACACATCAGAATAACTGCTAAAATAGTTATTTCTAGAACTCTATAAATAGAGTTTCCAATCATTATCAAAGCATCACAGGGATCAAGAACTCTTGTAAAATTGCTGCTGCATTCTCCAGAGGCTCTAGTCTTCAAGTTCACATAGTCCAAGGGATAATGTGATCGTCTTCTGATCAGATTCCTAAAGTTGTACTTCCCTAGAATTCATTGTACATTATACGATTCTTTGTAAGTTTGTTATAAACTTTTTATTTTTACAAACAAAGTGGCGACTCTGCTGGGGACGACTTTCTTCTTCGATGAAAAGGTGACAACTCAATGTGATGCTGCGTCGATCGACAAGACGCAGAAGACTCTGGTTGTTTAAATCAACCAGATAGCCTACAAGGATATGATCAACAACAAGAGCAACAAGCGCGCTATGGCTATCACCAATAACAAAACTGTGTGGACTCCTAAGTCTTCTACAGTTGCTATTGCCTCGGCGCAACCTGTCACTGTTATCCAGGCGCAATCTATCTCTGTGGCTCAGGCGCATTCTACTCTTCCTACTGCCAAGGCACAGTCCACTCTTCATGCTGCCAAGGCGCAGTCCACTCTTCTTGCTGCCAAGGTACAGTCCACTCTTCCTGCTGCCAAGACGTAGTCCACTCTTCCTGCTGCCAAGGTGCAGTCCACTCTTTCTGCTGCCAAGGCGGAGTCCACTACTCCTGCTGCCAAGACGCAGTCCACTACTCCTGCTGCCAAGGCACAGTCCACTCATGCTGCTGCTAAGGCACAGTCAACCCATCTTATTGCTAAGGCACAGTCAACCCATTTACTGTCAAGGCATAATCTGCTGCTAAGGCATAACTAGTAGCCCATTTGGCTATGGCGCAACCTAAGCACTCAGTTGTCCAGGCAGTCTGCTTAACATGTTGCCCTGACGTAACCTAAGGAAACTAGTCTCTTGGCTATTGTCACCCTCATTTCCTGTATTTCCAGTATTTCGTATTTATACTCGTATCTGGATTTTGGCATGTATTTTATTTTTCTCAAACTTGTGGAATTTCGGTATTTCTCGTATTTTGGGTTTTGTCATGGTTTGGTTTTAATTGGTTTGGATTGGATTGGTTTGGTTTGGGTTGGTTTAATATGTATTAGAATACATTAGCTTATGCTACCCCCTCAACCCACCACAACTTCCCCTCTTTATAACTCCACCAACATTTTCTCTCTCCTCATAACCACCATTTATTTCCTTCTTCTTTTTTTTCTCCTTCCTCTACACAACTCTCCCAACCCTAGGCAAGTGCACCTTGCCACTACATAAGAACCCTCTTTTATTTGTCCATTTGCTAGATTAGAACATGGTGACCAACATTAGGTCTTGGTATTTTGTGGTTTGAAGTCTCCATTGTTCTAGATCTAGGTTTTTCCTATTTTCGGATTTTGTATGGTTTGAGCTACTTGGTTGGATTTTCCTGGGTTTTGATGTTTCCATGTGGAAGAGCATTCAGTTTCACTCCAGTTGGAGCTTTGGAAATCCGGATTTTGGAGTTCGGATGGCCAAGTTATGAATTTTGAAGCTTGGGTTCAGCCATGGTGTTCTTGCTGTTTGGAAAAGACAGTGAGCAGTGTGCAGAGCTATTTAGCTTACGCACTCTGAGCTACGCGCGCTCTTCAGCGCTGCATACGCAGGCTTGAGTACGCTTTCTGTTGGAAGCGTGTCTCCTTGAGTGTGCGTGACTTTTCACATACACTGCTCCCTTGAGTGTGCGTGACTTTTCACGTACACTGCTCCCTTGAGTGTGCGTGACTTTTTACGTACACTGCTCCCTTGAGTGTGCGTGACTTTTCACGTACACTGCTTCCTTGAGTGTGCGTGACTTTTCACGTATACTGCTCCCTTGAGCGTGCATGACTTTTCACGTACACTGCTCCCCTAGCGTGCGTGACTTTCATGTACGCTGCTCCTTTGAGTGTGCCTTGGTACGCAGACTTGAGCGTGCCTTGGTACGCAGACTTGAGCGAGCCTTGCGTGCGTGCTTTTGTACGTACGCTGCTCTCCCTAGTGTGCATGCTTTTGTGCGTACGCAGCTTCCCTGCGTGCGTGCTTTTGCACGTATGCTTCCCCTTGACCCCTTGTTTAACCCATTGGCTCTTGGAGTTTTGGTTTTATTAAGCTTTGCTCTTCTATAGCCCTGTATTTTGATATTTTAATAGATATTTTATGCCCATTTTATATCCTTACGCCTTTTGTCATGAACTTGATTTTACTTAATATGTTTGGAATGACTATTGTACACGGCATGGTATGACAAGGAACTAGTATAACACGACAGTGACCCGTAGTGGTGCACTCCTGACATGACCAACCTGACATGATAGTGGCCCGTCATGGCGCACTCCCGACAAGTACCCTGACATGATCTATCTTGATAACTTAACTTGACCTGCCTTGACACCGTAGGTAGTTCTTTCTTGCTTGCTTGTCAAATCCATTTGTCCTGTCTTGCATCATGTCTAGGATGGGACTCCTGAGTACCACGGTCAGGAGTACCTACTAAAATAGATTAAGGTTAATAACTAGAATAACACAGTAGCCATGAAGAGATGACACGGCTACAGGCAATCCCGTTACCTGGGCGCTCTTTGGATCTGTAGCCTGCCATCGAGTAGGGCACATTTCCAGCACACCGTCGCGTGTTGCACCCTCTAAGTCACCTAAGGGTACATTTGTCTCCCGGACGATGTACCCACCTGAATTCAACCCCTAATTTTCGTCCTGGGTAACCTGGTTGGTCTGCAGGGCTTGTGGCTGTGGAATAATCTCACTGCATCTTGTTAGTAATTAGGCCTGTGATAACCCTAGTTAGTTATAGTAAGCCGTAGTATCTGTTTGGCCGTGATTGATTGAATGAGGTATAACTTGTTTAGCCATGTCTTGATCCAGTACAAGATTGCTTCCTGTCTTGATTTATTGTATTATTATCTTGTCGATAAATGGTGGGAAACCAAGTTCTGTTCAGATGAAGGGTTACAACCCCGGTCCTTGTTTGGTTTACGGGTTGTAACCTGGTTATCGGAATAGTTCCATGATTATCTCGTCGTATATCATCCTGACATGATTTCGTACAATTCTAGTTTTAATATTAGTTTTTCTTGGGCTGATTGCTGGCTTTTGTTCTTATTTCGTGGCCCCCTTGTGGCACTTGCTCTTTCTGGGGTTGACCCAGCTGGTTTTGTGTGGCCAGATTTCGGAGCAGCTCCCGAGGATCTACCAAGCTTCCAGCCCAATGGTGGCGACTAGAAGGAACCCGGGCTACGAGTGGGTTTTCTATTTTGTTTTGCTCACTCTATTGTAAAGTTATTCTTTTGAGGCATTTAGCCGACGAGCACCTGTTAGCTCGATGCACTTTTACTTACTGTCTGCCTACGGGCTGTAAACATGATTAACAAATCCTAGGGTTGATCATGTATGACTTAACTCTTGCTAGTCCCCGCATTTTGTACGACTAGCTTCATGATTAGCTGAATATGTAATATTTGGGACGCCTTATTATTGTATATTTAATGATCATACATCTTACGACCTTATTTACTTGCTTGTGATTGAGACATTAGGCTTGTTCATGACCATAAGAGACTGTTGGCTTGTAGTAAACCCTCATATTTCTAGACAGCCGTGACCGTATATCGAGGTGGTTTCCATTTCAATATATGTAGCTGGCTATGTCTTCCCCCGCTCTCCAGTATTCTGGTTCTGGGGCGTGACAGCTATTCCCTCTTCTCCTCCAGTTCTGAACTCGGAGAATCAATGTTCTCGTGCCAAAACTAGACAGAACAAAGGGAAGGATCCTGTTACACTTCCTCAAATGGGGCAACCTGTGCCTAAGGTGGTTCCACAACAAAACAGAGAAAAACACTTTTTATCCAACCCTTCACAAAATAAAAGAAAGCACCCTTTGGTCTTTTCTCAATCTTCCCTAGTCTATGACTCAGAGGAAGATATATCAGATTATATTCCCTTAAACAGAGGTTTTTAAATCTCTACCAAGGGAATGCTGATCAAAGAGGCATCTTGCCTACCCCTATGGCAACTACTCAAGATCTTCCAACTTTGTATATTTCAAGATCCAAGCAAAGAAAGTTGCTGGTATCTCAAACAGATGCACCCGGAGCAGAATTCTCTGATTTACGTGCTTATCTCAATAGGCATCACTCAGTATCAACCTCGGTAAAACGTAAAAATCCTATGACAAGGGCCAATTTGCACCAGAAACAAAAGTTCGAAAAGAAGGACCCAATCACTTATGCCAATGAGTTAAGTACTTCTTTGTACACTCATGGCACTAAACATCTTAAGAACCGAAATCATATTCCTAACATCATTAAGGAATATGTTCCTCCGACTTTTTCTTGTCCTGTAGTAGTGACTGATCTCCGGGAACGTCTTACACAAAGACGGAAGATCACAGAGATGTCTCACTCACCTCTAAATCACTCATCAGAACGCCACTGCCTTCATGAAGTGGTCATCAAGTGTTGTTGCCAATCAGCTAAATGATCTATCTTCGATCGTCTAAACTATACTTCAACTCCTGAACCTATGACGGGAGATAAAGACGAGCTGTTATATGCTTCTATCAACATGACTTCCCGAGACACTAGGGTAGAAAATCATCAAAACGTGGCTCGTCTCGTAATCTGAGTCAGCAATACTTGAGACAACTCCGTGAATCCAGTAAAGGGGTCTTTCAATATACCAGATCTAAAGATCGTAATTTGGATCAGGATATCTTCAATCAGGAAGATCTTCCCATTACTCATTTAGAAGGGGATTCTTTGTGTAATTTTGATACAGATAGTGAAAGTTCTGAACAAACTATCTCATCAATAATGGCAAGAGAGGTTACAGCATATGCCATTATAGAAGACCAAGATGCTTCTAGTTCAGCCAGTCAAGAGCAATAAATTACTGCACTAGAAGACAAACTGAAGACCATGGCTGAAATGGTCGCAAGTATGCACACTATAATCGTGGCCCAACATGCAGTGCCACCGATTTTAAATTCGGCTGCAAATCCTGAGCTTATAGCATCTTCTGTACCTGTTAATGTTGGTCTGGGGGTACCACCTCCCCAGGTTGTTTCTGTACCAATTCAACTTGCTCCCAGTCAGTCTGGTGCTCGGGGTGGTAATTACCATGCTGTTCCTCCTCCTAACAATTCAAATCAGCCTACCAATTCCTAAACATCAGGAGATGCTAATGAGACTGTAAAAATCTTACACACTCAGTTTGAGGCCTTCAAGCAGAAGAATGGTTTACAAAGACTTAGGATAAAACAACCTTATCCTGCAGAATGGAAGGAGGTTCAATTTCTTCATAAATATAAGATTTCAACCATTATGCTGTTTGATGGTAGCACTTCTCCAAGTCAGTACATCAATCACTTTGAAGTGATGACTGACCAATTGTAGCCAAATGATGCTCTCCTTACCACAGTATTCGTCGGTTGTTTAGCCGGTGTGGCATACGACTGATACCGTAGCTTGTGTGATGGCTGTATAACGTCTTTTGCTGGTTTTAAGCAAATGTTCTTGGAATGATTCTATGTGAGAGTCAATGATATGACTATATCTGCCCTTATTAAAATTAAACAAAGATACAATGAATCCACAGAGAGTTTCATTGAAAGATTCTACCGAGAGGCACTTAAAATGCCTTTAGGAACTCCATCTGCTGTAACAATAGACACTTGCAAATCAAACTTGTTGCCTATTATCACCATGTGGATAGTATCAACACAATTCCAAGATTGGCCTTCTTTCATTGTGAATGCCAAGGCGGCAGAAGTTAGCGCTGAGAAGTTCAAACAGTTAGGAGTTGAAATAAATCATCCTAACCAAGATGAACATTCCACACTAGGTGGTAATAATCGCCAGAACAATCGTAAAGGTAAAGAAACATTGGCCATCAATCTCAAGGGCAAGGAATCATTGGCTGTTAATGTTGCTCAGATGGCACCAACTCCATCAGCACCACCACAGAAAGTACCTCATCCAAAAGAAGAGTATTCTTTTGACGAAGATGAAATTATGAGCATCTTTGATTGCTTAATCAAAAGCAATAAACTTCAATTACTGGAAGCAAAATGGCAATAAGAAGTAGGTAAAACTGACCACCCTAAATATTGTGTTTATCACAAATTTATAGGGCATCCAACCAGAGCATGCTACATGCTCAAAGGCAAAATCCAGGAGATGGTCAACTCTGGAGCAGTTACCCTACAGCAGAATGAGAAGACTGTGATGGCCAATATCGTCTCTGTACAGTTTGGTGATTTTCTACCACAACTAGTGCAAGATGGTGTTGTCCCCATTCCAAGGGCTACTCTCAAAATCGTGAACCTCCCACCTCCCCAATATGAAGGACTTGTTCCCTTATCCACTGATAAAGAAGAAATTATGTGGATTCATCCAGATCGTAGCAGACTTTGAAGCGCCTTCTTCTTCCAATCAAAAGAAGCGCTCTAAAAATAAAACCAAAAGCTGCAACATGGTATCCTTTGAACTGGTAGCAGAAGAAGAAATTATAATCGGCACCAGATCTGGAAAACCTTATCTTCGAGAATATCCCGAAACATAAGAGAATCCCGCCCCTTCTCCTGATGTTCCTCCTGTATCATCTTCCCCTGCTGAGAATGTACCATCTACATCCTTACCGATAGTGGAACCAACGCTTTCCAAACCAACATCAGCAGATAAGGGAAAACAACCTGTCCGCTTTGATAAAGCATTAAAAATGTCCTCATCTCTTGGACTTGAAAAGCCATACAATTTTGATATATTGGCTCAATTAGCTAACACTCCAGCAAGATTGTCAATCTTCAAACTTTTACGTCTCTAAAAAGAAACTTGAGAGACGTTAAGTGAAGCCTTGATGCAGGCTGATGCTTGTCTTGCTCTTCTCAAGAAGCCCGAAAAGGAGCCGATCAGCTGTACGCATTGTCATAGTGTATTTGAACTGATGCCTAACATTACTTTTACATAAGATGACATGCTATTAGAAGACAATCGTCATGATCGTCCTCTCTATTTTACGGGATATATGGACACCATAAAAGTTTATCGCATTCTGATTGACCCAGGTCTGCTCTTAATATCATGCCAAAGTCTTTATTGGATGCCTTGAAGATCCCAGTGCACAACCTTTCTATAACTATCACTACCATCTTGTGGTTCAATCAAGAAAGAAGTAAACCTTTAGGGAAGATACGCCTGAAACTCTAAATCGGCAATCTTCGTACCAAGGTGACTTTCTATGTGATTGATAATCATGGCTCATACAATGCTTTGCTGGGAAGACCATTCCTACATGAACACAACATTGTACCTTCTACTCTCCACCAATGTTTCAAATATGTAGATGTCAATGGAGAAGTACAAAAAGAAGTCACAGACCTTAATCCTTTCAAGAGGGTTGAAGCATACTGCAACGACTCTCGCATGTACAAAGAGGAATTCATGAAGGTGGCGTTAGCAATGGATACTGATGAAGAACAGAAAGGTGTGCCGAATAATACTCTGGTGATTCCTATCAAAGGGCATACTTTCTGTCCTCAGTCTTCCAAACCATTGACTATCTACGTTCCTTCTCACAAGAAGCAGCCTCCTAGTGTTAGTCAGGAACAAAGGGAGCTCACCTCTTCTGAGCTACTTATAATCGACCTTCGTCGTAAAAAGCTTCCTCCTCCTTCTCGTTCCTTTTCTCCCCCTCTAGTTATCAATCTGACTAAGCTTGTTAAGGCTAAAAATCCTGTTGTAAATGACGATGTAAAGATCAATAAAGCATCTCCTTTGCAGTATTCTGATGTCTCTTATTATACTCAATGTTATTTGGATATGCTAGATAGCTTTAAACCACTTACAGTAGGAGTCATATCATCTCTCCAAAATATGGTATCCCTGGATTCAATAGAAGAATCATACTTCTTAGTACCGTCTCAAAAGAAAGGCGAAATGTCTATACTTTTTAATAAACGAGAAGAACAAAAAATTATGCCTGACAACGATAATAAGGATTATACAGGAAGGCTACAATTACGTCGCTATAGTCCGCAATCTAAGGCAATCATGTAGCACCCAGTTTTCCAAATGAGGGTAATTTTAAAATTTCGTGTTTATAATTATTTTAATAATAATATTTAATTCATGATATGATTTTTGGTGATTTTAAATTATTTTAAAATTATTTAAATCAATGACTTGTGGTTTTGACGTTTTGCTAGTGAAACCCTAGTGACTGTTTGACCTAGAGCCTAACCATGTGATTATGATATTTTAATGTCATTTCTGGCCTAAGGATATTTTGCATTTGACCTCTTTGAATTATTTTGATATTATTTTATTATTTATGATATTATTTTAGGATTATTTGAGTCGGGTTCGAATTTCATCTCAATCCGACTTGTAACGGGGACCCAGGGTAACTTAGACTCTAGTTGGACCCATGCATTAGTTAGCCATGGCCCACATTTTAATTAGTCATGTTAGAAAGATTAGTCATAATCCTAATTATTAGGTTAACCATTTAGAGTTTTTATTTTGACCCTTTTACCCCCAAACCCTAACCAAAATTATTTTAAACACTTGTAACTAAGGGAGGGGCAAACTTGTAATATTCAATGAGGGGGGATAACCATTGTGGCCGGCCCTAATAGGACTCCCATCTCATTTCCTTTCTTTGAGAAGTCTTCTTCCCCAAGTGCTCTCAAGCTCTCCCAAGGAAGAAGCCTTTCTCCTTGGATTTTCTCTCATTTAGGTAATATTTCCTTCTCTTTTATTTCTCCATTTTGCATTTAGAAAAGTTTTAACCATAGGAATGACCCCCATTGTTGTGTCCCTATTTTGTGTCCTCTTGTGTCCATTATGTGTCCTTTAGGGATTTCTATTGTATTATTGTTGTGTCTTTTGTTCATGGGGAAACCCCCAAACTTGGACACACTTTATATTTAAAATATTGATTAAATGAATTATTTCATATTAAATCTCAGATTTGAATATGTAGAGATGTGTTCTTGAGTACTTTATATTTCATTCATGTATCTCTTATAGATGTGTTCATGTTACATATATAGATTTGTGTTTGTATATATATATATATATATATATATATATATATATATATATATATATATATATATTTTATATATATATATATATATATATATATATATATATATTGTAATGAGAGTGTATCTATATTTATATATATAATAAATGGTTCATGATGATTATATAATCAAGTTTGTGAGTGTGGTTCCTCATATTATTATTGTCATTATTGTTGTGGATAATTAGGATATATATTATGTATTCTTTTGGCTCAAACTATCTAAATCCGTCATAATTTTTATCCACGTTTTTAATTTCAGCCCTAACTTAGAAATGTCATAACTTCTAGCTCAAAGCTCGGTTTAATCTCCCATTTTTTTTAAAAGAAGAGTATTGAAGTTAGCTTTCGAAAAACATGTATTAATTGGTCTAATTCTTTCTGTAACTTTCTGGAGAATTATTTGAGTGTCAGCTGTACGAAAGACAAATGCGTTCTCGGTGTTTTCGCGATTCCGGGAGTTTTCGGAAACGAAAACGTGATCCGTTTGAAGTTTCAGAAAGCTAACACATAGATCTATAACATACTTTAATCCTATATTTTAATTCATGTTGAGATGGTACAATATTGATTATTAGTAGGAGTTACTATTCGGCATATGCATTTTGTGCACCCTTATGTGTAATATAATGTTCTATTTGATTTTAATCCATGTTAATGTATATAAATTATGTAATTAAATAGAGAATACAAGCATGAGTAAATGGTTAAATAAATGATGTATGAGGTGTAAGTATCCTATCTAATGTAAGCATGTATAAGTATGGCTTGTAATGAATATGTAGGTTCCATAGTATGTAATGTATGGTGCATATAGTAGTACAAGAAAATAAATAAATGATGAATAAATGCAAGCATGAATGTAATGTAATAATAGATATAATGTATACAATATACAAGTTAATGAGATGTAATATTCTATGTTAACACAAATCCTATATTACCTCATGTACCTCTTACACTATGTTGACACTATCATACTTGACACTTTGTTCACTTACACTTTGACACTCTTTGATATGTATACACTATGTATACCCATTTAACCCTCACTTGCCCCTTTGCCATGTTCACATACACACACATAGCCTCTTAAATAAGTATTTATGAATACAGTTAACTTAGCTATGTATGTATATTATATATGTGTTAGCATATTATGTTGTAATATATAAGTTTATATAACCATTTGAAATGCCATGATTATAGACCTAATGTTGAATACCAATATATGCATGTGTATATATGTAGACATATATAGCTTAAAGTAATAGATTACCTAGTGTATATCCAATGTGAATTCTTGCCTATTTGAGTATTGAATAATTGCATGCTATATAGAGTTGGGTGTATGTTGGCTTGTATAGCCTTGTATTGATGTGTACTTGCTAGGATAGTCTTGGTTAGGCCTAGTAAGACTTGCTGGGTTAGGACATGACCTAGTTTGACCTAGTTTGACTAGTACAGTTGACCAGAGTTGACCAAGAGTTGACTTTGGTCTAGATTGACCTAGAATCATGTAGAATGCATAGTAGAACTTTATATTGCCATTTTGGACTTGTTGTGACTTTTGCTGTTCTGATTAGGAGCCAGATACCTCTCCTCGGACAGTATATTTACTTTGGACATTCAGACACCAGGCGAGTACATTCTCTGATCATTTCATATCCTGTTTAGAATTATTTTCCTGCTTTAAATTACTTTACTTGATACTGTCACGTTGGTCACACGGATTGGTACTATATGGATCTTTTCATGAGATGTTATCCCCCTCGGGAGTATCGGATACTGCATGTTTTGTGCGTTTCATGAATCATCACGTATCTCTATGCTTTCTCTGATTCACGAATCGCTTGTGACACATGTACTCTCATGTTCACAGAGCCATCATGAATCACCTTTACGTATCACTCATTTTATGAGCCATGTGAAGTTTCACGAATCTTAACATAACTTGAACAGATCCTTGTGTATTGATTGGGGATGGGGGAGTAGAAATAGACATGTAAATATTATCCAAGTAGCTGTAGTCATGAATCACTCTCTTAGCTGTAGTCATGAATCTCCTATGCCATTCACATGTTTATATTTTACTCTGACTCACTAGTCACTGTTAGTTCTCTATGTATAGTAGATATTTCTATTATAGTTCTCTTTTTCTGTTTACATATTGTATTTCCTTCAGATCCTGTATCTTACTTTACTGTATGATTATATTTTCTAACCTGCTATGATCTGTTGAGATGTACTGTACTCGCTCCAGTCCTGACTGGACCCGTTGATAAATTTTACAGATAGCCTGGAGGTTGCCTGCTAGCCTAGAGGAGACAGTAGAGGTTGCATAGATAGCTAGGGTTTTTGCTTATAGTTTATTTTCAGTCATCTTGAGTTGTATTTATGGTTTACTGTATTTGAGTTTTGAGATGTATTCTGAGTTTGTATCTTAGACACTTAGACTTCTATCTATTGTATCTCTTTTTGATTTCATGTTTTATCTATCTTCCTTTATGCTCTACCTTAGATGTGATTGAGTTTACATTCTGCTATGTCACCCCCATTCGGGGAGTATAAACTGTTTAGTCTTATACTGTTAGATGCATTGAGACCTAGGACAGCGTTCTACCGCCGATACTACAGCGTAGGCTGGGCGTTGTTACGTTCCCGTACCCTAACAGTGGGTGCGGGTCGTGACACGTTTTTAGTGGTGGCTCATGCAGGTCGAGATTCGCATTAGTACGATTTTGTAGTAGCGCAATGACTTAGTTGTACTACTACGAGCCTGCTATAGGATATATAAATTAAGATGTTAGGATGAGAGGATACTCAATCACTGTTAGGATTTCTTGAGTGATTCCTGGGATGACCCTTGAGAATCTCATTTTGAATTCCGATTTAAACTCCTTTTCCTTGTTTTGATTCACCTTTTCCTTGATTTGAATTTGATTTTGTGGATTCATTGTAGAACTTTGAATTCTGGTATTAGTTGATGATTTTGATAAAATTTTGTAGTTGTTGATTTAATTTTGTATTTAGATTAATATTTTCAAATCCAAGGTACTCAATCACACTTAGGATTCTTTGAGAGATTTCTGGGACGACCCCTGAGAAACTCATTTTGAACTTCAATTGGAATTTCTTTTCCTCTTGTTTGGATTCACCATCATTCCTTGCTATTGAATTTAAGCTTGATGGGTTCCTCTCGTTTGAACCGATGAGAAGGAACATATCTTCATTATTCTTTCTCGCTATTATTCCCTAGCATTCTTATTTACCTCTTATCTTAAACTCTGTCTCATTACATTAATTACCCATATCTTGTCGTCCCTACCAGATGTACTTCGAAACCCTTGAATCTTCGTATCTTTTACATGGGGAAGGCTAAGGAAGTGACGTAAATTATGTAGCTCAGAGAAGACATAACTGGTTATTTTATGATGATCTAAGGGAAATCAAATGTGGAGTGTTCCATATGGAAACTTGAGATAGAAACGTGGTAAAGGTCTCGAATAGAATAAAGAGATGTATACTGCCAATCTGGAAACAATTACATTTAAAGAAATTTTGGGGTTATGAGATAGTTTATAGGTGTATTCAAAACTAATGAGGATATCAGAGGTCAACCTAGTTTTGAGAACTTAGAAAATCTTGGTTATTGATTCTGGGAAAAACTTTTACTCTGAGGCTATGTAGAAGGTTAGTAATGGAAAAGAGAAGTTAATTGTGTTTAATAAGGATATTAAACAAGATGTTGCGAGGAAATGACTAGGGATAGAGAGAACACAAAGTTATGGAAGTTTAGAGATTGTTGTGAAATATTTTTAGGAGAATAATATTCAAGGGTGTATGTCGAAGAAAATACGAAAGTTGATTTTATGATGGAAGATAAGTTTTGTAAGGCCTAGAGATTTAAATTAAATAATACGAGGAGAACAATTTGAACAAGTTCAAGGAATTCGTAAACGGGATTTAGAGGTTTTGGGTCAAATTTAAGACAAGGTGAAAGAACTTGGAAATTTAAATAAATGGTTAATGTTGATTCCTAAATGTAAGGGATGTGCTTGAAGAGTGATGTTTGGAAATTGGGAATTACCTACGGTAGTCATGGTAAGGGTTTAAGTAAAGGTTAAATTTTCATATGGAGACTGGTGAGGTAAAGATATGATTGGCAAGTTATGACCAGATGAACTTAAGAGTATCAGAAGCAGATGACTAACTCGATCTTCATTATTTTTGTGCATTAATTACCACCTCTTGAACTCCCACTTTCTAATTGAGATCATTGACGTTCCTTATCGTGACTTTGATATTCGGAATGTAATACTAGCTGTTACCCTCCAACAAATCTTATATGCAAGACCTAGACGAGCTCACCTTCGTGTAGGTATATCATGTCCCACTAAAACCCTTCTTCTTGTACTCTATTTTCTTGATATGATTTTCTGGTCAACTGGCTAAACTATAACCTCTACCATTATACTAAATTTCTTTTTATTTCAATTAGAAATCCAGCCTTGACTCAATTCTTTCGACCCGACATGTGATGGTGTTCTGCTTGTTTCCTTAGATGCTTAATCTTGTACCTTATCTGATTACTTGACCTGTTGGTTAAGAAACTTGGACTATGTAATTTCTTTCATCATTACCACCCTTATATCTTGTGCTGCTAAATTAACCTTAGTTTTGCAAGCTTATCTATTTTCGAGCTTGGTCATGACATATTTTATTGGGTGGCCACCCACTAACATATTGTCTAATCAGAACCGGTACATGATGGTCGGATCAACCTATTGCACTTTGGTTCGCTTTTTCATGTATCAATCTACGAGAATGGAGACATAGTTAAACTTGACCCTAGAGTCTCATTCGTGACAGCCTTGACAATTCTCCTTGAAATCTTTTCATCGCCTATGAACTTCGTATTTGTACTCAGTCGAATTAAATTTAATCATGACCTGAACCTCCATCATTGGATGCTCGTGCTCATACTTTGATTTCATTGATTTCCCTTCTTGCCCAAATCTCGTTTTATCCCGAAATTGATGAACTTAGATCGTGTCAAGACAAAAATCTATTTGTGATTTGTTGTGCCTAAATTTTCAATTTTTGCCATTTTATGGAATAGTAATCTTTTAATAATTTCTTAGTTGCTTGTTAATGACCAATTTTTATATAGGATGGTAGACAGCCCTACAACCTTGATGATTGTTGTTCCCTTACCTTCCCAATTAGGACACCCTAGATTGTTTGTGTGTTGATACCATAGTACTATTTTGACCTAGAATGATTAGTGTACCTAGGTGAGACTTCCAACTGCTACGGTATGCCCTGACCTTGTATACTATTCCTTCAAATTGCACGATTTAGATAAAAAAAATTTAGACCTTGATTGTTGGAAAATAGGGACGTCACCCCATTAGTATCAGTTGTAGATATATATAGGTTAGTCCTTGATGTGGGGATGTGTGTCTATAAACATGTAGCTTATGAGATTTATGAGAGATTATAGTGTCAGCCTTGATAGGATGTACTAGTCTTTTGGTGAGTATAAATGTGTTATGAGAGATAGGGGCCTATATGTCTTAGTAATGCATCGTTCCTATGGTAATAGAATGTATTAATAGATGGTTAATAGGAAAATAATAGTTTGAGCATACCTATAGCCTATGATCAGTTCATTTTCATCCTTAGTTAAGACCACTTTAAAATAGGTCCAGTCCCTTGGATATAGGTTCCAGTCCATATTTTATTGAAGTTCCATTACCGCCGTACAGCAGAGCAGTGTTGGAGGTATTCCTAGATTGACACTATTTAGATGTCCGTTTATTATTCCAGTGTTAGGAAGTGTTACCTTAGATATTGGGTAGGTTAGAGGCTCTAGAAGGAGTACTATCGATCTTAAATTTCGAGGATGAAATTTTTCTAAGGTGGGTAGAGTTGTAGCACCCAATTTTCCAAATGAGGGTAATTTCAAAATTTCGTGTTTATAATTATTTTAATAATGATATTTAATCCATGATATGATTTTTGGTTATTTTAAATCATTTTAAAATTATTTAAATCAATGACTTGTGGTTTTGACGTTTTGCTAGTGAAATCCTAGTGACTGTTTGACCTAGAGCCTAACCATGTGATTATGATATTTTAATATCATTTCTGGCCTAAGAATATTTTGCATTTGACCTCTTTGAATTATTTTGATATTATATTATTATTTATGATATTGTTTTGGGATTATTTGAGTCGGGTTCGAATTTCATCTCAATCCGACTTGTAACGGGGACCCGGGGTAACTTAGACTCTAGTTGGACCCATGCATTAGTTAGCCATGGCCCACATTTTAATTAGTCATGTTAGAAAGATTAGTCATAATCCTAATTATTAGGTTAACCATTTAGAGTTTTTATTTTGACCCTTTTACCCCCAAACCCTAACCAAAATTATTTTAAACACTTGTAACTAAGGGAGGGACAAACTTATAATATTCAATGAGGGGGGGATAACCATTGTGGCCGGCCCTAATAGGACTCCCATCTCATTTCCTTTCTTTGAGAAGTCTTCTTCCCCAAGTGCTCTCAAGCTCTCCCAAGGAAGAAGCCTTTCTCCTTGGATTTTCTCTCCTTTAGGTAATATTTCCTTCTCTTTTATTTCTCCATTTTGCATTTAGGAAAGTTTTAACCATAGGAATGACCCCCATTGTTGTGTCCCTATTTTGTGTCCTCTCGGGTTCATTATGTGTCCTTTAGGGATTTCTATTGTATTATTGTTGTGTCTTGTGTTCATGGGGAAAACCCCCAAACTTGGACACACTTTATATTTAAAATATTGATTAAATGAATTAATTCATATTAAATCTCAGATTTGAATATGTAGAGATGTGTTCTTGAGTACTTTACATTTCATTTATGTATCTCTTATAGATGTGTTCATGTTACATATATAGATTTGTGTATGTATATATATATTGTAATGAGAGTGTATCTATATTTATATATGTAATAAATGGTTCATGATGATTATATAATCAAGTTTGTGAGTGTGGTTCCTCGTATTATTATTGTCATTATTGTTGTGGATAATTAGGATATATATTATGTATTCTTTTGGCTCAAACTATCTAAATCCGTCATGATTTTTATCCACGTTTTTAATTTCAGCCCTAACTTAGAAATTTCATAACTTCTAGCTCAAAGCTCGGTTTAATCTTTTGTTTTTTTAAAAGAAGCATAATGAAGTTAGCTTTCCAAAAACATGTATTAATAGGCCTAATTCTTTCTGTAACTTTCTGAAGAATTATTTGAGTGTCAGCTGTACGAAAGACAAACGCGTTCTCGGTGTTTTCGCGATTCCGGGAGTTTCCGGAAACGAAAACGCGATCCGTTTGAAGTTTCGAAAAGCTAACACATAGATCTATAACATACTTTAATCCAAGATTTTAATTCATGCTGAGATGGTACAGTATTGATTATTAGTAGGAGTTACTATTCGGTATATGCATTTTGTGCACCCTTGTGTGTAATATAATGTTCTATTTGATTTTAACCCATGTTAATGTATATACATTATGTAATTAAATAGAGAATACAAGCATGAGTATATGGTTAAATAAATGATGTATGAGGTATAAGTATCATATCTAATGTAAGCATGTATAAGTATGGCTTGTAATGAATATGTATGTTCAATAGTATGTAATGTATGGTGCATATAGTAGTGCAAGAGAATAAATGAATGATGAATGAATGCAAGCATGAATGTAATGTAATAATAGATGTAATGTATGCAATATACAAGTTAATGAGATGTAATGTTCTATGTTAACACAAATCCTATATTACCTCATGTACCCCTTACACTATGTTGACACTATCATACTTGACACTTTGTTCACTTACACTTTGACACTCTTTGATATGTATACACTATGTATGCCCATTTAACCCTCACTTGCCCCTTTGCCATGTTCACATACACACACATAGCCTCTTAAATAAGTATTTATGAATACAGTTAACTTAGCTATGTATGTATATTATATATATGTTAGCATATTGTGTTGTAATATATAAGTTTATATAACCATTTAAAATGCCATGATTATAGACCTAATATTGAATACCAATATATGCATGTGTATATATGTGTAGACATATATAGCTTAAAGTAATAGATTACCTAGTGTATATCCAATGTGAATTCTTGCCTATTTGAGTATTGAATAATTGCATGCTATATAGAGTTGGGTGTATGTTGGCTTGTATAGCCTTGTATTGATGTGTACTTGCTAGGATAGTCTTGGTTAGGCCTAGTAAGACTTGCTGGGTTAGAACATGACCTAGTTTGACTAGTTCAGTTGACCAGAGTTGACCAAGAGTTGACTTTGGTCTAGATTGACCTAGAATCATGTAGAATGCATAGTAGAACTTCATATTGCCATTTTGGACTTGTTGTGACTTGTGCTGTTCTGATTAGGAGCCAGACACCTCTCCTCGGACAGTATATTTACTTTGGACATTCAGACACCAGGCGAGTACATTCTCTAATCATTTCATATCCTGTTTAGAATTATTTTCCTGCTTTAAATTACTTTACTTGATACTGGCACGTTGGTCACACGGATTGGTACTATATGGATCTTTTTATGAGATGTTATCCCCCTCGGGAGCATCGGATACTGCATGTTTTGTGCGTTTCATGAATCATCACGTATCTCTATGCTTTCTCTGATTCACAAATCGCTTGTGACACATGTACTCTCATGTTCACAGAGCCATCATGAATCACCTTCATGTATCACTCATTTTATGAGCCATGTGAAGTTTCACGAATCTTAACATAACTTAAACAGATCCTTGTGTATTGATTGGGGATGGGGGAGTAGAAATAGACATGTGAATATTATCCAAGTAGCTGTAGTCATGAATCACTCTCTTAGCTGTAGTCATGAATCTCCTATGCCATTCACATGATTATATTTTACTCTGACTCACTAGTCACTGTTAGTTCTCTATGTATAGTAGATATTTCTATTACAGTTCTCTTTCTCTGTTTACATACTGTATTTCCTTCAGATCCTGTATCTTACTTTACTGCATGATTATATTTTCTAACCTGCTATGATCTGTTGAGATGTACTGTGCTCGCTCCAGTCCTGACTGGACCCGTTGATAAATTTTACAGATAGCCTGGAGGTTGCCTGCTAGCCTAGAGGAGATAGTAGAGGTTGCATAGATAGCTAGGGTTTTTGCTTATAGTTTATTTTCAGTCATCTTGAGTTGTATTTATGGATTACTGTATTTGAGTTTTGAGATGTATTCTGAGTTTGTATCTTAGACACTTAGACTTCTATCTGTTGTATCTCTTTTCGATTTCATGTTTTATCTATCTTCCTTTATGCTCTACCTTAGAAGTGATTGAGTTTACATTCTGCTATGTCACCCCCATTCGGGGAGTATAAACTGTTTAGTCTTATACTGTTAGATGCATTGAGACCTAGGACAGCGTTCTACCGCCGACACTGCGGCGTAGGCTGGGCGTTGTTACGTTCCCGTACCCTAACAGTGGGTGCGGGTCGTGACAAATCATCCGTAAAATGGGCTATTATTTTAGAACTGGTCTCAATAGTGGTAAAGGAAGACGAACTCCTCTTCGTATTTCTTTTCCAAAAGGAAAATCACAACAATATTACAGTAAAGCGAAGCGGGGATTAGGTTATACTTCACCACTTCTAACTCTAGAACCTTCCGAATCCGATGAAGATAAACGATCTAACTCTTCTGATTCTATTTCATGGTATTCTGATACTAGTATTGGTCATGTTCATCGGATAACAGTATCTTCTAACATGGTGTCAGCCGAGTTCCCAGAAAATAAAGAAGATAATATTGAGGAAGCTCCTGAAGTAGACCCTTGGGCACAAAGGATGGACAATCAGTGGAAACTCTGTTTTGAACAACGAGAACCACCTACAGAAGATCAACTAATCCAGATCGATGTTGGAGAGAACGGCGTATTGCGACCAATCTTCATTAGCAAAAATCTTCTAGAGGATGATAAACAAGAATTGATTCACCTTATTCGTGAATATATTGATGTCTTCGCCTGGAGTTTGAAGATATGCCAGGATTAGATCCTCAAGTTGCGACTCATAAACTTAACATCTTGCCTAATGCTAAACCAGTCAAGCAACAACAACGATGATTCAAGCCTGAAATGATGGATGCGATTGATGATGAAGTCAAAAAGCTTATAGCTTGCGGTTTTATCAGAGAAGAACAGCATCCTGATTGGGTAGCCAACGTCGTACCAGTTTTGAACAAGACTAGGAAAGTTCGAATGTGCATAGATTTTCGAGATCTTAATGATGCTTGTCCTAAAGATGAATTTCCTCTCCCAATTACTAATGTCATGATCGACAATACTTGTAGATTCGAACGAATTTCTTTCATGGATGGGTTTTCTGGATATAATCAAATCCGAATGAATCCTGAAGATGAAAAACATACTTCATTCCGTGCTCCTCGTAGGGTATAATATTATACAGTCATGCCTTTCGGTCTTAAGAATGCAGGTACAACTTACCAGCGGGCTATGAGTACTATCTTTCGAGACCATTTGCGAAAGACCGTTGAATGCTATATTGACGATATTGCTGTCAAAAGTCGTCTAAAGGAATGTCACATCCAAAATTTAAGAACTATCTTTAATCTAATGCGCCAGCATCAACTCAAAATGAACCCTACCAAGTCTTTCTTGGGTGTCTCTAGTGGCAAATTTCTCAGATTCGTCATTACCTCTAAAGGTATATACGTTGATCCCGTGAAGATCAAAGCCATTCAAGAGACGCGTCCTCCACGCAACCTAAAAGAGCTACGAGGATTCCAAGGTCGACTTGCGTACATCAGGAGGTTCATTTCAAATTTATCTGGACGTTGCAGACCATTTACTCAGTTAATGAAGAAAGTCGTATCTTTCATTTGGACAGAAGAATGTCAGCGAGCATTTAATGACATAAAGAGGTATTTGATGAATCCACCAGTCCTTGTGCCACCGATCTCAGAAATACCCTTCTTAATGTATGTTCGGGCGATGGACCATTCATTGGGAGCGTTGCTGGCTCAGAAGAACAAGGAAGGTCATGAACAAGCCATCTACTACCTTAGTCAAACGATGATTGGAGCTGAACATCGTTATAGTCCGGTGGAGAAGGAATGTTTAGCCTTAATGTTTGCTGTTCAAAAGACAAGACATTACATTATCGGCCAAACTATTTATGTTATTTTTTGAGTCAATCCTCTTCGAGTCTTAATGAAGAAGCCCAGTACACTCAATTCTAGGCTTGCTACATGGGCCATATTATTAGCACAATATGATATGTTGTATGTTCCTCAAAAGTCTGTGAAAGGCCAAGCACTTGCTGACTTCTTAGCAGCTCATCCTGTCCCTGAAGCATCTAAGCTCTATGACAAAATTCCAGACGAAACATTAGAATCAAATATGATCTCAGAAGAACTTTCTACTTGGCATTTGTTCTTCGACGGAGCTTCTAGAATTGACCTAGAGGCACCCTTATCGCTGGAGTAGGAATTGTTCTTGTTTCACCAGATGGATTAGCCATTCAGAGGGCTTATTCCTTAGATGAGTCGTGCTCCAATAATGTAGCATAATACAATGCTTTGCTCATTAGACTCCAATTAGCTAAACAACTGGATATTGAATATTTCGAAGTATATGGCGATTCTAAGCTGATTGTTAATCAGGTTAGAGGTATATACGAAGTCCGACATCAAGATCTGGTACCATACCACGAAGAAGCCATCAGAATAGCTTCTTCGTTCAAAGGGTTCTTCATTGAACATGTACGACGAGCATGTAATACAGAAGCTAATGCCATAGCTAACCTGGCTGTGATATTGGCAATTCCAGTCAAAAGACAACAAATGGTTATTATCTCCAATAGAGAACTATTTTGTATTGAAAACAATCATAATATTGAATTCAGTAATTCGACTGAAGTCAATATCACCAGTAAAGACTGGAGAGCACCTTTCATCAACTTTGTAGTATATGACATACTACTTGAAGATCCTAAAGAAGCTAAAAGTATTCGTCGGCGATCGCTTCGATTCTATTATAATCATACCACCAAAACTCTCTTTCGAAGGACTTTTGATGGATTAATCTTAAGATGTCTTGCTGGTGATGAAGTAAAGCATATATTACGTGAAGCTCATGACGACATTTGTGGAGCACATCTGTCACGCCCCAGAACCAGAATACTTGAGAGCGGGGGCAGACACAGCCAGCTACGTATATTGAAATGGAAACCACCTCGATATACGGTCACGGCTGTCTAGAAATATGAGGATTTACTACAAGCCAACGGTCTCTTATGGTCAAGCCTATTGTCTCAATCTCAAGCAAGTAATATAATTACAAGATGTTTGACCACCAAATATACAATAAAAGGCGTCCCAAATATTACATATCAGCTGATCATGAAGCTAGTCGTACAAAATCCTGGGACTAGCAAGAGTTAAGTCATACATGATCAACCCTAGGATTTGTTAATCATGTTTACAGCCCGTAGGCAGATAGTAAGTAAAGTGCATCGAGCTAACAGGTGCTCGTCGGCTAAACGTCTCAAAAGAATAGTTTTACAATAGAGTGAGCGAAACAAAATAGAAAATCCACTCGTAGCCCGGGTTCCTTCTAGTCGCCACCATTGGGCTGGAAGCTTGGTAGATCCTCGGAAGCTGCTCCGAAATCTGGCCACACAAAACCAGCTGGGTCAACCCCAGAAAGAGCAAGTGCCACAAGGGGGCCACGAAATAAGAACAAAAGCCAGCATTAACACAAGAAGATATAATATTTAAAACTAGAATTTATGAAAAATATGGCAGGGTGATATACGACGAGATAACCATGGGACTATTCCGATAGCCAGGTTACAACCCGTAAACCAAACAAGGACCGGGGTTGTAACCCTTCATCTGAACAGAACTTGGTTTCCCACCATTTATCGACAAGATAATAATACAAGAAATCAAGACAGGGAGCAATCTTGTACTGGATCAAGACCTGGCTAGACCGGTTATACCTCATTCAATCAATCACGGCCAAGCAGATACTACGGCTTACTACTTTAACTAACTAGGGTTATCACAGGCCTAATTACTAACAAGATGCAGCGAGATTTGTTCCACAGCCACAAGCCCTGCAGACCATCCAGGTTACCCAGGTCGAAAATTAGGGGTTGAATTCAGGTGGGTACATCGTCCAGGAGACAAATGTACCCTTAGGTGACTTAAAGGGTACAACACGCGACGGTGTGCTGGAAATGTGCCCTACTCGACGGCAGGCTACAGATCCCAAGAGCGCCCAGGTAACGGGATTGCCTGTAGCTGTGTCATCTTTTCATAACTACTGTGTTATTCTAGTTATTAACCTTAATCCATCTTAGTAGGAACTCCTGACCGTGGTACTCAGGAGTCCCATCCTAGACACGATGGAAGACAGGACAAGTGGATTTAACAAGCAAGCAAGAAAGAACTACCACGGTGTCAAGGCAGGTCAAGTTAAGCTAGCCGTCGCAACAGCATTAAGATAAATCATGTCAGGGTACTTGTCAGGAGTACGCCACGACGGGCCACTATCATGTCAGGTTGGTCATATCAGGAGTGCACCACTACGGGTCACTGTCGTGTTATGCTAGTTCCTAGTCATATCATGCCATGTACAATAGTCATTCCAAACATATTAAGTAAAATCAAGTTCATGACAAAAGGCGTAAGGATATAAAATGGGCGTAAAATATCTAATAAAATATCAATATACAGGACTATAGAAAAGCCAAGCTTAAAGAAATAAGACCAAAACTCCAAGAGCAAATGGGTTAAGCAAGGGGTCAGGGGAGCAGCGTACGCGAAAGTCACGCACGCATGAGAGCTGCGTAGGTGAAAGGTCACGCACGCTGAGAGAGCAACATAGGTGAAAAGTCACGCACGCTGAGAGAGCAGCGTAGGTGAAAAGTCACGCACGCTGAGAGAGCAGCGTAGGTGAAAAGTCACGCACGCTACAAAGAGCAGCGTAGGTGAAAAGTCACACACGCTGAGAGAGCAGCGTAGGTGAAAAGTCACGCACGCTCAAGGGAGCAGCGTTCGTGAAAAGTCACGCACGCTACAGAGAGCAACATAGGTGAAAAGTCACGCACGCTACAGAGAGCAGCGTAGGTGAAAAGTCACGCACGCTCAAGGGAGCAGCGTTCGTGAAAAGTCACGCACGCTCAAGGGACACGCTTCCAACAGGAAGCGTACCTAAGTCTGCGTACGCAGCGCTAAAGAGCGCGCGTAGCTCAGGGTTTGAGAGCTAAACAGCTCTGCACACTGCTCACTGTCTTCTCCAAGCAGCAAGAACACCATGGATGAACCCAAGGCTTCAAAACATCATAACTTGGCCATCCGAACTCCAAATCCATATTTCCAAAGTTCCAACTTGGGTAGAATTGAATGCTCTTCCACTTGGAAACACCAAAACCCATGAAAATCCAACTTAAAGAGATCAAACCATGCAAAATCCGAAAATAAAAATAACTTAGATCTAGAGCAAAGGAGACTTCAAATCACAAAACACCAAGTTCTAATGTTGATCACCATGTCCTAATCTAGCAAATGAACCAAGAAAATAGGGCTCTCATGAAGTGGCAAGGTGTACTTGCCTAGGGTTAGGAGAGTTGTGGAGGAAGGAGAAGAAGAAGAAGAAGGAAATTAATGGTAGAAGTTATGAGGAGAGAGAGTGGTAGGTGGGGGTTATAAAGAGGGTGAGTTGTGGTGGGTTGAGGGGTAGCATAGGTTAAGGTGATCCAACTCACATAAAACCGAACCAATCCAAATAAAACGGAGCCATGCCAAAACCCAAAATACGGGAAATACCGAAATCCCACAAGTTGAAAAAAATAAAATACATGCCAAAATCCAGATACGAGTATAAATACGAAATACGGGAAATACGGGAAATGAGGGTGACAACTCTACCCACCATAAAAGAATTCTGTCCTCGAAATTTAATCAAGGAGCTAGAGATTGTCACGACAAGCTACATTAAGCACAGGCAAGCTACACTAAGCAGTCCAATCATACAATCATACAATGCAAGCAAGGAAGGGAAAATGTAAGGCATAAGAAAGACATTTTATATCACGAGTCAAACAGGTAGGGATATCGCGATCGAATGTCTTCCTCATGCTCCCACGTTGACTCACCCAGAGAGTGATGACCCCAAGCAACACGGACTAATTTAATAGTCTTGTTCTTGAGTATCTTTTCCCTCCGGTCCAAAATAGATACGGGCCTCTCCTCATACGAAAGGTTGGTACCAACAACCAATTCCGAATGGTCTAGGATGTGGCTCGGGTCCGGAATATACCATCGTAATTGGGACACATGGAATACATCATGCACCTCACTTAGCGACGGCGAAAGAGCGAGACGATAGGATACATCTCCTACTCGCTCTAGAATATCGAACGGCCCTATATACCTAGGACTAAGCTTTTCCCGCACGCCGAAGCGAATGACGCCGCGGTTATGCGAGATCCTAAGGAATACATGGTCGTCGACAGCAAATTCTAAGGGACGCCGATGAGCATTGGCCCAATGGCGCTGGCGGTCCTGGGCAACTCGGAGGTGATCTCTGACCTTCCTGACCACTTCAACCGTTTGGGAAATCAACTCGGGTCCGAGCATCTGCCTCTCTCCGACATCGTCCCATGCTAGCGAGGATCTGCACTTCCTGCCATAGAGAGCCTCGAAGGGTGCCATCTGGATACTGGCCTGATAACTGTTGTTGTACGAGAATTCTACCCAGTGCAGATGATCCTCCCATGAACCACCGAAGTCAAGGGTACAGGATCTCAACATATCTTCAAGGGTCTGGATTGTGCGCTCTGATTGACCATCCGTCTGCGGGTGATAAGCTGAGCTGAATTGAAGGCGAGTCCCCAAACTCTTCTGCAAGCTGCGCCAAAAGTGTGATATGAATCTTGAATCCCTGTCCGAGGTGATGCTGACTGGCACACCGTGAAGCCTGACGATCTGCCTGAGATACATCTCTGCTAACTGCGCCGTCGACTGTCCAACTCTGAATGGGAAAAAGTGTGCCACCTTGGTAAGCCTGTCCACAATTACCCAAATAGCGTCTCTGTCGGCCGGAGATCTGGGCAATCCGGTCACAAAATCCATGGTTATATGCTCTCATTTCCATTCTGGGATCGGTAAGGGTTGAAGAAGTCCAGCGGGCCTCTGATATTCAGCTTTAACCTGTTGGCAAACCAAACACCGAGAGACAAACCGGGCTATCTCCCGCTTCATGCCATTCCACCAGAAATGCTGACGAATATCACGGTACATCTTCGTACCACCCGGATGAATAGAATACTGTGAACTGTGGGCTTCTGCCATGACTTCCTGTCTGATATCTCCACTGGGTACACAAAGACGAGTGCCGTGTCGAAGTGTACCGTCTTCACGGATACATAACTCTGGCCTTCTTCCTGCTTCACACTCTGCTCTGAGTCGCTAGATCTTGGAATCTGTTGACTGCGCCACCCGGATTCTCTCAACTATGCTGGACTGAACCTGTAGGCTGGCCATCAATGCTACGCTGGTTGGAAGAACCACTTCAATTTCCATCTTCTGAAGATCTGCCAATAATTCTGGTTGTGCCGTCAGGAAATAAACTCCGGCTCTCCTGCTCAATGAATCTGCTACAACGTTGGCCTTCCCGGGATGATACTGTAAATCCATATCATAGTCCACCAGTAGCTCAAGCCATCTCCTCTGCCGCATATTAAGGTCCTTCTGGGTAAAAACATACTTCAGGCTCTTATGATCAGTAAAGATCTCCACTCTATCTCCGCACAAGTAGTGTCTCCACAACTTCAAAGCAAACACTACCGCCACCAATTCCAGGTCGTAGGTCGGGTAATTCTTCTCATGATCACGTAGTTGACATGACGCATAAGATATTACCTTCCCATGCTGCATCAAGACACACCCCAATCCTCTGCCTGAAGCGTCACAATAAACTGTGAATCCTCTGGTCCCATCTGGAAGGGTGAGAATGGGAGCCGTTATCAAACCTCGCTTCAACTTCTCAAATGATTCCTGACACTCTGTTTTCCAAACAAACGGCACATCTTTACGGGTCAACTGGGTCATCGGCGCTGAAATCCTTGCGAAATCTGAAACGAACCGCCGATAGTAGCCGGCCAATCTAAGGAAGCTGCGAACCTCTGCCACTGAGCTGGGTACCGGCCATGACTCGATAGCCATAATCTTCTGGGGATCCACTTCCACTCCTCCTCGGGTAATGATGTGACCCAAGTACGAAATGCGATCGAGCCAGAACTCGCATTTACTGAACTTGGCGTACAACTGATGCTCTCTAAGCGTCTGAAGGACGACTCTGAGATGCTGCTCACGCTCTGCTTCACTCTTGCTGTAGACCAGGATGTCATCTAGGAACACGATCACAAATTGGTCCAAGTAAGGCATGAAAATGCGATTCATGAGGTCCATGAATACGGCCGGCGCATTGGTCGCTCCAAAGGGCATAACAAGGAACTCCCAATATCCATACCTCGATCTGAATGATGTCTTCGGGATGTCCTGTTCTCTGACTCTGATCTGGTGGTATCCTGACCGCAAGTCGATCTTCGAGAACACTGAAGCCCCTCTGAGATGATCAAACAAGTCATCTATCCTCGGAAGAGGGTATCTGTTCTTGATTGTCATCGAATTCAAGGTACGATAATCAACACATAGCCTGAACGTACCATCCTTCTTTTTCACAAGAAGCATCGGGGCTCCCCAAGACGATCCACTTGCACGGATGAATCCCTTGGTCCTCAGTTCTTCAATCATCTTATATAAAATCTCCAACTCTGAAGGCGCCATTCTGTAAACTCGCTCTGATACTGGTGCTGTCCCGGGAATCAAGTCTATAGTGAACTCAATCTCCCGCTCTGGCGGCATCCCTGGAAGCTCCTCTGGAAAGACATCTGGAAACTCTTCAACTATCCGGGGTAACTGCACTGCTTCTACTGCCATCCGTAATGCTGGAAAAGATGGCTCCACTGCGCCTCTAGAAAACGAAAACTCTGGCTCGCCGGGGATACTAAAGACAACTCTGCCAATATGGTAGTCTATCCTAGCATACTGGTTCCTCAACCAATCCATGCCTAGGACTACTCATAATCTGCCATAGAAAACTCTATGAATCTAGCGGGGAACTCCCTACCGCTAACTACGATCCGACACGAGGAAAACACTCGATCTACTCCCACAAGACCATTACCAGTAAGTATATTAAGCCTCACTGATAATGACTCGGGCTCTAATCCTATCCGTGTCGCGAATCGTACAGACATAAATGAATGCGATGCACCAGAATCAAATAATACCGAAGCTGGAAAGGAGTTGACGAGAATAGTACCTGCCACTACCTCACCTGGTGCAACTTCTTCTTCCATAGCCATCATCATGGCCTGACCTTGTCCTCTGGCTGCTGGTCCCCTCTGCTGGAAACCTCTCTGCCTATTCTGGGTCTGAGCTTGGGCTTGTGCTTACTGCTGGGGGTGTTGTTGCTGGAATACCTGAGACTGAGGCGGCAAGGGCCTCGAAGACTGATACTGCTGCTGCTGAACTGGTGCTGGGGCCGGTCCTCTTACCGAAGAGCTAGAAGGGTTAGATGCTGATGAACCACCCCTATTCGGACAAGCCCCTATCCTATGATCTGCTGCTCCACAAGCCAGGCACAATCCCTGCGCCCTGCGACAGTCTGCCACCACATGCCCTGGCTTTCTGCAATGAGAATATCCCATCGCGGTAGTCTGCTTCTGCTTCTGCTGCTGCGGGTACGTCGGAGTCGAATGCTGAACCGACGTTACTGAGGCCGCCCGCCTCGGAGTTCCAATGGTCAATCCCCTAGCTGCCGGGGCTGGAGCTGATGACTGGTGCATCTGACTATGGGACCGCTTCCTACTTCCGGGCCTATCCACGATCCTCTGGGAGGTGTACTCATGCCTCCTAGCTGCTCTCAAGACTGCATCGAACGTCTGGTGCTCGAACTGCTCAACCGCCAACAAGATCTCCAAATACAGCCCCTGCTGGAATCATTGGGCCCTATCAAACTCGGTCGCCACCAAGGTGGGGACAAACCTACTGAGCCTAGAAAACTCCGATGCATAACTGTCGACTGTTCTGCCTCCTTGCTTCAAGTTGGTAAATCTGGTCTGCAGGTCGTACCGAGCCACAACATCAAAATACTTCGTCTGAAATCTCTCTCTAAACACTGCCCAAGCAATGGGTGCCACTAATCCCATGGCTTGCGCTGCCCACCAACTGCAAGCCAAGTCCAACAACTGCAGGCGTACCACCGCCACCTTCTTATTCTCCGGTGTCCTAGCTGCTTCCAGAATCACCTCGGTATCCTGAAGCCATGCATCCGCGGCAACCGCATCCTCGGTGCCGTCGAAGAAAGGAGGGTTCAATCGCTTGAAACTGTTGGCCGCCTGGTTCCCTGGATGTCTGCCTCGGGTCAAAGCATCTTGAACTGTCTGGTGTAGGGCGTCGCTTCGACGATCCTGGGAAGCTATCAAGGTTCTGATGAGGCCTACTAAGGTACCATCATCGGGCTCTGTGGACTGGACGGGCCGAACTGGTGACTCTCCTCCAGTGGGCACAACTCTGGAGGCGACTCCGGAATGCTGGGCTTGATCTCCAGGTTGCTGCTGGCCCATGGGAGGTGCTCTTTCTTGCTGATCGGCAGGGTCAGGTACAGTGCCGCTGAGAAAGATGACACAGGGAAATAATAAGGAAGGACCAGGACAGATCAATGATACAAGCATGTAATCAGGGCAAGAATTTCAGGCATTTGAAAATACGGGCGGAGATCAAGGGCGAATACTGATTGAGACATCTATTCGGTAAACCCTCATATTTCTTGATTGATAAGACCTGCATGGGCTACCACTTAAACCGTGTCACGCTCCAGAACCAGAATACTGGAGAGCGGGGACAGACACAGCCAGCTACGTATATTGAAATGGAAACCACCTCGATATATGGTCACGGCTGTCTAGAAATATGAGGGTTTACTACAAGCCAACGGTCTCTTATGGTCAAGCCTATTGTCTCAATCTCAAACAAGTAATATAATTACAAGATGTTTGACCACCAAATATACAATAAAAGGCATCCCAAATATTACATATCAGCTGATCATGAAGCTAGTCGTACAAAATGCTGGGACTAGCAAGAGTTAAGTCATACATGATCAACCCTAGGATTTGTTAATCATGTTTACATCCCGTAGGTAGATAGTAAGTAAAGTGCATCGAGCTAACAGGTGCTCGTCGGCTAAACGCCTCAAAAGAATAGTTTTACAATAGAGTGAGCGAAACAAAATAGAAAACCCACTCGTAGCCCGGGTTCCTTCTAGTCGCCACCATTGGACTGGAAGCTTGGTAGATCCTCAGGAGCTGCTCCGAAATCTGGCCACACAAAACCAGCTGGGTCAACCCCAGAAAGAGCAAGTGCCACAAGGGGGGCACGAAATAAGAACAAAAGCCAGCATTAACACAAGAAGATATAATATTTAAAACTAGAATTTATGAAAAACATGGCAGGGTGATATACGACGAGATAACCATGGAACTATTCCGATAGCCAGATTACAACCCGTAAACCAAACAAGGACCGGGGTTGTAACCCTTCATCTGAACAGAACTTGGTTTCCCACCATTTATCGGCAAGATAATAATACAAGAAATCAAGACAGTGAGCAATCTTGTACTGGATCAAGACCTGGCTAGACCGGTTTTACCTCATTCAATCAATCACGGCCAAGCAGATACTATGGCTTACTACTTTAACTAACTAGGGTTATCACAGGCCTAATTACTAACAAGATGCAGTGAGATTTGTTCCACAGCCATAAGCCCTGCAGACCATCCAGGTTACCTAGGTCGAAAATTAGGGGTTAAATTCAGGTGGGTATATCGTCCAGGAGACAAATGTACCCTTAGGTGACTTAGAGGGTGCAACACGCGACGGTGTGCTGGAAATGTGCCCTACTCGACGGCAGGCTACAGATCCCAAGAGCGCCCAGGTAACGGGATTGCCTGTAGCTGTGTCATCTCTTCATAACTACTATGTTATTCTAGTTATTAACCTTAATCCATCTTAGTAGGAACTCCTGACCGTGGTACTCAGGAGTCCCATCCTAGACATGATGCAAGACAGGACAAGTGGATTTAACAAGCAAGCAAGAAAGAACTACTACGGTGTCAAGGCAGGTCAAGTTAAGCTAGCCGTCGCAACAGCATTAAGATAAATCATGTCAGGGTACTTGTCAGGAGTGCGCCACGACGGGCCACTATCATGTCAGGTTGGTCATGTCAGGAGTGCACCACTACGGGTCACTGTCGTGTTATGCTAGTTCCTAGTCATATCATGTCATGTACAATAGTCATTCCAAACATATTAAGTAAAATCAAGTTCATGACAAAAGGCGTAAGGATATAAAATGGGCGTAAAATATCTAATAAAATATCAATATACAGGGCTATAGAAAAGCCAAGCTTAAAGAAATAAGACCAAAACTCCAAGAGCCAATGGGTTAAGCAAGGGGTCAGGGGAGTAGCGTACGCGAAAGTCACGCACGCATGAGAGCTACGTAGGTGAAAGGTCACGCACGCTGAGAGAGCAGCGTAGGTGAAAAGTCACGCACGCTGAGAGAGCAGCGTAGGTGAAAAGTCACGCACGCTGAGAGAGCAGCATAGGTGAAAAGTCACGCACGCTACAAAGAGCAGCGTAGGTAAAAAGTCACGCACGCTGAGAGAGCAGCGTAGGTGAAAAGTCACGCACGCTCAAGGGTGCAGCGTTCGTGAAAAGTCACGCACGCTACAGAGAGCATCGTAGGTGAAAAGTCACGCACGCTACAGAGAGCAGCGTAGGTGAAAAGTCACGCACGCTCAAGGGTGCAGCGTTCGTAAAAAGTCACGCACGCTCAAGGGACACGCTTCCAACAGGAAGCGTACCTAAGTCTGTATACGCAGCGCTAAAGAGCGCGTGTAGCTCAGGGTGCGTGAGCTAAACAGCTCTGCACACTGCTCACTGTCTTCTCCAAACAGCAAGAGCACCATGGATGAACCCAAGGCTTCAAAACATCATAACTTGGCCATCCGAACTCCAAATCCAGATTTCCAAAGTTCCAACTTGGGTAGAATTGAATGCTCTTCCACTTGGAAACACCAAAACCCATGAAAATCCAACTTAAAGAGATCAAACCATGCAAAATCCGAAAATAGAAATAACTTAGATCTAGAGCAAAGGAGACTTCAAATCACAAAATACCAAGTTCTAATGTTGATCACCATGTCCTAATCTAGCAAATAAACCAAGAAAATAGGGCTCTCATGAAGTGGCAAGGTGCACTTGCCTAGGGTTAGGAGAGTTGTGGAGGAAGGAGAAGAAGAAGAAGAAGAAGAAAATTAATGGTGGAAGTTATGAGGAGAGAGAGTGGTAGGTGGGGGTTATAAAGAGGGTGAGTTGTGGTGGGTTGAGGGGTAGCATAGGTTAAGGTGATCCAACTCACATAAAACCGAACCAATCCAAATAAAACCGAGCCATGCCAAAACCCAAAATACGAGAAATACCGAAATCCCACAAGTTGAGAAAAATAAAAATATATGCCAAAATCCAGATACGAGTATAAATACGAAATACAAAAAATACGGGAAATGAGGGTGACAACATCAGATCGGTCCTAAATTACAGGATCGTATCCGGCGTATAGGCTACCATTGGCCCTCTATGGTATCAGATGCCATTGACTATGCAAGAAAATGCCGAGCATGTCAGATTCATGCAGATTTCATTCACCAACCGTCAAAATTTCTTCATCCAACTGCTGCCTCATGGCCCTTCGAAGCTTGGGGCATGGATGTAATTGGTCCAATCAATCCTCCTTTATCTAAAAGACATCGGTTCATCTTGGCTATAATCAATTATTTCTCTAAATGGGATGAAGCTATACCTTTAGTTGAAGTGAAGACTAGTAGTGTCATCAACTTCATCAAACATCATATGATATATAGATTTGGTGTACCTCGTCGAATTATCCATGATAATGGGCCATAATTTGTCAGTCAGAAGTTTACCAGGTTCTGTAATGACAACAGAATCAATAATGTTGCTTCTACGGCCTATAATCCTGCGGCTAACGGGTTTGCTGAAGCATTCAACAAGACTATTATCAAACTCCTTAAAAAAGTTTGTTTCTATTAACAAACGTAATTAGAGTGAGAAACTTTGAGAATGTCTATGGGCTTATCGCACTACAGTCCGTAATCCTACAGGTTGCACACTTTTTTCTCTGGTATATGGATGTGAAGCTGTCTTACCATTGAAATTCAAATTTCATCCTTGAGAATTGCTATTGCTAATGAACTTACCACAGAAAATAATGATCGTCTCCGACTTCAAGAATTGGAGGCGCTCGATGAGAAAAGGCTACTGGCCCAACAACATATCGAACTTTATTAAGCCTGTATTTCAAAAGCTTTCAATCGCAAAGTCAAAGTGCGAACATTTCAGGAAGGTGAGCTAGTTCTTACAGTCAGACGTCCTATTACTATGACCTATATAAGCAAAGACATGTTCGAAGCAAAATGGAAAGGTCCATATGTGGTAAATAAAGTTTTCTCAAATGGAGCCTACCAGTTAACAGATATGGATGGCAGAGTTGCTATGATGCCTATCAATGGCAAATTTCTCAAGAAATATTATGTATAAAAGTAAAATATTCTTTATTTAGAGAAATAATGTAAATAAAGTTTATTTTATTTCAAAATCAGAAAAAACTTACATAATATCAAGGATGGGAACGAGGATCCGATCCTTCCTGATTAAATACATGATTTGCCAGCAATTCAAACATTTCGTTGTCTGAACATACTAGCAACTCAAAGGCGGCCACCCTTATTGCTTCTTCTTCGACAGTTTTCCCAGGCTCCACCAACTTGGCTATCAAGTCCTGCTTTGGTGCATGAGCGGTTGAGCCTTCACCCACTTCTTTCTGAGGAGGTACTGGAGGTTCAGCAGGAGGCGTCTCGGTCATTCCTTCGATCTTCGGAGCAAATCTTTGGAAGACATTTTGTGCAGAGAGAAAAGAAGTTGACGATACCTACAGAAGTTTTGTTCTATTTATAGACAGAACAACTAGAAGTTCTGCTTCGAAAACCAATGCGACTATTCTTCTTAAAAAAAGTCCAACTGTTCAATCATTCATTCTCTTCCTCGAGAATTGAGACAACTATTCATTCATTCATTCTCTTTCTCGAGAATCGAGATGACTGTTCATTCATTCCCTTCCTCGAGAATCGAGATGACTGTTCGTTCATTTAATGTCTCTTCCTCAAGAATCGAAGTGACTGTTCATTCATTCACTTTCTTTGACTTATCATTCATTAATCCATTAATCTTGGTATTTATTGTTCCTTATTTACTTTATTTTAAATAACAGGAATTCACGTCCCCCATACCTCTGAATTTCGATTATCTACATCAGCAACTTGTCACGTCCTTATTACCTCTGATAAAGTTGTCTATTGAAATAACAGTATTGTTAAACTTTATATTCTGCCACGTCCACATTACCTCTAAGCAGATATAATAAATATTGTTATTTTCTAAATCAAGAAATATATCACGTCCAGCACCTCCGAATATATTTTCTATTCTATTACTTATATCTGTAAACAAGATATGCAACAAGTAATGGAACCACATAAAAAGTTTCTTATTTTATTTCTATTTTAAAAAAGAGATACATTGTAATGAAAAAGACAACAAACTTTGCTTATTCTAGTCTGAAGGATAAGTAATAAGTTCTTCAATTTGCTTCTTCAAAACTTGAACTCTATCATCATGAGAATCTAGCACTCGCTGCTTGGCTTCGACTCTTCCTGATTCAGGATCAAAAGGTTGCAGAGCAGCAGTTTGACGTGCTAATTCTTCATTCTGTAGACATTCAAACTCCTCCTTCTGATGCTTTAAAGCCTCAATTTGATTAACAGCAGCTTGATGCAATTGACTTTCTTATTCTAAGCTCTGCTTGACAGTCTTGAGTTCTGCTTGAAGCTGGGCAATTTTAGCCTCCAGATCAGCAACCTTCTTATCTTCTTCTGTAGCTTTAGTATTATGACTCTCAGTAATAACAGCTGCATCAGCAATTTGAATGTCTAGTTCGGAGGATTGTTTAGTGAAAGCCAGCAAAAATGTCTCAAAATTGGCTTTACTAATTTTTGCTTCTCGAGCCATAGCCTCATATTCTGCGTTTACTAATTGTTCGATATCTCCTCTTTTTAGCTCCTTGTAAGCTTTAATTGAGCCCTCCAGCTCATTCAAAATGTGTTCCAAAAATGTAGCCTGAGCCTCGTCTTCTTGGCTTCGGATACCTCCAATCAAGAATAAAGAGGGAGTTCTGATGGTACTAAAAGGAACATCTCCTCTCTCCATCACTCTATGAACTAAAGGATCCAGAGACGTGAAGGAAGCCACCATGAACTTGTTAGTTGCCATGGCTCCTGGAGTGGCTACTACTTCCGCTAGAGTCTTTACAGTTTTAATTGGTGGAGGCACTTCATCTTGAGCGCTGATGTGAGAAGAGCTTCCCTCCCCTGCTACAGTCCCTATGGGTTCTTCTGCAAATTACATATGTCATTTATATTAGCAATATACAATGTTAAAGGAGCTATGACAAATAGATCATGTTTAAAAATTTACCTGAGCTAGGTATAGCATGAGGAGTCTCAAGAGGTTTGACTGTCTCTGGTTGAAGCTTTGACAGGGTTTCTATAGACATAGCACCTTGACTACTGCTTGCTCCGGATTCAGTTTGAAGTGGCAGAGTCATTGGAGTTTGATCTGCTAATTCTGCTGCCACTCCAGACATCTCAGGTTTTTCAGTGATTATGGGATCATCGATATTGGGGTTGATATGTTCTTCATCGATAATCACATTCTCCTCATCTTCAGCCATTAAGGGATCTTCATCAGGTGGGAGTTCCTGAAGTGATGGTACATCCACTAAAATTTGTTTTTCTTTAGTGATGTTATTCCAATCATCATCATATGATTCATCACCAAAGTCACAATCAGCTAAAGCTTCGATCATCGCCTCTTCAGAATGAGTAGACTCTTGGTCTTTCGGAGGATCTTGTGGAAGCAAAACCTTTTCTAGAGAGGTAGCTTCGGAGGATCCATCTTGTGGAAGCAAAACCCAGGGATGGTGAAGCAATAGCCATCCGAATAGATAGGTGTATGGCATCTCGGTACGAGAGAAATCTTGTCTCGCCGCTTTGTCATTTAGCATGGTCTGTACAAAAGAACGCAATCTTGCGTTCAAGCGACAGGTCATGGCCGATAGGAGATCCATCTTGTATCCAAAGACAAGACGTGCTGCAGCAAACAGGACGTCCCGATGGAATCTAGTGACTATACTGGCTCTTGGAACTATAAAGCGCCATAGCCATAAAGATAGAAAACCCGCTAGCTGGGCCTCTTGAGACATGGATCTGTAACCCTGTCTAAGGTAACTCTGAAGAGTGTTGCCAGCCTTGAACGGATGCAAATCCTTATTTAGCGTGACATCTCCATGATCATGTTGCTCCATCAGGTATTGCATGTCGCTCTGGTTGAAGGGTTCAAAGAAACGATGAGCACATGCTTGACTTTCAAGTGGCTTGTCCTCCCGTGCATGACCCAAGAAGAGATATGGCATCCACTTGGTGATATAACAAGTACCTGTAGTGGCACTTTTGTAGTAGAGCGAGAAGATCTTATAGTGACACAGTAATTCTTGGAAGACGGCGATCATTTGAGGGTTCTCCTCTGCCATAGCATCCAATTCATCATTTGTGGGCACATACTCTTCGTATAGATTATCACCCTTTGGTAGGTGAGAGAGATATTCCATATCATGAAGAGCAAATCCTATTTATCCATGGGGAGTTATAAAAGTCCCAGTGCTTTCATTATACCTCTCTACTAGAGCCAAGAACATATGAGCGTTCGGGCGAATGCCATATACTGTAGTCCAGATAGCATTGTACAGACCCAGATCGAGGAGCTTGTCCTTGAATTGGTACAAAATCTAAATAGACAAGCTGCTCCAGCTCTTCATATCTTGGTTAACCAGACCTATCATACGCATAGCGCAGTCTGGATATCTTCCTTCAGCTTTTGCAAATGTATTTGCAAAAATAGGTATTCTGACAGGAAGGAGCAGGAAGGAATCCTCGGGAGGGATGCAGCTTGGCTTCAAACCTCTTAAATGTGTACTGTACTTTTCAGAAGTACTGTAAAAGAGGTCCCTATACTTCGGACCCATTCTGTAACAGATTTTGACGACTCTCGCTTGCTGAATGGGAGTCAGATCCCATGACATTCTTCTGGGATAGCTGGCAAAAGCATATTGGGATAATGCCATAGACCTTGATATTTCTGTGAGGTATATGACTTTATCCTCATTTGTGAAGATTCTCTCCTCTTTTCTGGTCTTAGGCTGGAAGATCTTCTTGATAGCATCCTCGAATAGAAAGACAGGTTTCTTGTGGACCACAGTATCCATACTTTCAAGAGGCTCTCCGTTTATTAAGCTCAGCAAGGTTTGGCTCTCTTGAGCCATGAGCAGGGTTCTTCGTGCTTCAGGACCATCGTACTGAGGGAATGTGACATGAGACAAATTCTCATTGTACTCCGGGACATTGAATGCTGAAGCAAATCTTTCAGCATTAGGGTCTTCTCTGAGATCAACTGCAAAAAAATACATGAACAAAATTTTTTAGAAGCAACAAGAGTGTACAACTTTATAAAGAGCAAAACAATTAAGTTGTACAAACTATTAAGTTGCACAAACATCCTAGGTTCCGCCAACAATTAAGTTGTGCAACATCTTGAGTTGCACAACATTCTGAGTTGTGCAACATCTTAGGTTGCACAACAATTAAGTTGCACAACATTCTGAGTTGCGCGACAACCTGAGTTGTGCAACATACTGTGTTGCGCGAAACTTAAGTTGCGCAACATCTCAGGTTGCGCCACATACTGGATTATGCCTCAACTTAGTTATGCAATATTTTTGATTGCGTAAAAAACTAAGTTGCACAACAGCATACGCAACACGGTTCGTAAGAACAAACAGTGTTCAAATAAAGCAACCACATCCTAAGAAGGGGTGGCGCAAAGTTCGTAATGCACCAAATACTCTAAAAAGAGGGGCGCAAGTCAATTTCATCCTCCATAAGTTCAATTTGTTCAACTTTGATTACCTTCCAGAGCAGGGTTTGTTGTCTCTCATCGAGAAGAGGCCGGCGCATACTGTGGCGCGTGAGTCGAAGGAGCACGAGTCGAAGGGGCGGCGACGCCCTTCCCTTTGTCGGCGGCGGTCTTCTTAGGGGCCTTGTCGACGAGAGAATAGTCGGAGAAGAAGGTTGCAAGGATTCAAAGAAGATTAAAAGCAAATGTAAAGAGTTACAATCGGCGAAACAAGGGTTATTTATAGCCTAAAAGATAGAATCCTAACAGTCACCTTAAGTTGTGCATGAAAAATCGTAACAACTTGCAACAGACTGCGCGATATAGACGCAACTTGACTCAGTCATTGTCATAATTCAAAGTATTTCGAAGTTTTATAAAATTTCAAAATTCAAAAACTTTGAAGGAGGTCTTGTAGAGCCTAAAAAATCAAGTTGCGCCATGTTTTTACTACCCTGCAATCAAGTTGCGCCCCAGAAATCAAGTTGTGCCACTGTTTTGAAGCTTAGAGGATCAAACTGTGCCACTGTTTAGGTTGCGCCTGACAACAGACTGCGCCCAAATCACATTGTGTCTAAGCCTATGTGGCGTCTGACAATAATTTCCATCATTGCCTGACAGCACTGACAGCCAACAGCATGATAAACGAAGAAAATCTCTTCGAATCCCTCAATGTGTGCCGCTCGAGACGATTTGATTGACAGCTGTCCTGCACACCCTACAAGTTGCACCTAGGCACAATTCGAATAAATTCCCTGCACACCCTGCAAGTTGCGCCCAGGCACAATCTGAATAAATTCCTCTTATACATTCAAAAGCTGCCACGTGCCTATGCACTGGGTTGTGCCTAGGCGCAACCCAATCAGGCGTAGTTTGACTTGTTGACTGAAGCTCGCGCAACCTGATAAAGTTGAGACAACTTACATTCTAAAGTAGGATAACGTGGCACACACTACAAGAATTTCTACTTTTTCCAGCAAAACATATTGTTGCAAAAGATGATTAATTTGTTATAAAAAGGTATTTGCAACAAAACTGTTTCGTTATCCAATTCGTCGCCATATGTGCGTACCAAAAGGTCTTTTGCAACGATTTTTTGGTTCGTTGCAAACTTAGCAACAAAATAGTTCTCATCGTAAATAATTTTTTTTACAACAAATTTTTTTGTTATAAATAATATTATTTACAACAAATAGTTTGTTGCCTATAGTACTTTATGGCAACAAAATGGTTTCGTTGCACGTATTTTTATTTGCAACAAATATTTTTGTCCCTTTGTACTTCTATTGGAAACAAATTTTTTGTCACAAACACTATTCTAGTTGTCTCAAAAGTTTAAGAAAATTCATTAAAAATGAATATTTTCAACAAAAAAATTTGTTGCAAAAATTAGAAAATTTTTGTTGCAACAAAATAATGTAGTGCATCTAGTTGATTCTTTATTACCTGGCAATTAATATTAATTCTAATACAAGACTATATAAATCTTGTTGTAACAAACAATAAAACACCTTAGAATAATTCATTTCATTAAAATAAAAGAGTTAAAAAGATCCATTCACATTCTTTGCTAATACAGCTGATACATTGCATAAGGACAAGTTCTAAGACTTGTATCAAGTTTCTATTCAACAAAAGTGTAATAACAAATATTCCCTAATTTCATGTCTAAAAAAATGACTGTTCAGCTTCTATTGTGATTGCATAAGTTTAGTAGCTTCCGTAGCAACATTGAAATGTTGTCCCAACCACCTAAGGTATCTTGAGCTTTGCTGCTGTAAAAGTCTTTCCTCGAACATGCAAGCCAACCTACAATAAATTATATGATAACACATTAAAAATAGATATGAAATGATCCAATAATGTATAATATATAAACAACAGTATTTGTATACATTATTTTAATTTTGACAAGATATAAGCAAGTGCATGTACATATAGGTGCAAAGGAGTGCATAAGTGACAATTTGTCACCCATTTTACAGAAAATATTTGAGAGACATCTATATTCAACGAAGGAGGCAAAAACTTTTTACTGAAGATCAAAAGAGATTCAATATTCAAGCATAAAATGACCCGTACAAACTTTGTAGCTTTTCCTAATTTTTTTAGTAATTAAAAATTGATTGTAAGAAACTAATACAGAAATTGTAGCAAAGGAAACATAAACAACTGTAGCAAAAGTAACAAAGTAAACAAAGATAACAAAAAACTTACCAGAGCTTAAGGTTGTGTGCCCCCAAAACGTGACATGAAAGTCTCAATAGGTCAAGTAGGCTGGCAACATTACTACAATTTTTGGAATGCTTGCGAGTTCCATGTCATAACTGTTTGAAATGTTGACACCTTAAAGATGCTTTAACAGAGGGGTTTTACATGTCTTAAGAATCATGAACAACTCCCTAAAAATTAACTGATATGATAAAAAAAAAGAAATACGATTAAGAGACTTGGATAGGTGTCTTGAAATTTTTTGGAAAGCATGGACAATTACCTCGCCGCTTCCAGAAAATGGCACCGTCCTGCAGTAAGCGTCGCTGCGGCGTTGACCTGCTCTCAGCCTTGCCAAGCCGTCGCTCGTCCTTCCGTCAACCGCGTGCAGCAACTTCCGACCTTCAGCCCGACGACAAAGAGGGTACGTACAAGAGGAGAGAGAGAAGAGTGGAGCCGAGCAGAACGGAGCGGAGGGAGAGGGGAGTTTTGGTAGAGAGCGAATTTTAATAAGAGAGGGTGGGAGAGAACGTCTTCATCGTTGAGAATTTTAGGGAAAATTTGAGGGAAACGAAATTTTGGGGGGAAATTGAGCGGGTGAGCGGCTATTTTGGCTGGGATTAGAGGAGTTAGCGCGGGTTTTAAGGGTTTTGTTATGTAAATTTTTGTGAGTTATAAATTTTTCTAAACCAATTTTATAAGGATCCTTTTTGCAAGGAAAATTATTTTGGTGCGAAAGGGACATTATCCTATTGCAATGATAAAAATTTGTTGTCAAAAAAATTAGTAATTTTTGTCATGATTAGGTTTTGTTGTAAATAATAATTTTTTTTTGCAAATAAATTTACCATTACTTTTTACGAACGGGAATAGAGAGCCCTTAACTATTTGCAACGAAATATTTTGAACAACCTACTCTTTGTTGCTTAAAAATTGCAAATCCAATTTTTGCAACAAATATATAAATGTTGTTGCAATTAAATATTTCTTGCAACAAAATAAATTTTGTTGCAAAATGTCATTTTTCTTGTAGTGTGTACACATGCCACTAATCTCTCAAAACGTGTCCACTACTTTGTACACGACCATGCGCATCTCAATCATATGATGCCACGCATCTAAATACAGTTAGTACACGATTGTGTAACTGAATGGAAGTTGGCACAACATGTCATGACCCACACCCGAGGTAAGGGTACGAGTGCGTAACAGCGTCCCAGCCTATGCCGCAAAAACGGCGTAGAACGCTGTCTAGGTCTACCATCTATCGATAATTATAATATCAAAACCTGTCGAGAATGGTCAACTCCGAACGGAGGACAAGCAATGACAATATAATATACTCAATCACAAACTCTAAGAATGACGATAGATAATACTGAAAGATAAAGACAACAAGATTTATAAATAACATCCTGAAAATCCAACACAGAATAATACAAGTCCATAATCTCTGAGTCAACAATCTCAAACAGATAACTAACAATGATAACAAGCCAAAGTAATCTAGAGACAGAGTCAAGTACTATACTAAAATCAACTAACTATACCAAGACCTCATCTGCTAGAGCTAGCCCATGCTGCACTAGGGTATCCAACTCTATACCAACCACATCATGAGGACCGTAATAGGTAGGGCACTCCTCCTTATCTTCTGTAATATTTTCAATAGGTCCAGTCAGGACGGGAACGAGTACAAAATCTCAAACAACAGTCCTAGTTATACAATATTAAAAATGTAGCAGTAGATAGAGAGAATATACCAGGTAAAGTAGACCGTACATGCATCCTGGCAGAGTATATCAAAACTGTAATGAGATAAGGCAAGAGAACAATATATAACATGTATGAAATCTGGAACTGCTATCTATGTGAGTTTAGCACTAGTTTCAACATGTGATCGACTTAGAACTTGATACAATGTTTGACCTGGCTAATCATACGTGAGTGTATGATTAACACTATACAGTAAGGATACAATGGTGATACAATGATGATACAATATGATACTGTGGGGTATTGATCGCATATCTACGCTAACACCCCCATCCCTGACTAATATAGCGGATCCAGTCATGACACATCATGACACGCATTCTCTGGGAAGTAGTGCTCCTTCACAGAAATCGTGTCTATACAATGAACAAGGAAAACAAGGAAGTCTTGCACAAGGCATACCATATATAAGAGGAATAACATCTTATGACGGGATCCAGACAAATATCAATCCGTGTGAACAATGTGTCAAGAGAACAAGGATATCTATACTAAATACTAGAAACAAAGACGATATCATAAAACAAAAATATTATCAGAGAATGTACTTGCATGTCACCCTGTATGACTGATATAAATAGATGTCTGAACTGGTGTCACAGAGTCCTATTAGAGTAAAACAGGTTATAAAGTACTCAAATTGTAATAATGGAAATCTTTAATGCAAACTACATGATTCTAAGTCAACTAGGTCGAAGTCAACTCTTGGTCAACTTTGGTCAACTGTCTAGGTCAAACTAGGTCAAAGTCAACTCTTGGTCAACTTTGGTCAACTGTCTAGGTCAAACTAGTTAAGGTTTGGTCAATCTTAGTCAACAAGGTCATGCCATATCCAATTAGGTCACACAAAGTCAACTGGGTCAAAGTAGGCCAAAGTCTAGTTATTTCTAAGGTACCTAGCCTAACTAGTCTCTAGGATATAATCACAATGTATATATACACTAACTAGTGTATATAGGGCAAGCCTATAGGAAAACCTACCTATACCATACAAACCATAAACTAAGCCTCTACAAGATCCTATACAACCAGTCATAACTAAAATCAAAACCATATCAAATCCTATACATATAGCTTAGGCTACAAAGCATACAACTTACAAAATATATATATATTCACACAAAGAGGGAAAGGGAGTATCATGCATACCTATACATATACAAACTGGACAGTAGAGGGGAGGGGTCTGTGAGTGAGTAGAAAGTGAGTGAGAGAGGGACACTGTACAGCAGTGAAGGCTCAGGGTTGTGTGTGTATGGGGGGAAACAATGTAAATGGGTTATAGGGAAAGGTTTCAGGTTTCATGTTTCAGTACGTGGGGGGTTTAACTAATGCAGTTGACACATATCAACACAAACTATATGACCTAAACTAACCTCAGTTAGGCCTACTTCATTTTCAGAACCCAGGTTATCTCATGATAGGTTCATACTTAATTTGCAATTTAGTTTCAAGTGAAAAGTTTCAATATGTTCAGTCTTGAACATATGGAATTGGGAATGAACTTATCTGTGAAGAACCTCAACCAACAACAAATGAATCCTAGGTTTCATTCAATCTCAGATTTAAATCAAACCTCAGTGATCATATAATTCAATTTGACATACTAAATTAAATTCAAAACTCAGTCTTCTACAACCCAATCTCAGTTTTCAAAACCCATTTCAATCCCCAACCCCTAAATCAGTCCCATTTCAGTTTTAAACATTGCAATCTCAGTTATAAACCCAAGTTTGAACTAACCACAGTTAACTAACCTAGGTAGGTAGTATAACATCTCATTTGGAATCTCTAAATCGAAATTACCTCTTATAAACTCATTTTCGAAAAGCCCACTGTGTATCAGTAAAATCCTATATTCAAAACAACATAACAGTTTCAGAAATTTACAGTTCGACCAAAAATTAAATGCTAAAACCTAGTGAAACACAAAAACAGGTGTTTAAGAAAGTCTTCCACATGTAGACGTGTCATGGGGGAGTGCAATCGTGTCCAAACAGTGGACACGAAGTGTCCAAATTTATACAAACAAGGTGTATCAGCCTGTGCGTTCAGACTGGATCGTGCAGCCATGTCGAGTCCAATAGGACACGACACGTGCATGCTCGTGTCTCGGTGGTCGTGTCTAGGTGTTCACCTAGTATAGGGCTACGTGCACAAGTGCCTGTAACGTGTCCAAGTGTCCAAAAAATTTACAGTGTATCAGTGTCGATTTCTCGACTGTGCGCGCAAGGCTCGATTCAGTGCACACACAATTTCTCCGTGCACACTGATCGAGGGATCACAAAATTTCTTGGGCATGGTGTCAGTTATTGCCCGCACCCACCCACCAATTTTCAGGTGTCGAGGTGTCGTGTCGTGTCCGCTAGGACACCCGAGCAGTAGGACAACCGCACGAGTCCCGTGCGGTGTCTCATGCTGCGTGTCCAAGCCTAAAAACAGTGTCAAAACCTACCTAAAATCGATTTAGTCAAATTGGGTTGTAATCTACACATAATAAGCTTCCAAAATATATAATTTGTTTTGAAAAGCAAGAACAAAAAGTCCTATAAGGAATTTTATCGAACACCCAAATAAATACACCGATACGTATCTGATACAGACACGAAATGGACACGATTTCCTACCAAACTTGGGCTACACCTAGGGGAACCCTAAATAGATGCATCTATGGAAAGAAATTGGGAATTTATAGGTGTTTGTAGGGTTTTACCTATTGAGGGTGAAACCTTAATGAAAAGAGCCTCTACTCGACGTCTTCCTTGATTTGCTACGGTTCAAACATCCTCCAACCTTGCTAGCAAGCCCCACAAGTCTCCTCTAATATGGGGATGATGATGCAATTGATTTGGCTCAATTTGGGCTCAATTTAGATATTATGGGAGAAGATTAGGGAAGAACAAAGTAGGGTTTTCAAGAAATTGTAAAAGGAGGTAATTGTTTCTAAGTGTGACACTTATAGGAGGGGGGCTTGTATGGCTATTGAAAAGAGTAGGGTTAGGGTTTTAGATGAGTGGTTGAGGTTCTTCCACCCTATTTCAAGCCTTCCTATTGGTTCTAGGCTTTCTTTTTCACAAATATCCCAATGGTAAATATCCTACTATGAAATATCTAGATATTACTAACCTTGTCATGTAATGGATATTTCTAATCTAATCTCTAGGCCCATGGTTAACCTATAGATTAGGGAAATTCTAGGTTAAGGCCCTAACTATCAATTAGCACATTACTAAAAGGCCAAAATCCATAATAATCCAAAAGTCACCAAATGACCAAAATACCCTTAGCCTAGAAAATGGAAATTTGCTAATCTAAACACTTGGTTAGGTCTCCGTGGTCATGGTTAATCTCTATGCTAAACAGTTTCTAGGGTTGTACTAGCAAAACACCCAAAATCATAATACACTAATTAAAATAGTATTAAATAATTAAAATTCACTAAAATTATGGAAAACTGAGAAATGACAAAATTACCCTTGATTTTGAAAACAGGTAGTTGCACAACATAAGGTTGGCACAACCCAAAGTGGCGCAGTCCAGCCTCGCGCATATCAGAATAACTGCTAAAACAGTTATTTCCATAACTCTATAAATAGAGTTTCCAATCATTATCAAAGCATCACAGAGATCAAGAACTCTTGTAAAATTGCTGTTGCATTCTCCAGAGGCTTTAGTCTTTAAGTTCATATAGTCCAAGGGATAAAATGATCGTCTTCTGATCAGATTCCTAAAGTTGTACTTCCCCAGAATTTATTGTACTTTATACGATTCTTTGTAAGTTTGTTATAAACTTTTTGTTTTTGCAAACACAAGGTCCAACTCTGCTTGATGAACGCCAATACTTTTCCTCTTTCGAGCCAGGGTCTTGGATCATTGGCGAAGGACCTCCTACTGGTCCCTTGACTTATCCAACTCACTCTCGGCGAAGGCCAATGTCTCTTCTAGCTGCCGAATCTGCTCCCGGAGGGTCTCATACTGTTCCTCCAAGGCTGTTCGACGGCAGACCTGAACCTCTTCGGCATCGGTCACCTTTTTAATTTTGGCTTCAACCTCGACAAGTTTGCGAGTTAGAGCCTGACGTCTCTGCTCATGACAGGAAAGTTCAGTAGCCATTTTCTCTAGCTCTACGACCGCCAGGGGCAGAAGACCATGCTCAAGATCTTAAAGCTCTGAGATGGTGGATTCCAATTTTGTCAGGAGAGCCTCTATCACGTCCTCCTTTACCTCATACTCTAGATATTCGTGCAATGCCCCTAGTTGGGCCCTTACTACGGACCGAGCTTGTCTAAGCGATTGGTTGTCCTGCAAGACACCCTCTATGCCACGCTTGAAGGCATGACGAATGGTACCTAGGATGAGGTTGGCATAGTAGGCATTGTTATCCAAACCCATTGGGGTCATCGGAGATGCTGCGATAGAAGGTCCCGGAGCAGCAGCAGCTAGTATATGACTGGATATTGTAGCTGGAGCAGGTGGTGCCATGACTGAACGGAGGCCGTCGGCAGGGCAGGGACGGTACGTGCCAACGCTGTCTGATGCATGGTCGGCTCTTCAATAGGCTCCCTCGCCGGTTCTTCAATAATTTATGTAACTAAAGCTGTTTAGACTGGCGCTTGAGCAATCTCAGTGACTGACTTCTCGATAGTCGCTGCGACCAACTCCTCAGTGGTCTTCTTAACCAGTTCTTACACAGCTGGCTCGTCAACGGTCTCCTCGACCAACTCCATAGCAACGGGCTCGATGGTAGCCTCTTCGAGCGGTTCTGTAATGACTGCATTGAAGGGCTCTTCAACAACCAGTTCCTCAGGGATCTTCTCGACCGATTCTTCCATAGTCTCCATGATCAGGCTTTTAATGGTTTCTTCGACAGACTCATCAGCAGCCTCAGTGGTCGCCATCTCAGTGGCCACCTCGACTGGAGCCTCAGTGATTGGCTCGTTAGCAGCCTCCTCGAATTGCTCTTCCATGGTCCCTCCGGTCGTCTCCCCAAGGACCATATTAGACAACTGTTCAATCGCCTTCCGTGCCATTTTCATAATAACCTCATTGACTAACTGCTCGATGGTCATCTTGACTGGCTCTTCAATAGCTCGACCAGCTAGCTCGTCAACTATTTTTGTCGTTAAACCTCCGACATTCTCTTCAACCGCTTCCTGGGGCCGACTTATGATGAATGCCAAGGGTAATTCATCAATTACTGGTTCCTTCTCACCTCCTTAAGGAGGAGGTTCCGCAGGAGAACCACCAGCAGTGCCTTCAATATCCTTGACTGGGCGACCCATCTCGGGTATGGATTCTCGAGATGCGCCTTCGTTTGCTACAGGACCGACCTCGGGTATCACTACGGGTCCACCCGCAGAAGCCACTTCTTGGTCTGAAGCCATAAGCTACGAAATAGTCTCAGCTGCTACAGCTGTCGGATCCTTCTCAAGAACACGAACCTCCTCGGACCTTGCGACAAAGGCGATTCTCTTTTCCCTCCTCGAAGAAGGGCCTTCGACATGCCGAGGGGTAGTAACCCTAACCGCCGGACATGGTTGCCCCCTGAGGGGCAACTCCAAAAGAGTCTCTTCAGGAAGTTCCCTGAGTGTCTCTGACCACCCTAACTTCTCCTTGACCTGCACCAGTAAAACAGTGATAAATGAAAAGTCATGGGTAAAACTTCAAATAAAAAAAGACTGAAATATACCTGTAAAGATGAGCCAACAGGCGGAACACCCTGCTGCGATAAATTGTGTCGCCTAGGTTCCACCATTTAATCCTCTTGGCAGGAGGAGGGCTCGCCGCCGAAGAAGCTTGACGCTTGGGCAGGAAATTTAAAGGCGCCGCATCCTCCTTTCTTTCCCGAGAAGCACTAGAGCCATCAGAAGACCTATCGATCGCAAATGTGAACTCTTGAGAGGCCGACTGGGGTCTTTCGAACTTCGTGCACACAATAAAACTCTGCTCTCGGTCATAACCTGAAGAAAAGTTGTTCACTAAGCAGTACAACTTTACCGCGGAATATAAGATACGGGTCTTCCCATGCATCGCAGGGATTGTATGTTGCCCCAGTAAATCTAACATTATAGTAGCACCATACACGGACACCATCCAACAAGCTGCCTCATAATCAAGACAAGGGCTTGGGTTGTTCATCATAGTCTGGCTGTAGCCGAACTATCGCGCGACTCGGCTCGGCAGATAAGGCTCCAGGTATACCTTATTATGGTTCCGATATACTAGGTACAAAGGACGAACGGATAATAACCAACGAAAGGCACCAGTAGTTAGCTCGTCCCTTTCTCCCTCTTGATCGACTATCTCATCACCTGCAAAGTAGCCACCATGAGAAGGCAAAATTATGTTGAAACTATAGCCGTCCAAGCGGTTTAATGCCCGCCTGCAGGCATGAACGCCGTCATGGACCCACTTCGCCCAGTGAAAGTTTCACAAGGACGCGTCTTCCACCTCGTAGCCCTCAATGGTCGTAGAAATAATTAAACCAGTGTGATGCAGCGCTAACCAAGCCACCAGATAATGGTAGGGAAACTACGCTCGAGGGAATTTGCTGTCGCACCCACGATATTCAATTATTTTCTTCGAGAGTTCTTGCAAACCTCGAAGTGTGTTGCATGCCATAGCAGGGAGCATGGCAAGAGAATGCCCAAAGGCCAATTTCACAGCCGGTAGGATAAGCTCTCGATTGAGCCGTCCCATGGATCCCAAGCCTCCAGGCACCACGGCCTTTCTTAACCACATCATCAAAAAGGCAGCCAGTGCCACTTTTTGGCTCACGACAGTCAAATTTTAACAGAAATAATTATGGACTATAGAGGTGGGTTTCCCCTCAACGTCCAACGAGTGAGCTGAGGCTTTTGCCTTCACTATCATATCTTCCACCTCATTAGTAGTATACGCCCTGCGAGTTGTAAAACAAACCATTCCAGGCTCTGACGGTTCCTCCTTAAAGAAGTACTTCTTCCATGTATTAAGGTGAGGCTGACCCTTCGCAAAGTCCTGACGTACATACTCCTGATGATGGCAGAGCAATTCTTTGTACACTTCCATAATCTCAAGATACTTATTCTCCAGTCCCATGAGCTCGCCTTGGCTAGGGTTGTACTCCTCATACGGGTACTCACCCCAAGGCAACTTTAAAATTACGAACGTCTCATGGAGAGCCAATTCCATCTCTCCGTACGACATAAAGAAAGTCCAGGTGTGGTGATTATACAACTCCAATAAGGCCAAGAACAAGGACTAGTTGATGGGGATGCCATGTTCAGCAGCCTTTATAGCACGGCGTAAGCCGGTACCCGCTCAGTTCCTTTTTAAAGTACCCAATACCCATCGGGTCAAGTCACTCCATTTCTTGTCAGGGTGAACCCAGCCCTCGACCTGAAAGGACCCCGTTGGATACGTGCAACCGACCGCCATAAGCCTATTTGCAAAAATGGAAGCCCCGAATGGATGTACATCCGCGGAAAGATTGCTGAGCATATGATCGGGGAGAAACACCCGCAAGGTATACGTGGCCATACTTAAAACATCTTTTCTCTTGGAACTCTTGTCTACCATGAAGCAGCCCATGATTAAACCCCCTTGACTCGGGGTCGGGTCCTACTCCATACAATATTTTTCGACAAAGCAGGAAAAGACCGACATCGGTAGGTGTCAATCGGTCGCCAGAACATATAAAGGAAGGCCATGGTTCTCAAAATACCAGTCTGTTTTGTGTTCTAGGAGTTTTGTCTCCCTTAAAACCAGCTGGTCGCCAAAAAAAATTGAGGATTTAGCATCCCCGCACCGACATAAAAGGAGGGTGTTAATCTGTCATGATCCAACATATGATAGAAGTAGCCATGACGATGTTCTTGTATCTGATCCAGTCGTCCTGCTGGTTGATCTTCGGCAATCAACATCCTGGCCGGCTCGATGAGCTCTTTATTGATATTTGTTCCAAGTACGCAGACGGAGGAGTAAAAAAACTTCATTAAAGAGGGAGGTGGTCACGAAAACTACACAAAAGAAGAACAGAAGTCTGAGATATTTTTCTGTGAAACAAGCATCCATACAGGTAGCACTTAGTAACATCGCATTTCAGCAAGCTAGCATCCGCACAGGTACGGCTTTGTAATACTACGCTTCAGCAAAAAAGTATCAGTGCAGACACTACGTCGCAAAACTGTGTTTCAGCGAGAGATCATCCGCACATGTACTGTATAGTAATCCTGCGCGTCAACAAAAACTTCAGCACATTTTATAGTCATTACTTCATAAAAGTAACGACCATGCGCATCGGTTGATAAAGCTTCAGTACATCTACAGACACTCCTCCGAAGAGCAGTGCCCATGCACATCAGCGAGAAGAACTTCAACATATCTACGAGATGCTACTCCGAAGAAGTAAAACGCTCATGTGCATCAGCGAAGCATAGAACACCTACTCGTATTAGGCGGTCGCACGTCGGCGTGCACTACGATATTGACGGCCGGAAAGTCATCATCCTCGACGGCCTCTGAGATTGGCCGCTTCCCTCTAGCCTTTCTTGTGCTCGCCGTTGTTGCCTTAGGAGCTTTCGGGGTTCTTGATCTCTTGGGAGCCATGGCGGGAAAGTTAGGGTTTGAAGGAAGGAGAAAGCTCTGACAAAAGCTTCAGTTAAAAGAAAGGACAGAAGAAAGAAAGTTTTTCTCTCTCTAAATAGTCTCCTACTTATAAGAGGAAGCCACATTAGCGAAATACTTCATATTCAATGAGACTCTTCGAACGTCATGGGAATTAAGAGTTGAGATCATGATGACCGTTACCATCAGCTTTTAATAAAACAACGGCTCAAGGCATTTAATGCTAAAGGCTAATCGTGACGACATCATGTCAGCAAGCGTACCGTGCACTTTTTGTAAAGGACACGTGTCATGCTTCTGTTCAAAGTATTCCAAGCTTGATTCAAGTTCGAAAAACTTTTAAGGGGGTTTTGTAGAAGCATGAAAATAAGCTCAACAATTATAGAAGCGCAGATGACAATAGTCGCTGCATATACTTCACAAAAGTGTAGTTGGTCAAAAGCGCAGATAAGTAACAAAGTCACAGAAGACGAACAGAGAAGCAGTGCATAAAAATAAGTTCTTTATTAAAATCATGTCTATAAAGATCTATTACAGATTCTTCATGATTACAAATAAAGACTATATACCTAAAGGAGCAATGCTACAGTTACAACCAAACATTTACAACCTTCTTACAACCACTCACCCATTTCTGACATGTGGGCCAGGTGGTGGCCTGGCCCACATGTCAGCAAATAGGTGTAAGTTGTAAGAAGGTTGTAAAAGTTTGGTTGTAAACCAAACATTTCCCATGCCTAAAGTCTACAAGCGTACAGTCTTCAGAAAGTACACAGCCCCCCAAACGCATAGTAGTGTCAGAGCAAATTACTTTCTCGTCAGAGCGAGCCACTTTCTAGTCAGACGCGGGATATCACGACCCGCACCCGCTTTTCGGACGCGAGCTCGTGAGCAAGCCATCTACGTATCGAGCGGACTCCAGCCCGACTCGAGTACGTATAAGCTGTCAAGGTCATGGTTTCATATCTAATCTAAACTATATCTTAATCCACATGAATCATATAAACAAGAATGAACAAGTATGGGTCATGGTCTGTAGCCCATTAGCATATTGTTCGATTAGACTCCAAGAATGATATGAGTCTATAAATAAACAGAGTATATCATGGTACAGAATATAAAGCACGAAAAGATAATAAAGAAATAACACAAACAAATACCTGTATCATAGATCGTAATCCTCCACCATCCCGCTCTACTAACTAACTCCATGCAATCACTAAACCTGAAGAGATCATCAGGTCCTCAGAGGACTAGCAAGATACATAAAACATGCCTATCTAACAGTTTAATCACGTAATAATATAACCGAGGTATAAACAGGATCTAGACATGAGACTGACAAGTGGCTACTGATAGGTAACTATGAACATGGACACGGTATCAAGTATGCATAAATGAACTGCTGGTAGATCAATGGATACCAACCCTCTCCCCGATTGTGGACTCGCAGGTCAGTTTCAAGACAAGTCACTCTCGCCTCGATTGTGGACTTGCAGGTGCAAAGGACAACCCTCGCCCCGATTGTGGACTTACAGGTTGTTTCAAGACAAATCACCCTCGCCCCGTATGTGGACTCGCAGGTGAAAAGGCAACCCTCGCCCCGTGTGTGGACTCGCAGGTTATGGGAAAAATAAGGAATAGCCGTTCACTCACATATACTTGCAGACACGACTCAGTCAAGACACAGGTGAAGACACGACACGACCCAATCATGATACACGAGAGAACCAATCCAATACGAACCACAAGGTTAACCATGTACATAGACTATATCTATACTAGCAAGCACAATATACGAATCACAAGTAATAACCAGCTAGTAAAACTATATACTAATAGAAGTATGCATGTAAATAAACTGTAGATGGAGGCAAGGTATACTTGCCTGGATGTTGCACGCAGAATCCCACAAAATAGTCAACCGCCAAGCCATAGAGTCAAATCATCACAACTGTCTCCAAAAGCTGAAATAAATATTACCAATGTTCTCAGAATAGTCAAATTAGCTAGAATTGCCTGTCCTTAAGTCCAATTCTGGCCACAGGGGCAAAACGATAATTTCGGGCAAAAACGATGTCTGCCGTTGGACCCGCTTTGCACCGAAAAGCGTGCCAGAGTCAATGGTGTCTAAAGTCATCAAACTACATGTCTACGGATCCAGTTTTCCGATACGAACCCAACCGTAGTCCAAAGTTGGATTTCGGCGGGCCGTGCACAAAATTGTCCGTCGAGTCGGACCGTAGGGCCCACAAAATGGCGATTTTATCAACGGTCTCAAAATCGGACCAAACTTGGCATACAGGACCAAAAAACGATACGGTCCTGCTGGCGCAAGTTTCGTCTCGATCTGACGAGCGTGCACAAAGTAATTGAGAAATTTGCAAAATGCACGATACGGTGAATTTCGACGGATACGCATCAAATTCGTCGCACACACACGACCAATTTGAATTCCGTCAAAGCCCACACGAACACGAAGCCGTTACGCACCTTTCGATACTTTTTGTGTGCGACCAAGTCGCCCGGTTTGATGGAACGCACGTGGTATCGAAGAGATTTTTAGAATTTCTATTAATTAAAAACATATTTTTTTGGAAACTTTGGATTCAAAAATAATTGCATACAGTGCATAAAATTTTAAACCACCAGAAGGAGATGGAAGAGCTATATGGGGTCTAGAATTTCTATTCAGAAGTTTCCCAAAGACTATTGCTAGATTGATCAGGATTCCTCTCCAAACGTGGGGGTTTGGAATGGTTTCGATCGTCAGGAAACGATATGTTTTCAGGTTTTTCGAGTTGAATTGCCGACTCGATGGGTCGTTGCCTCGAGGAAATATTGGATGGGTCGTAAAGAGGGTCATGTGGACTCTCCTCGGGGTTTTCAGATATCAAAATCGGTCGAGTATACGTTAAGAAAAATAGGAAGGAACAGGGGATACCTGCTGCTGTTGCTCGGCCTGTGCTCTGTTACGCACGCCCTGTGTGGCCGGCCTCCGGCCTGGTGCGGCGGCGCTCGGCCGCGGGGTGGCGACGACGGCGAGCGGCCGCCAGGGTGGCTGGGGTGAGCGCGACGAGGGAGTTGGGTTAGGGTTTTTGAGTTTCGTCGAAATCCTCTTCACCCGATCTCTGCATATATATATATATATATATATATATATATATATATATATACACGGTTCTTTGGTTTGCTCAGTTTCCTCGGCTGGGCTCAGCTCCTTGGTGGACTGGCTGGGTTTTATGGGTCGGGGGTGGCCTGTGCAGGTTGGGGATAACTGGGTTGCTGGCCTTGGGCCGAGCCCCAGCTGCTGTTTCCAATTCTTTTTCTTTTTCTTTTTCTTATAAGTATAATACATATATATATATATATTATATATATATATATATATATATATATATATATATATATATATATATATATATATTCATGTATATATACACATATACGTATACTCTATATATTTATATATACACACACACACACACACACACACACATATATATATATATATATATATATATATATATATATATATATATATATATATATATATATATATATATATATATATATATACATTTATTTATGTATACACACACGTTTATATAACATATTTATATCCACATTCAAATACACACATGTGATATATATATTTCATATATACATTTACACACACACATATATAATGTATATTATATATGTACACATACACATATATTTACGTATATACCCATATATATATTTATATTTATATTTATATATATATATATATATATATATATATATATATATATATATATATATATATATATATATATATATATATATATATATATATATATATATATATATATATATATATATATATATATACATATACACATACACATACAGGTATACATTCTATTATACCTATATATATATATATTTTATTTTTTTCTATTATACCTATATATATATATTTTTTTTCTATTATACCTATATATATATATATATTTCTATTATACCTATATATATATATATATATATATATATATATATATATATATATATATATATATATATATATATATATATATATATATACGCACATACTACCATATATATTTATACATACACACAAATACATATGTATATTTATATATAAATACTCATAAACACATATATAATATATATTTATATATATGTATACATATTCACGTATACAATATATATTTATATATATACATACTCACATATGTAATCTATACACATACATATACATATCATTTATATAATAAATAATTTGATAAAATAAATCGCCAATTATTGAAAATATATACAAAATATTTGCGTTTACCAAACATGTCTACAAGGCCATATTTGGTCCCACTACATTCCTACATGGGCTTGGGTTTGACTTGGGCCCAATCTGGACAGGTTTGGTACAACCGGGTTCCCGAAAACTCAATAATATAATTAAATAATAGATAAAATTCTTCGGTAGGGTTAAGTCGCAATTTGGCTTGGTTTTCCTAGTTAGGACGTCACTATGGCTCGGTCTTCCCTGGCATGGCTAATACACTAGTCAAGGCACGCCACTGCACTATCCGTCTGGTGCTCTAATTCCTAACCATGGCTAAAGTCATCTATCGTAATAATTAAATAAATAATTAATTCTAAAATTCTAAAAATTACTATTTAAATCAAATAAATAATAAAAAAAATTTAAAAAAAAATTCTCCGGGAAGGGAAGCTACAAATCTACCAACCTTAAAAATAATTTCGTCCTCGAAATTCTAATTCATAACTATTTCTTAAAAATCAGAGTCTACTATTACCTCAATATCCTCAAATTTAATTCCTCGAAATAGTTTATATCCTCCTCATAATCATTTTGTAGCTAGGAAGTCTCGAGAACTTCTACCCACCTTTGGTCATACTACTCCTCAGAACACGGTCACTAAAGTCTTATGTGTTGACACAAAGTCACAGTCAACCAAATATCGATAACATTGACTAAATAATAATTGTAATAATTCAATACGACACACGACGTCTACATCAAGCTCAAGTCAGATGACAGCTCAGTCTTTGCATATCTGTGTTTTATGAGTCTGTATTTTATACTTTTATTGAGTCTAGACTGTTGTAAACTGTGTCATGCTGAGCTCTTGAGACTTGACCAAAAGCCTACCCAACAAACCATAAACTCCACCATCCAGAAATAAGCCCATTGGTCCCTTAGAACCATTCTGTGCTCTGGAGACAGAGTTCGGGCCGAACTCTGCCTCCACACAGAGTTCGGGCCGAACTCTGTCCCCTAAAAATCAGCAACCTAAATTTTAGGGTTAGCTGGTTGCAAGTTGTCCAACGGCCAAATATTTGAAATTTCTACCCGAATTCTGGCCGAATTCTGCCTACAAAAACCCTATAAAAAGGCCAAGAATTCTCTCATTTCAAATTATCCAATCTTCTCTTCTCTTCTCTCTTGAAGCTCAAATAAGCCATACCCTTCCCATCTACTAGACACAAGCATCCTAAGTCTCGAGTGCTCAGCATCTCTCAGTTAGGAGTCTTGTACAAGAGTTGAAGAAGTCGCTTGGAAAATTCCAAGCAATCGCCACTGCGATCCTTTGTAAGAAGTTGACGTGCTCTTCTGAAGAAAAGGCACGGGTTGTAAACTACTATTTCACAAATAGTGGATTTAATCCTGAGCTAGAGTTCTCAGGCCTGGACTAGTCCTCCACGAGGGAAACTAGGTTAAAATCGACTGTGTTTGCGTATGCTCTCTTTCTTCTCACTTTAAATTCCACATTTACTCTGATTAGTTTTGTTTGTGATAGAGTTAAATTTTTAATTGGTTATTATCTCTATAAACTCTATTCACCCCCCTCTAGAGTTGTCATCTGTTCTTCAATTGGTATCAGAGCTCTGTTCTCTTTACAAGGATTTACATCCTAGAGCTGATCCATGGCAACCATACAATCCTTGATTTCCAATCACGGTGAAGGACAGTCCACTCATAGGCCTCCCCTATTTGATGGAACTAACTACATGTATTGGAAAACAAGGATGAGCTTTTATCTCAAGTCTCTAGACTTTGACCTGTGGACTATCGTCACTGACGGTTACAAAAAGCCAGCCAGGATAGTTGTCAACGGTGGTCTCGTTGAGAAATCACATGACAAATATTCTGACGAAGAGAAGAAACAGGCAAGTCTAGACGCGAGAGCTATTAATGCTTTATTCTGTGCTATAGACAGGAATGAGTTCAATAGGGTATCCACATGCACCACATCCCACGAAGTATAGAAGCTTCTAGAAGTGACGCATGAAGGAACCACCCAAGTCAAGGAATCAAAAATAAGCCGTCTCACTCAAGAATACGAGGCTTTTAAGATGAAGCCAAACGAGACGATCACACAAATGTTCACAAGATTCCTCGACATCATCAACCCCCTGTCCTCGCTTGGGAAGCAATATTCAAATCACGAGAAGATTCGCAAGCTACTTAGGGGGCTACCAAAAATTTGGAACCCTAAGGTGACAGCCATCATAGAAGGAAACGATCTCACAACCATGTCCATGGAAACCTTGATGGGAAAGCTAATGACTCATGAGCTTGACCTCAAGGACTTCGAAGAGCCTGCTCCTAAGGCTAAGGAGATCGCACTCAAAGCTCACCGACGGAGGGCTGAACCCGAAGAGACGGATGACGACAACTCTGAAGATGATGATCAAGCCCTCATTGTTCGCAACTTCAAGAAATTCCTTCGCTTCAACTGAAGAAAGAAGGAACCATAAGAAGATGAAGAAGAAGAGCCTACTTGCTATGGTTGCAAGAAGACGGGACATGTCCGAAAAGACTGTTCATTCTCAAAGAAAAGCAACCGTTATGAGAAGCCATACAAGAAGACCTCTTCAAAGAAATATGCCAACACAAGTATTTGGCATGAAAGCGATGCTAGTGACTCCGAAGAAGAAAAGAACTCTCCTCAAGATACGGCTAATGTTTGCCTAATGGCAACATCCGACAAGGTATCTAACGAAACTCTTGACGACTTCACTTTTGATAAACTTGGCGATGCTTTCACTGATTTACTTAGTGACCATAAAAAGGTCATTGGTAAATACAAACAAGCCAAGGACAAAATCAAAAGTCATGAAGTTGAAATACAAAGACTTTCTCTTTTACTTGATAACGTTAGAGACACTACACCCACTGATGTCACTGTTGAGGTATCTAAGCTTAAGATAAGCTTACATGATACCGAGGCACGTATTGAGCAACAAACACAAGAAATCACAACACTCAACACGGAGCTTGCAGAAGAAAAGAATAGACACAAGATCACTATTACTAAGTTGCATGGTTTGAATGCTAAGATTACTGAATTGCAAGCTGTCTCTAAGAAACTAGAGACTAAATTGGGAAAACAGGTTGCTCAACCTCAAACCCAATCACATGAGACACACACAAAGCATGACACTACTCATACTAGTCAACCACGTCATACTCATGCTGCTCACAATCATGCTTACATGTACACACACTTTCACAAACCTCATGCACATAGAAATAATCATCATATGTCACATAAACATCATGCTACAAGTAGATACAGTCATCATCATGTTGCACAACGACACAATCAACATTACTCCACATATAGACAATCTCATCATGCCATGCCATATAGACAATCTCATTATGCCATGCCATATAGACAACCTCATCATGTCATGCCATATAGACAACATCATCATGCCATGCCATATCAACAATATCACCATGCCTCTCCACATAGTCATTATCACCATGCTGAATCTACTTATCATCAATATTCTTATAGACATCATCAGCATGCTCCTAATGTAAACAGGAATGCTACATGCACCTATTGTGGTTTACATGGACACATATCACCACAATGTAGAATCAGAAGATTAGTAGATAAAAGGATATATGCATGGTTTCCAAAAGCTAACTCTTCAGGACCCTCAAGAACTCGGGTACCAAAGGTCACATCTACTCTTGATGTAGGTGGACCTTCCCTCCTCAACTAAGAGTAAGTGGATTCTCGATAGTGGATGCTCGCGGCACATGACGGGAGACGCACATCTTTTCGCATTACTATCGATGAAGAGAGAAGGATATGTATCCTTCGGAAATAACCTAAAAGGTTATATTATAGGTAATGGTATTATTGGCTATCCTCCCTCTCCCGTAATAAAGGATGTCTGCCTAGTGACCGAGTTAAAGCATAACTTGCTCAGCATCAGTCATCTTGCTGACCATGGTTATAACATTAACTTTGGACAAAATAAATGCCTTATTTATGATAGGTCAACAGGAGACATTGCTTTTGAAGGGGTAAGAGAGGATAATATTTATATTTTCTATTTGTCTATAGATACTAACCATGCAGGTAGATGCCTATATGCTCACAAAGATGAACGGTTACTATGGCACCAGCGTCTTGGTCATGCCAACATGGATACTATATCCAGTCTATCAACCAAGAAGCTAGTTAGAGGCTTGCCCGACATCACATTCAAAAAGGACACCGTATGTGCCGAATGTGAGTTGAATAAGGCAACCAAATCATCTTTCCATTCCATAAACTCTGTAAGTACTACTAGACCCCTATAACTACTTCATATGGATTTATTTGGTCCTAGTAGAGTAGCCAGTCTTGGTGGAAAACTCTATGCATTTGTTATTGTTGATGATTTTTCAAGATTTACTTGGGTTTTCTTTCTTACTTATAAAAGTGATGCTATCTCAGTTTTTAAGATTTTTGTTAAGAAAGTTCAAAACGAAAAAGGCTACATGATCACTCGAATCCGAAGTGATCATGGAGGCGAATTCGAAAATTCTAATTTTGAAAAGTTTTGTGATTCCAATGGTTTTGATCATGAGTTGTCTTGTCCAAGAACTCCCCAACAAAATGGTGTTGTGGAGTGGAAGAATAGGACTCTTGGCGATATGGCTAGAGTCATGTTGAACAAGTTTTCACTTCCGAAATACTTTTGGGCTGAAGCTGTCAGTACAGCATGCCACATTTTAAATAGGGTACTTATTCGTCCTATTACGAAAAAGACACCCTATGAGCTTTGGTTTGGGAGAACCCCAAATGTTTCTTATTTTAAAGTTTTTGGCTGTAGATGTTTTATCCTTAACACCAAAGACAACTTAGGTAAATTTGATGCCAAAGCTGACGATGGTATTTTCCTTGGCTATGCTGCAAAGAGTAAGGGATATAGAGTTTTTAACAAACACTCTTTAATTGTGGAAGAGTCTACAAATGTAACTTTTGATGAAGATAACAGTGCAGCAGCTACTCTTGATGATGATGTTGAGCCATCAACGTCTACTCCAATGAACACCACAACCGAAACAAATTCTCTGGAAAGCTTGCCTAAGAAATTCTCTTTCAAGCCTTCTCATCCAGAAAATTTGGTAATCGGTGAGGTTTCACGAGGAGTAACTACTAGATCATCATTAAGAGACTCTATTGCTAGCACTGCCTTTATTTCACAAATTGAGCCTAAAAACATTTCTGAAGCTTTCAATGATGAATTTTGGATTTTTGCTATGCAAGAGGAACTCAACCAATTCGAGAGGAGCCAAGTATGGGAACTCGTTCCTAGACCGGCTAATCACTCATTATTGGTATTAAATAGGTTTTTAGAAACAAAGCGAATGAAGATGGTTCAGTCACACGCAACAAAGCTCGTCTAGTAGCCCAAGGATACAACCAAGAGGAAGGTATCGACTACGATGAGACATATGCTCCTGTTGCTAGATTAGAATCCATTCGGATGCTTTGTGCATTTGCAAATTTTCAAAATTTTAAATTATTTCAAATGGATGTTAAAAGTGCTTTCTTGAATGGTTTTATTAAGGAGGAAGTTTAGTAAAACAACCCCCTGGCTTTGAAAATCACAAATTTCCCGACCACGTGTTCAAGTTAAAGAAAGCGCTATATGGCCTCAAACAAGCCCCCAGAGCTTGGTATGAACGGCTTAGGAACTTATTACTTGAGAAAGGTTTTTCAAAAGGGAAAATTGACACTACACTTTTCATAAAGTCTTTGAAGGACACTATTCTTTTAGTTCAAATATATGTAGATGATATTATTTTTGGTTCTACTGATGAAACCCTTTGTCAAAATTTTGCCAAGTGTATGCAGACCGAGTTTGAGATGAGCATGATGGGAGAGCTCAACTACTTTCTTGGGCTGCAAGTCAAACAAATGTCAAATGGAACCATCATCTGTCAGTTGAAGTATACAAAGGACATGTTGAAGAAATTCGACCTTGATAACGTCAAACCTATCAGCACTCCTATGGCTACTTCAACTAAGCTTGAACCAGATGACAGCGGCAAACCCGTAGATCAACGTAAGTATCGAAGTATGATAGGAAGTCTACTCTATCTTACTGCTAGTCGCCCTGATATAATGTTTAGCGTTTGCCTGTGTGCTAGATATCAAGCAAATCCTAAAGAATCATACATGACCGCAGTTAAGCGTATCTTTAGATACCTTAAGGGTACTGTTACAGTGGGCCTATGGTATCCCAAGTCAACATCATTTGACCTCATTGGGTACTCTGATGCTGATTTTGCTGGATGCAAGGTCGACCGTAAAAGTACGAGCGGTACGTGTCATTTATTAGGAAAGGCTTTAGTCTCTTGGTTTAGCAAAAAGCAGAATTCTGTCGCACTATCCACAACAGAAGCTGAATACATAGCAGCTGGGCGTTGTTGCGCACAAATTCTGTAGATGAAGCAAACCCTTGAAGACTATAATTTATCTTTCATGCATATTCATATCTTTTGTGACAACACTAGTGCTATAAACTTGACTAAGAACCCTATTTGTCACTCACGCACAAAGCATATTGAAATTCGACACCACTTTTTGCGTTATCATCAGCAAAATGGCACGATTAACTTAGAATTTATTGACACTGATCATCAGTTAGCAGACTTCTTCACCAAGCCATTATCCGAAGAGCGCTTCAATTTCCTTTGTCGTGAACTTGGAATTTTAGATGAAGCCGTCATAAATTAAAATACACCTGCGTAAATATCGATTATATTGTGATTCTTTTATGATGAACTAGCTATGAGTACAAGCCGAAAGGGCCCTTCTGACAACAAGGCGTAAAAGCCTAAGCGACACGGTGCACTAGTCCTCAGGACTACCGCTAGCTGGGATCCGGCCCCTGCAGCTAACTCATGGCAAACTTAAAATATTGAATTATGATATAACTCCTTGTTTATTATACGGTACAGTTTGATTTATCACCTGCTGACATGCTATTTTTCAATTTCATATTGCTATCTTTCTACTTCTACTATCTGGTTTATTGAATCTCTTAATCATTTATCTTTATAACTTATATTGGTTTCTCATACTTAACCAATATTTCATCCTTTCAGCCTGATTTCAGTTCTGGGACAAAGACCCAGAATTCGGGCCGAACTCTGCCCTTACCAGAGTTCGGGCCGAGTTCGGCCTCCATGTTCCAGAATCGGGGACAGGCTCCAGCCGTTGATCACAACTTGATCCAATGGTCCTGATTCACTCCGACCAAGAGAAACCCTTCACTTATATTCGGTTTCTCTTCCACCTCCTTCTTTCTTACCACCTTTTCTTCTTCTCCTCCACTATTCTCTCAAAACCCTAACCCTAATTTCTTCTCTATAGTGCTCCTTTCTTTCTCAAACTCAAGGAGAAGGGCTATTTTCCAATTCTCTTTCACTGTTCATCATTTATTTGAGGTATAACTTACTCTTCTTCTCTATTTCAATTTTCTCTACTTTGTGCTATGGCTCCTCGCTTGCTCAACCGTGGGAAGAGAATTCGGACCGAGGGAGCGTCCTCGTCGAATGCTCCTCCTCCCGTTGAGCAACCCGTTGAACAACATCAACCACCTCATCCATTGTTCAACCCTTCACGTCCACGTGATCCAAACACCTACGATGACCGACTTTTTATATCACTAGACGCATCCAATGAATGGTTTAGTGATTTTCGGACACGTACGGTGTTTGCGGGACACCCCATAAACTTCACAATTTTCTCTTAATATGATGCACTCTTTAATGACCTCTGTCTTGACGAACTTGTTACTTCTAATTCGGTCATATATCGTAGTGCCATACAAATGTTTTACTGTAACTTGACTCATGATGATACTCACATCTATTCACGTGTTGCGGGTATCGATATCTCATTTGATGATTTTGACTTAGCCGAATATCTTGAACTTCGAGAGCCCAATTCTTAGGAAAAGCTTGTTGAAGCTCGGTCGTTCCGATTTCCCGACGGGACTTCCCTTAAAAGCTTCAAGGACGACTTGTGTACTCCGAACACACGTCCTCGCAAGCTTATGGCTAAATATCTAAATCCATATTTCTATGAACTTCATCGGATTGTTTTCAACACCCTTCTACCCAAAGCCGGCTCTACCGATAAAGTCACCTATTTTGAGATATCAGCTTTGTATCATCTCCACTATCGCATTCCTTTTAATCTTCCACGTACCATGATGGACTGGATGATTAACTGTAGGAAGAAACCACGAGCCTTGGTTTATCCCTTATATCTTCCTATGGTCCTTCGTGCATTCATTGTACCACTTCATGATTGTCCTTTCTTGCCTGCTCCTGCCTTCCTATCTAAGGCACGACGACTTCAGGCAGTTGTAGCCTCTCCTGCCACTTCTGAGCATTTCGATGATGAGGAGCCCGACGCCCCTCCACTTGGACAGGATGCGCCACCTCCTCCTGCTACCCTTGACTCCATCCAGACCATGCTCCGAGATCGCTTCACCTTAGAGGACGATCGCTGGACTCAGATGGATTACCGTACTACACTGCAGATGAGTGCCCTCAGCAACTCGCTGCACGATATTCGGTATTCCATGTCTCGCCATCCTTCTATGCCCATTCCCATGGAGCGGGATCCCGGTCGCGAGGGATATCGCATTGACGATCCTTGGGTCATGCGCTACCTGGATCCGGATGCTGCTATTGTGGACCCCAGCCGTTCCTTCACTGATCCTTCCGACACCGCTGGGCCTTCTCGTGCTCCATGACGGAGATGGCTTCTACCAGATGATGCTGCTGCTGATCATAGTTTATGTTTTATGCTTTCCAGTTTTTTTCAGTTGTTTAATTGGATTTATGTACTTGGTTTGTCGTAAACTCTTTATGTTTTAGTTGTGAGTGATGACTCTTATGCTTATCATAGCTCTATTACCCTCTGCTCGTTATGTTCGTTAATATGCAGTTTCTTCTCTTTTGGTATGTTTGCCCATTATTACTTGCTTATATTGCTAAATGCCAAAAGGGGGAGAGATATGTATATTCTTTATGTGCTTTTGGTGCTTTTTGGGATATGTTCCTTATCAGGCCAACAGGTTCAACGCATTGTTTACGGGGGAGCTATCTTATTTAGCTCAGCACCGATTATGGGGGAGCTATGCTTTTGTCATTGACTGTGTCCAGGTATGAATATTGAATATACAATTATTATTTTGTTAATTATCAATATGGGGGAGATTGTTGACACAAAGTCACAGTCAACCAAATATCGATAACATTAACTAAATAATAATTATAATAATTCAATACAACACACGACGTCTACATCAAGCTCAAGTCAGACGACAGCTCAGTCTTTGCATATCTGTGTTTTATGAGTCTGTATTTTATACTTTTATTGAGTCTAGACTGTTGTAAACTGTGTCATGCTGAGCTCTTGAGACTTGACCAAAAGCCTACCCAACAAACCATAAACTCCACCATCCAGAAATAAGCCCATTAGTCCCTTAGAACCATTCTGTGCTCTGGAGACAGAGTTCGGGCCGAACTCTGCCTCCACACAGAGTTCGGGCCGAACTCTGTCCCCTAAAAATCAGCAACCTAAATTTTAGGGTTAGCTGGTTGCAAGTTGTCCAACGGCCAAATATTTGAAATTTCTACCAGAATTCTGGCCGAATTCTGCCTACAAAAACCCTATAAAAGGGCCAAGAATTCTCTCATTTCAAATTATCCAATCTTCTCTTCTCTCTTGAAGCTCAAATAAGCCATACCCTTCCCATCTACTAGCCACAAGCATCCTAAGTCTCGAGTGCTCAACATCTCTCAGTTAGGAGTCTTGTGCAAGAGTTGAAGAAGTCGCTTGGAAAATTCCAAGCAATCGCCACTGCGATCCTTTGTAAAAAGTTGACGTGCTCTTCTGAAGAAAAGGCACGGGTTATAAACTACTATTTCACAAATAGTATATTTAATCCTGAGCTAGAGTTCTCAGGCCTGGACTAGTCCTCCACGAGGGAAACCAGGTTAAAATCGGCTGTATTTGCGTATGCTCTCTTTCTTCTCACTTTAAATTCCGCATTTACTCTAATTAGTTTTATTTGTGATAGAGTTGAATTTTTAATTGGTTATTATCTCTATAAACTCTATTCACCCCTCCTCTAGAGTTGCCATCTGTTCTTCATTATGGTCTTCTAACTAGTTGCTAACAATTCTACTGGACAGATATCTAGGCATATGGCATATAATCCCTCATATCTATAAACAACCAAACATTCAATAGTCAAGTGATATGTACTATAATTTAAGGATTTCTAATGAATTCTAGACAGCACGATTGCTAGTCACTCCGAAATAGGAAGGGACGAGAATCAACGGTACGGAAAGCAAGGAAGTATTATCGAGAGCAAATATGGAATTTTCAAGGACGCAGAGAATTTCTAGGAGAATTTTCAAGGCAGAGTGGATTGAGATTTCTAAGGTTTAGTCAAGGTCGCAGGCTCGTATCAGTACAGTTACGTAACCGATACGATATGCTCTGACCTGCATGGGCCACCACAAAAACTTGTCATGACCCGCACCCGCTTTTCGGACGCGAGCTCGTGAGCAAGCCAGCTACGTATTGAGCGGACTCCAGCCCGACTCGAGTACGTATAAGCTGTCAAGGTCATGGTATCATATCTAATCTAAACTATATCTCAATCCACATGAATCATATAAACAAGAATAAACAAGTATGGGTCATGGTCTGCAGCCCATTAGCATATTGTTCGATTAGACTCCAAGAATGATATGAGTCTATAAATAAGCAGAGTATATCATGGTACAGAATATAAAGCACAAAAAGATAATAAAGAAATAACACAAACAAATACCTGTATCATAGATCGTAATCCTCTACCATCCCGCTCTACTAACTAACTCCATGCAATCGCTAAACCTGAAGAGATCATCAGGTCCTCAGAGGACTAACAAGATACATAAAACATGCGTATCTAACAGTTTAATCACACAATAATATAACCGGGGTAAAAACAGGATCTAGACATGAGACTGACAAGTGGCTACTGACAGGTAACTATGAACATGAACACGGTATCAAGTATGCATAAATGAACTGCTAGTAGATCAATGGATACCAACCCTCGCCCCGATTATGGACTCACAGGTCAGTTTCACGACAAGTTACCCTCGCCCTGATTGTGGACTCGCAGGTGCAAAGGACAACCCTTGCCCCGATTGTGGACTCGCAGGTTGTTTCAAGACAAATCACCCTCGTCCCGTATGTGGACTCGCAGGTGCAAAGGCAACCCTCGCCCCGTGTGTGGACTCGCAGGTTATAGAAACAACAAGGAATAGCAGTCCACTCACATATACTTGCAGACACGACTCAGTCAAGACACAGGTGAAGATACGACACGACCCAATCACGATACACGAGAGAACCAATCCAATACGAACTACAAGGCTAACCATGTACATAGACTATATCTATACTAGCAAGCATGATATACGAATCATAAGTAATTACCAGCTAGTAAAACTATATACTAATAGAAGTATGCATGTAAATAAACTGTAGATGGAGGCAAGGTATACTTGCCTGGATGTTGCACGCAGAATCCCACAAAATAGTCAACCGCCAAGCCATAGAGTCAAATCATCACAACTGTCTCCGAAAGCTGAAATAAACATTACCAATGTTTTCAAAATAGTCAAATTAGCTAGAATTGTCTGTCCTTAAGTCCAATTCTAGACACAGGGGCAAAACGGTAATTTCGGGCAAAAATGATGTCCGTCGTTGGACCCGCTTTGCACCGAAAAGCGTGCCAGAGTCAATGGTCTCTAAAGTCATCAAACTACATGTCTACGGATCTGGTTTTCCGATACAAACCCAACCGTAGTCCAAAGTTGGATTCCGGCGGGCCATGCACAAAATCGTCCGTCGAATCGGACCGTGGGGCCCGCAACACGGCGATTTTATCAACGGTCTCAGAATCGGACCAAACTTGGCATACAGGACCAAAAAATGATACGGTCCTGCTGGCACAAGTTTTTTCTCGATCTGACGAGCGTGCACAAAGTAATTGAGAAATTTGTAAAATGCACGATACGGTGAATTTCGACGGATACGCATCACGACCACGAAGCCGTTACGCACCTTTTGATGCTTTCAGTGCACGACCAAGTCGCCCGGTTTGGCGGGACGCACGTGGTATCGGAGAGATTTTTAGAATTTCTATTAATTAAAAACATATTTTTTTGGAAACTTTGGATTCAAAAATAATTGCATACAGTGCATAAAATTTTAAACCACCAGAAGGAGATGAAAGAGCTATATGGGGTCTAGAATTTCTGTTCAGAAGTTTCCCAAAGACTATTACTAGATCGATCAGGATTCCTCTCCAAACGTGGGGGTTTGGAATGGTTTCGATCGTCAGAAAACGATATGTTTTCGGGTTTTTTCGAGTTGAATTGTCGACTCGATGGGTCGTTGCCTCGAGGAACTATTGGGTGGGTCGTAAAGAGGGTCATGTGGACTCTCCTCGGGGTTTTACGATATCAAAATCGATCGAGTATACGTTGAGAAAAATAGGAAGGAACAGGGGATACCTGCTGCTGTTGCTCGGCCTGTGCTCTGTTACGCACGCCCTGTGTGGCCGGCCTCCGGCCTGCTGCGGCGGCGCTCGGCCGCGGGGTGGCGACGACGACGAGCGGCCGCCAGGGTGGCTGGGGTAAGCGCTACGAGGAAGTTGGGTTAGGGTTTTTGAGTTTCGTCGAAATCCTCTTCACCCGATCTCTGCATATATATATATATATATAATTTATATATATACATGGTTCTTTGGTTTGCTCAGTTTCCTCGGCTGGGCTCAGCTCCTTGGCGGGCTGGCTGGGTTTTATGGGTCGGAGGTGGCCTGTGCAGGCTGGGGATAACTGGGTTGCTGGCCTTGGACCGAGCCCCAGCTGCTGTTTCCAATTCTTTTTCTTTTTCTTATAAGTATAATACATATATATATATATATATTCATGTATATATACACATATACGTATACGTATACTCTATATATTTATATATACACATATATATATATATATATATATATAATATATATATATATATATATATATATATATATATATATACATTTATTTATGTATACACACACGTTTATATAACATATTTATATCCACATTCAAATACACACATGTGATATATATATTTCATATATACATTTACACACACACATATGTATATAATGTATATTTATATATATGTACACGTACACATATATTTACGTATATACCCATATATATATATTTATATTTATATTTATATTTATATATATATATATACTACCATATTTTTTTTTATATATATACTACCATATTTTTTTTTTATGTATATACCATATTTTTTTTTATGTATATACCATATTTTTTTTTATGTATATACCATATTTTTTTTTTATATATATATACTACCATATATATTTATACATACACACAAATACATATGTATATTTATATATATTATATTTATATATAAATACTCATAAACACATATATAATATATATTTATATATACATATACATACTCATGTATACAATATATATTTATATATATACATACTCACATATGTAATCTATACATATACATATCATTTATATAATAAATAATTTGATAAAATAAATCGCCAATTCTTAAAAATATATACAAAATATTTGCGTTTATTAAACATGTCTACAAGGCCGTATTTGGTCCCACTACATGCCTACATGGGCTTGGGTTTGACTTGGGCCCAATCTGGACAGGTTCAGTACAACCGGGTTCCCGAAAACTCAATAATATAATTAAATAATAGATAAAATTCTTCGGTAGGGTTAAGTCGAAATTTGGCCTGGTTTTCCTAGTTAGGACGTCACTATGGCTCGGTCTTCCCTGGCATGCTAATACACTAGTCAAGGCACGCCACTGCACTATCCGTGCCATGATTCCTAGGCGTCTGGTGCTCTAATTCCTAACCATGGCTAAAATCATCTATCGTAATAATTAAATAATTAATTAATTCTAAAATTCTAGAAATCACTATTTAAATCAAATAAATAATAAAAATAATTTTAAAAAAAATTCTCCGGGAAGGGAAGCTATACGGAAGAACTCCAATATGGCTAATGAAGCAGCTTTTGGCCCGAACGAAGAACGTAGCTCCTGCTCGCAACACCACCCGTGACACTTCCAGCATAACAGGGCATACAACCCCACCCCAATATGGCTAATGAAGCCATTATTGAGCGGGACAGAGGACAACCTATGGCTCATCGAGTTGGCAATCAATCCAAACTCGGTAGCTTGGATCTTGAAGACCTCCAAAATATTGTTCAAGTTTGAATTCCTTATGCCAAACGCTCAAATGCATCTCAAAACCCAGTAGCCGTTCTTCTGCAAGGACACAACTTCTTTGAACGAAGAGATCAACAACCAATAGTCGACTTGTGCAAGGCCAACGACCGTTCGAAGCTAAGTCAGGATCAAGCATGACGGTGGGAATGCTAAAAGACAATGGACGTGGCTCCTCAGAAAAGCTTCCCCTTTATATAGGCTGTATGTGGTCCAACCCCAAACGCCACGTGTCAATTGGTCAAAGACTCTCGAATTAATGGGATGAACCTAGGACTCAGCACAATAATCTCATTTAATAGGTTTATTTGATTGAATCCTAGGCCATGAACCTCTCGAATTCTCCAAAAGATGGCGGCAATTAAAGATACAGTGACTCAGCAGACACAAAGGGAGTCATTAATCACAAAGTGCTCAAAAGTCCTTAGACATTCGTAAAAATGCAGTCGCTTCACAAAGCTCTAAGAAGTCCCTTATTACTTCATAAAAGCGCAGTGCTTCACAGACTTCGTCGCCCAAAAGCACAGTGACTCAGCTATCTTGGAAACATAAGTATCCTCATCACCCAAAAGTGCAGTGACTCAACTATCTTCGAACCACAGTCTCATTGTCGCTCAAAAGTGCAGTGACTCCGTCGTCTTCAAAAAACAAGTCTCATCATCGCCCCAAAAGCACAGTGACTCCATCGCCTTTGAAATATAGTCTCCTCATCGCCCGAAAGCCCAGTGACTCCGTCGTCTTCAAAACACAGTCTTCTCGTCGCTCAAAAGTGCAGTAACTTAGTTGCCTTCAAAACACAATCTCCTCATCGCCTAAAAGTGCAGTGACTCCGTCGTCTTCAAAACACAAGTCTCCTCGTCGCTAAAAAAGTACAATAACATCGAAGCCTTACTTGAAGTGCAGCTCGTATAGATGCTCAGTCCTATGAGGTGGCATTGTTCCACAGGGCTAGTCTGGCACCTATATCCTTTCAGATATTACCCAACTAGTTTGTTTAAACCACCGCTCCTAAGATAAGAATGAAGTTTAGTTATGTTGATAGGAGCAATATCTAATCGATTTTGTTTAAACCACCGCTCCGAAGATAAGAACGAAATTTGGTTCTGTTGATAAGGGTAATATCCAATCGGTTTGTTCAAAACCACTGCCCCAAAGGTAGAGACAAAATTCGACTCTCTGGATAGGAGCCAAACCTATTCGGCTATATCTAAACAAAAAGTCTTGAGCAATAAATGCACGCTATGTGTCGTTTATACAGTTATGCTGATAACCACCTAAAGAACTTGATAGAAGGGAATCTCAACATCCTCCACGTGTTCGCTCAGCATCAGCCCTCATCGTGCAATGACAGCAGATTCTCTCACATCTTAATATGTCGCGCTCCTGTGCGCCCAATAAACCTCAAGTACATCGCATATGTGCTAGGCCTATAAATATAAGGAGTTCTCCTTTATTAAAAAGGTCGACATTTTTCTGATCAGCAACCCCGAGCACCAATCTCGAGCGTCAGAAAGTTAGAGCAAGTTCAAGTCGTCGTCAGATTGTCAACGAAGTAAAGGAGCCACTGCAGTGCTCGATCTCCATCGTCACACTTCCCTAGAAAATTTTGTACTTAAATCTCCTGTTTAGGAGTTCTTTTTGTACTTTTTACACATGTGAATACAAAAGCTCGTCCAACCTTTTGTCATAGAAAACAGTGGTATATACTCGTATTCATTGCAAGAAGAATGGTTAAGAGTGTTAGGTGATAGAGGAACTGAAGCAGATAGTATGTGCCAGTGAGTTAAGTATGCCCATGTAGTGCCTCGTCCCGCTCAGTCAATCGGAGGAATCAAAACGTCGACGGCGTTCGAACTTAACCTTGCAACGGCTGCTCGGAGACATCGCTCGGTTAAGGCAACCGCTTGCTCAGGTGGGGTAGTTTCGGTGAACTCGCCTCATCTTTGCCTTCATATAATAAATTGCATGTTTTTAACTTGCGCAAGTTGGCTTAATAATAAAAGAGATGAATCCACATAGCTAAAGGGAGTAATCCCGACGGGTCGAATTGAGATAGAATATGGAAAGGTCCAACGGTCGGCTTAGAGTTGGTGCACGGCGTGCTTTAAAAATGACACTCGGTCCTTCGTCCCGTGTCTTGGGAGAAGGAAAGTTGGTCTTCGACACAAAACTATGAACTTGCCTAAGTCATAGGTGTCGCCCGCATAAATGCTCGATAAAGCATGCACGCTTCCACTGTGCAAGGCTTGGCATAGCCTTTGCTTGTCCCTCGGGTTAAGTTATAGTCTTGAGTAAGTTAGGCAAAGTTATGCCGGTCGACTTAAGTCATTCCAAGTGCTGTCCTGCTCATTCTGCGGTCGTCAAGTTAAATAGTCCCACGATCCCAAGGCCCGTCATATGAGGTATGACTTGGGCGATAGCGTTGCGTAGAATACGAGTTGGTTTACGGCACGAGCTACAGTTGGTTCAGTAAAAAGTTAGCCAAGGTCTGTCGATACTTAAGAAATACGTTATGTTCAAGTTAAGTGGGAAGGCTATGTAGTAGCCGTTCCTGGAGTTTCAAAGAAATGTTAAGTCTAAGCGATGGTTAGTCGTCGAGAGAAAATATGTCAGGACTGTAGTTCAGTCGCCGAGGCAACCCTGGTTTGGGCTCTGTAAAGAAGTGTGAAAAGTGGAAGAAGTAAAGCAAAGGAACTAAGTGATAATGATGAGACCATGCAATTACGTTAAGTCTAGAATTTAGCATAGGCGCGTGGTCATGGACAACTTGTCAACAAGGGCGATGGTTCTTCGAGCGGCAACCCGGGGCCACAGGACCGACTCGGCCTAGGAAGAACAAATTATAGCCGAGCTGGGTAATAGGCAATTGGTAGTACGTGGACTTGCATCAGAGATCGCTACTTGCGGTGCAAGGATCCCGTTTGTTAGGCTATGTCCACGATGGCTAGTTAATGCCAGTGACCATTTATATAGATGTGTTGGCACGGGCGACAATCCGCATGTGTGCCTTTGGACTGAGTTGAGTTGAATGTGTATGCAGTTAGAAGACACAATGTCTGGGCCTAAGATTTGGCTACAACGAAGGTGGCGTTCTTCGACACGAGATGTGGTGTCGAGTGTTAAGTCGTTGGCATAGAGTTTCATGAGTTAGACTTGAGCTGTTGCGAGTTAAGTCGAGAAGGGCCGTAGGGCAAGTTGGATGAATTTACGTTGAGTTGTTGGGCACGACCTCGAAATGTGAGGCACGGCCGCGTTGTCAAAACTAAAGTATAGGCAAGACTAACAAAAGAGGTACTGCCTCAAAGATATTGAAGCACGAATCGAGTTTATGGCACGATCGAGTCGTTACGTCACAGAGTATGGCACGAAAGACAAGTATGAGTCGGTGCGTTGACAATGCAAGCACGAGAAAGGTCTAGAGGCAAGGAAATAGAGTCTATCTTGTAGTTGCATCTCTGATTATGGCCGTAAGGCAAGTACGACTTGATAGGTTAACGTTGTTGAGTGGACGTTACTGTTGCAAGCATGGGATGGTCCTCAGACACAAATATGCCAAGGCGTTTGTCATAAAACTGATCCTAAGACAAGACTAGAAAGACAATTGATAAGAATTGATTATGTTGCACAAAGTAAATTAAACATATTGGTTTTGTATGGGTGGGCGAGGAGCTCACTCCACCAGTACAGTTGAGTACTGATACCCACATAGTTTACATGTGCAGGCACAGGTAGAAGCTCGTGGCGCGGAGCTCGCTTGGATACGTCGAGGCACGGAGTCCCTTGGCAATTTGAAGCGTGTGACCGCATGGAGTCAAGACTTATACGAAACATAATGTATGGACGTCGCCTATCCGAAGCTTCCGCTGGCTCAAGCATTGTAATCGAGAGATGAGAGAGAGCAGAGTGACTTATATAATGAGAAAAAAGTGAGCACGAGAGACTCGTAATCATGGCTTGCGCCTATTGTAGTCTGATTGTTCAATATAAATAAAGAGTTCTTTTGAATAACTTGTGTTTTGATTCTAAATTTTTGCTACATGTTTAATGTTTCTGCTCGGGACTTCTGTGCGATGACCCCGTCGTCGCCGATATAATCGGCCGTTATGAAACTGCCTTGCACGAGCGCAATCTAGGCTCGTGCGGCATCACGCCTTAGCGAGGACGATCACTCCTACGGGATAGGGGTGTGACATAATGGTATCAGAGCACGGCTTTATGTCCTTGGACTATCGATTGAATTATTTAACTCTGATGTTTCCGTGAACTCTGAATGTTGCTTCCGCATATTGATATCGTTGGTGCGCTCTCTCTCAAATGTCCCATGGAATGTCCATACAATAAGTCTAAATAATTTGCAAAATGTAGGAAAACAGTTTTTGACAAGAAACAAAAAGATGGTTGGCGTGAGCATGGTTGGCTAAGTCGGGCTGGGCATATACACCAAAGTTGTGTCGACCTTAGAAAAGTCGAGTACGGGAATCAAATTGTGTCAGACGAGAATTAGTTGGAATCGAATGAGTAAAGTGAGATGACTATCGATAGAGGTGCTATCGAGCGACAATATCGTGGGTGCGATATAGATGAGCGTGCTTAGAATTCGAGGAATGGTTCGAACGAAAAAGTTGAAGAAGTCAATTGTGATTCGAATAATAGTTTGAGGATTTGTTGAATGACTTCATCCCTGAGTGGTATATGCAATAGTCTCAGGGATGTCGATCGATCGATTGAGGATTCGGGGTGCCGGTGAGTCTATCAGCAAGCATCGTACGTATACAAACCCTTAGATTGAATGTGATTGAGCAAAATGTAGTCTTGAAGATTTTGATGAGTCGATTCGAACAACCTAGTAATTGACACTCACGGAACGTGCACGGGATTATGGATTGCGCAAGTATGAAATGCGAAAATGATTGAGTAGGTAAAGTCAAATCAAGGAAAAGTTAAGGTATAGCGAATGGATGACTTGATCGAGAAAATTGATAGGGATCGTATACGCAAAGTTAGCACGATGAAAAGATAGCGTGCATAAAAAGTTTGATTCGAATGTTTAAAAATGACTCTGAGGATTGGAATGGATGTTGCTCGATGATTTGAGTTAGTAAGGAATGATGTGATTTGAAGAAAAATATTGCTCGATGACTTAAGATAGACGGATGAACAATACGTGAATTCGGATTTGAACAAATTGATCTTGTAAAGGATTCGAGGGATAATGATCGAACTGGAATTTGAATGTCGAGGAGATTATCCAGTCGGACGATAGCATCATTCGCACGACTCGAACTTGGTTGCAAAGAAAGATCGTCAGGTTACGCATATCATCGATGGTATTGAGGCGTATCATAGATCGATATGCGATAACTCGGGGGTACTCTGACTCGGCAAACGACAATCGTACAAGTGTTATTATTCGGTTGGATACAATACTTAGGATTTTGATTGAAGGGAATGTTGGATAAAAATGATCGTGTCTTGATGTTTACGTTGATAGCCACAACGTCGACGATCTTGTCTTGCGTGAGTGCAACTCTAGCCTCGCACATGCGTTACGTCGGATTTGGGGTGATCGTTCCATATGAGCGCTGACATGGTAATTCATGTCACGGGAATGATCGAACTTGGAAAATTAGGATGCGACAACTTTGATTGTCTCGACTTGTCGGTTTGATGCAAAGGCAAATTCGAGGATTTAAAGGACTTGTGATTGATGATGGAGTAAAACTTGAGGATAGAGTAGATCCAAGCCGTACATCGAGAATGAATTAGTCTAGACACAAAATAAGAGTTACGCCCCGATGAGAATAATTATTCCGCGGGAGCGTTGCATGGTGATTTCATGCCCACCGTGGATAATCTGACTCGCGTGAGATCGGGGCGCAACATATTATTAAGTCGGACGACCTTGTGATCGATTACGTAGATGGCATGAATGACTTAGGGAATATGAGATGTTAATTATGGTTTAGCGATGAGATGTGTCATAGCGTGCTTGACTTGGAAAGATTGATAGGTGGATTATGTCGAACGTGTTCGAAGAGATAAACTATACGAAATGGCTTGATGAAGGAGCGATATATTCTTGTCAGGAATTTGTTGAAACGTGAGTGATCGTAGGATGGCTTTGCTGAATGAGTCAGACCCCGTGCGATGAATATTGGGATGTGCGTAGGGAATCGATGCTCGAAGTTTAGAAATCGGAGTGATGCGAGCTTGGGTAGAAAACCCCGTACTATCAACTTGGTTTGACCATAGGATGGGGTCAGTGTTAATATTGTTGTTTGGGAGGGCTTTAGCCTAAAGACATAGCCTAGCGGTTCGGAAGACGTTCCGGTACGAAGCGATAGGATGTGTGGTAGTACCACTCATGAGGCTCGGTTGACATGCACGTATATCAGGGACGCCCGAATATGTACACGATCCGACTCGAGTGGTGATGGCGGATTCTCTATCACGAGGCTTAGCTGAAATGCATGTATTTTAGGGACGCCTAGAATATGTGCACGATCCAACTAAGTGATATATTAAATCAAGTGAGACTTAAGAAATAGAAAAGGATCGAGGATTTTAAGATCGTGAGTATCGAAGAAATATTGATGGTAATGCGATCATTGAATTAAGACGAGTTTGAATGTTGGTTGATCGGTTGGTGTGCCTTACGACTAAGTTAGCGATAAGCACGAGCGTAGCTCGGATTGAGGGAACGCATAGGGGTAGTGTGTGCGAGAAACGTAGGATGTTGGATCAAGTTATAAGCCGATAAGTGTACTCAGTGAGTTTCGAGGACGAAACTTTTTCTGAGTGGTGTATGCTGTAGTGCCCCATCCCGCTCAGTCAATCGGAGGAATGGAAATGCCGACGGCGTTCGAACTTAACCTTACAACGGCTGCTCGGAGACATTGCTCGGTCAAGGCGACCGCTCACTCAGGTGGGGTAGTTTCAGTGAACTCGCCTCATCTTTGCCTTCACATAATAAATCGCATGTTTTCAACTTGCACAAGTAGGCTTAATAATAAAAGAGATGAATTCATAAAAGGGAGTAATCCCGATGGGTCGAATTGAGATAGAATATGGAAAGTTCCAACGGTCGGCTTAGAGTTGGTGGACGACGTACTTTAAAAATGACACTCGGTCCTTCGTCCCATGGCTTGGGAGAAGGAAAGTTGGTCTTCGACACAAAACTATGAACTTGCCTAAGTCATAGGCGTCGCCCGCATAAATGCTCGATAAAGCATGCACGCTTTCGCTGCGCAAGGCTTGGCATAGCCTTTGCTCGTCTCTCGGGTTAAGTTGTAGGCTTGAGTAAGTTAGGCAAAGTTATGTCGGTCGACCTAAGTCATTCCAAGTGCTGTCCCGCTTATTCTGCGGTTGTCAAGTTAAATAGCCCCACGATCCCAAGGCCTGTCATATGAGGTATGACTTGGGCGATAGCGTTGCGTAGAACATGAGTTGGTTTAAGGCACGAGCCACGGTTGGTTCAGTGGAAAGTTAGCCACGGTCTGTCGATACTTAAGAAACACGTTATGTTCAAGTTAAGTGGGAAGGCTATGTAGTAGCCGTTTCCGGAGTTTCAAAAAAATGTTAAGTCTAAGCGATGGTTAGTTGTCGAGAAGAAATATGTCGGGACTGTAGTTCAGTCGTCGAGGCAACCCTGGTTTGGGCTCTGCAAAGAAGTGTGAAAAGTGGAAGAAGTAAAACAAAGAAACTAAGTGATAATGATGAGACCATGCAATTACGTTAAGTCTAGAAGTTAGCATAGGCGCGTGGTCATGGACAACTTGTCGACAAGGGCGATGGTTCTTCGAGCGGCAACCCGGGGCCACGGGACCGACTCGGCTTAGGAAAAACAAATTATAGCCGAGCTGGGTAATAGGCAATTGGTAGTACGGAGACTTGCATCGGAGATCGCTACTTGCGGTACAAGGATCCCGTTTACCAGGCTATGTCCACGATGGCTAGTTAATGCCAGTGACCATTCATATAGATGTGTCGGCACGGACGACAATCTGCGTGTGTGCCTTTGGACTGAGTTGAGTTGAATGTGTATGCAGTGTCACTCCTACTTTTCACAAATAGGGGTAAAATAGTCATTTTTGCATTTTTGGGAATTTTAGAAATTTTTATTTAATTTTATTGTTATTTGGGGATTTTTAGAGTCGGGTTCAAATTTCAGCTCATTCCAACTTGTATCGGGGACCCGGGGTAGCTTAGACTCTGATCGGGACCCAATTTTAAGTTAGATAAGGTCCATAAAATCCCACAAATTAGTCTAGTACCTTTAGAAAATTTTCTCGTGACTTAATCGGTCAATTTGTAGATTTTAACTTGACCGTTCCAACCCTGAAAAATTCCTAAGTCAAAATTTGGCCTAAAGGAGGCTTGGAGGGCATTTTGGACATTAGCCAAATGCTCCCAAACCCCTTACATGGCCGGCCACCTATGGAGGACACTCCCTCTTCATTCTACTTCTTCACCACACAAGTTCTTCCCTAATTTTGAGTTTTCCCCAAAATCTAAACCTAGATTTGAGATTTGATCTCTCAAATTTCCATTTTTCCTCAAATTTCTTCCACAGAACCTCTCTATACCATCAAGGGAGGGTGCTACCTAAGTTTGGGAGAGAAGTGCAAGATGGAAGTGTCCATTCTTCAAGAATCTTCGAATCGGAGAGAGTTTCATTAGGATTTACTCCTAATTGGTAATTACCTATTCTCTAAATCAATTTCCTATGAACTTTATTGATTTTGGAACCCATAGGAACCACACCATGGTTGTGTCCATTTATGAAGAGATTAGAGGCCTATGGAAGACTCCTAGGAGGACTAGGAATAGTGTTTGTGTCCTTGTGTTTTTGTGTCCATATATATATATATATATATATATATATATATATATATATATATATATATATATATATATATATATATATATATATATATATATATATATATATATATGGTTGTGAGTATATATATATATATGCATATATATGCATATATATATATATATATATATATATATATATATATATATATATATATATATATATATATATATATATATATATATATATGCATATATGGAAATATATGGATATGTATGTGTGTGTATATATATACATATGTAGATATGAATGTGTGTGTGAGTGTCTATATATATATATATATATATATATATATATATATATGTGTGTGTGTGTGTGTGTGTGTGTGTGTGTGAGATTGGAGAGGAGATTTTAGAGAGGAATTTAGAGAGATTGGGAGGAAGAGATTGAGAGATTAGAGAGGAAGATTGAGAGGGTGGGAGAGGGAAAATAGAAGGGAAGAAGGAGGGCACCAACAGCAGCTATAGGGAGGGGGTTTTGGGCTGCTGAACCCCCCCAAAAATAGCAAATAGCAGCAGCAGTAACAGCATTAGTGGCAGCAGCAGCAGCAGTAACAGCATTAGTGGCAGCAGCAGTAGCACCATAAGCACCCCCCCTTTAGCCTATATACCCCCCTATGTATATATACTTATATACCTATATATATACATATATATACCCATATATACTCCCTTATATACTCCCAAAATAATCCCCCAATTAGTCCTATGAGTGTGTGTGTAGAGTGAGTTTAGAGAGAGTTTGTGAGTGAGTCGAAATTTAGTGAAAGGGAAAAATTGAGTTTCGAGTGTCGGAACGCGTCCAAAATTGGATGAGACTTAGATAATGTGAATTAGATTTTGTGGGTAGGCTCTCGAGTTGAAATCGGGGTTTCTTATGGGATTAAGAGGATGGTATCGCACGATATCATTGAGTATCTCGCAATACTCAAGATAATCGGTAAATCGACAACATGAGTCGTAAGATAGACTGGATGTCCACTCTACCTAGGAAGCTTGGTAGCTAATGATAGTGTAGGCTAGTATCCTACTACCCTAGGAAGCCGGGAGTGAAACTCCTAAGGTAAAGCTACTTGGCCTTAGTATTAGAGTAGACGGGTAAATGGGATAAGTAGGGATAATACACAATTCTCAACATATGAGTTTAGTACTTTAAGATATAGTTAAAATTAGGTTATTATGGTTGGTAATGGTTAGAAATAGTGGACTTGGACTAGCTTTGACCTTGGTTGACCACGGTTGACTATTTTGACGAAAAGTCAACCGAAGCCTAAAATAGCCTAGAACTTGACCAAACTTGACCAGTTGACCCAAAATCAACTGTTAGTCAACGTTAGTCAAGTTTGACCTAAAGTTGACCGAATGTTGACCTAGAGTTGACCTAGGGTTGACCAGAGTTGACCAGTTGACCAAAAGTCAACTGTAAGTCAACCGTTGACTTAAATTGACCTAGTTTAATTTCGTTTGACTTGTATTGACCCAGTTGGAACTGGTTAGGCCTAAAATGACTTAGATTGGCCCTGTACAATCTAGTTTGACCTTGTTTGACCTAGATTGACTTAGTTTGACGTGTCTAGACCTAGTTTGACTCAGTATGACTTAATTTTACTTCCAAACTATTATATTTATACAGTATTCCATCTATAGGTCCTCGAGGTACTGTTCTTGGACTCAGTCGATCTATCCATCATATTACAGGCGAGTTCATTCTCTGACACTTTTCTAATTTGTGATGATTGTTATAATTCATGTAATTAGTGTAGATATGCTTGTTCTCGACACATTGGTCACACGGGTTGGTATTCATGGATCCCGACATGAGATGTTATTCCTCGTTATCTTGGTATATCTTGTGCAAGCCCCCTTGTAGTTCTTGTGCAGTATATGGACACCGATTCTCGAGGAGACTTGCTTCCTTCTCGTAGAATCCCGTGTCGTAATGTGTCTTGCTTGGATCCGCTATACTAGTCGGAGACGGGGAGTACTAGTGTAGATGTGTGGTCAATACCCGCCGTGTATATCTTGTGAACCTTGTGAATGCCAATCCTACACCACACGTATGATTGGCTAGATCATAACCTTATACAGACCCAATCCGGCCACATGTTGTAGCTAGTACTTACACACTTAGATAGATAATTCTTGATTCGTATACATGCCATGATCAGTTTTTACTTGCCTTGTTCTAGCTCTAGATTTACAGCTTACCTTGTCATGATACTCACATGTACATTCCATGATTTTTCTTGTATATACTCTCTATTTACAGTCTTGTAGCTTTTGTTATATCTTGTGAACTGTTGTTAGTTGATTGTACTCGTTCCATCCTGACTGGATATGTTGACAAAATATTACAGATGCTGATGAGGAGGATTACAGTACCTACTACGGTCCGGATGCCGTAGTGGGCTTAGACTTGGAGACCTTGTTCCAGCAGGGATTAGCTCCGTCCGACGAGCCTCTAGCTTAGTTTAGTTAGAGTAGATATTTTGGACTGGTCCTTGTCTCCAGCTTGCTACTAATGTTATGATATTATATTTGGGATTGTATAACTATATTACTTGTGTCTCTCTCTCGTTGTTGAGCTGGATATTGCACTTGTGGTTTTTATCTATCTGGTTTTTCGTGCCATACTTCTTCCTTCTAGATTGTGATTGAGTTTTATCAGTATTTCATATTATATACCTCCGTACGGAGATGACAGGTTATTATATATTGTTTTGTTGTCTAGTAGACCTACAGCGTTCTATGTCGTTTTTACGGGGTAGGCTGGGCGTTGTCACGCACTTGTGCCCCTACCTAGGGTGCGGGTCGTGACACGTTTTTAGTGGTGGCCCATGCAGGTCGAAAGTCACAATTAGTGCGATGTCATAGTGGCGCTCGACTTAGAGTGCTGTTACGAGCCTGCAGTACGTATTTAGGATAGGCTATAGGCTATGTTACTCAATCACAAAAATAGGAAAACTTCCACTTGCTGATCTTTTAACTGTCCTTCTTGATATTGATTTTTGTATTCTAATTATCCTTCTTGATATAATATTTCATGTGCCATATTGATTTCCTTCTTTTATTCTATTTTCAGGATGGTGCAGACTAGGTCCCAGCATCATGAGTCCGCGGACGCGGAGAGGTCTGCTATGACTCGCAGACCTGATCCAGACACTCCTGTTGCGGTCGAGGTATCGGTCGCAGCTCTTGGGGGCACTCCTCCGCCAGTTAAGAGGGCTGACCCCAGGGTTGCTACGACTATTCCGACTGTAGTACCAGTGGTTGATATGGGCGCTCTTCCTCCTCCTGCACAGTAAATTCCTCTACCAATTGCAAACGTACTTCCACCTCCACCTCTCCTGCCTACAGATATTGGGCAGATGCTTACTTTCCTCCAGCAGATGCTGGAGAGTCAGAGAGCCCAGGTCGAGGCTCAGCAGAGGCAGACAGACGCGATGCGTCAGGGCATGGAGGATGCCCATCAGTTGGCCCTTGCAGCCGTGGAGCAGAGGGCTCGGCATCATGGGACACGACCGAGGTACGGAGATATCTAGGACTTCAAGAAGCTCAGGCCCCGTGACATTAGCGGGACCGAGGGTATAGTCTATGCCGATGATTGGCTCGAGGATATCGAGCGGCAGATGAGGGCCTCCCGCCTCGCAGACAACCTGAAGGTCGAGTCGGTAGGTTTGCAGTTGCTAGACATTACACGCACCTGGTTCAGGAACGAGCCAGCCCTAGCTGGAGAGGGCCATACTTGGGCAGAGTTCAAGCTTCTCTTCAAGAAGAACTTCTTTTCCCCTACAGACAAGATCGACCTGGTACGGCAGTTCCAGGATCTGCAGCAGGGCAGTTTATCTGTGGAGTAGTACGCCGCTGAGTTCGGCCGTTTGAGCCGATACGCGGAGTACATGGTTCGAGACCCGGAGATCAGGGCGAGCCATTTCAGGGAGGGGCTGACTTGGGATATCAAGATCCTCATTCCCTCCTTCTATGAGACTTATACCCAGATCTACGCGGAGGCCCGCAAGGTAGAGCGGGAGTGGGGCTTGAAGCCCAAGAGGGAGCGTGGTCTTTTCCAGCATTACCAACCTCACGTTCAGGCAAGAGCACCGGTTCAGCAGGTGCAGCACACTCAGCAGAGGCAGGCACAGCATGGGGCTCCTTACAACTTCTACAAGAAGCCTGGTCACATCTGGAAGGTCTGCCGGAAGAGGCTGGGTGTGTGCCTCTATTGCGGTGAGGCCAGACATTAGTTGAGAGATTATCCTACGAGCCATCGTAGGGTGGCCCGTGGAGCGGTGGCAGCTCAGGAGGCACTGACGAGAGTACCTGCAGTTCAGCCGAGGGGTCCACTTCCGACCCAGCAGCAGCGGTTTGCAGAGCACCACCAGCCACGGGGTGTTCAGGACAAGGCTTTTGCTCTTGCAGCCAAGGAGATCGAGCCAGTCGTAGATGTTGTTGCAGGTTTGGTTCTTCTTGATTCTTTTCCTGCCTTAGCATTGTTTGATTCAGGTGCTACGCATAGTTTATGTCAGTTTCTTTTGTACTTAGGCACAACATTATTGCTGAATATCTAGGTAGGACTTGCAAGATTATGACCGGAGGAGGCATTATCCTGGTTAATAATATTTGTAAGGGGCGGAGAGTTACTCTGGGAGGCCGGGATTTGAGCACGTACTTGCTCGTAATGCCACTTCCGAGGTACGATGTGGTACTCAGTATGGACTGGTTAAACAGGCACCATGCTAGCGTAGATTGTAGAGTAGGCAGAGTATTGTTTAGTCCACCAGGAGAGCCAGAGTTTCAGTTTGTCAGAGGAGCAGCGGAGCCGGGAGATGGATTCTGTGGAGCCTTGTTGGCGGGGCAAGAGTTGTCGCATCCATTTATTGCAAATTTCTTGGATGTCTTTCTCGAGGAATTGCTGGGGATGCCGCCGGACAGAGATGTTGAGTTCATGATAGACTTGATGCCGGGCGCTGAGCCTATTTCTCAGCATGTCTATCGAATCAACAACAGCGAGTTGGCGGAGCTGAAGAAGCAAGTCGACGAGCTGCAGGACAAGGGCTTTATCAGATCCAGTTCTTCGCCTTGGGGCACGCCAGTCTTGTTTGTCTCGAAGAAGGATGATATAATACGGATGTGTATCGACTACCGAGCGCTCAACAACCTAACTATCAAGAACAGGTATCCTTTGCCCAGGATTGATGACTTGTTTGATCAGTTGAGCGGCACGAGGGTGTTCTCGAAGATAGACTTGCGATCGGGGTACCATCAGCTGAGAGTGAAGGGGGATGATATTACGAAGACTGCTTTTTGTACCCGCTATGGCCAGTATGAGTTTACCGTCATGCCGTTTGGGTTGACTAACGCCCCGGCGGTATTCATGAACTTGATGAATAAGGTATTCCATCCATTCCTTGACAAGTTTATGGTGGTCTTCATTGATGACATTCTCATCTATTCGAAGACGCCTGAGGAGCATGAGGAGCATCTGTGGGTAGTGCTGGAGACTCTGAAGAGGGAGCAGCTGTATGGGAAGCTATCGAAGTACGATTTTTCTTAGATCGAGTGGAGTTCCTGGGCCATGTTGTATCCGGTCATGGGATTTCAGTGGATCAGAGGAAGATTTTGGCGGTGGAGTCTTGGTCGACACCCAGTTCAGTTGTCAAAATTCGGAGCTTTCTGGGTTTGGCAGGCTACTATAGGAAGTTCGTACAGGACTTCTCTCGAATAGCAAAGCTGATGACTAGACTCACCAGGAAGGACGTGGAGTTCGTCTGGACTGATGAGTATCAGGCTGCTTTCGAGGAGATGAAGACGAGGTTGACGTCGGCTCCTATTTTGACGTTGTCATCTGGGTCCGGAGGATTCACGATCTACAGTGATGCTTCGAGGAAGGGTCTGGGTTGCGTTCTTCAGCAGCATGGAAAGGTAATTGCTTACGCATCTAGGCAGTTACGGCCACATGAGAAGAACTACCCGACTCATGATTTGGAGTTGGCAGCAGTCATATTTGCCTTGAAGCTGTGGAAACACTATTTGTACGGAGAGCGTATGGAGATCTTTACGGACCACAAGAGCTTGAAGTACGTGTTTACCCAGAAGGAGCTGAATATAAGGCAAAGGCGATGGTTAGAGCTGATGAAGGATTTTGATATATCCTTACAGTACCATCCGAGGAAGGCCAACGTGGTTGCGGATGTTTTGAGCAGGTATCCCGTAGCTATCTGTTTGACGATGGATCGTCACCTTCTGGCAGATCTGGAGAGCTTAGGCATAGAGGTGATAGTTCCTGGGTTTGATGAGCAGATGTGGGGTCTTCAGGTGCAGTCAGAGCTGATGGACAGAGTCAGAGCAGCTCAGTTTGAGGATGAGGCTCTGAAGGTCATCAGGGAGCAGGTCCGGACAGGACTGTTGGATGAGTTCTCTATAGCGGAAGATGGGTCGTTGAGGCATGGTACCAGATTGTGCATGCTGAGCGGAGGACTTCGGGAGGAGGTTCTTCAGGAGGCGCATCGTTCTCAGTACTCTATACATCCTGGAGCCAACAAGATGTATAGAGACTTGAGATAGCATGTTTGTGGGATGGCATGAAATGCGAGGTGGCTCAGTTCATTTATAGATGCTTGGTGTGCCAGCAGGTAAAAGCCGAAAGACAGAGACCCGGTGGATTGCTCCAGCCACTACCCATTTCTGGGTGGAAGTGGGAGCATAACACTATGGACTTTGTGTCTGGACTTCTGTGCTCTCCAGGAGGGAAGGATGCGATTTGGGTCATTGTTGATCGATTGACCAAATTGACCCACTTTTTGCCTTTCAAGGTGGGTTTGTCTACGGAGAGGCTGGCCGAGATGTACGTACGACAGATAGTCCGATTGTACGGGGTTCCAGTGAGTATAGTCTCGGATCAGGACAGCCGATTCACTTCCCACTTCTAAAGGAGTTTACAGCTTAGCTTGGGTACATCGCTCAAGTTCAGTACCGCATACCATCCCCAGACAGACGGGCAGTCGGAGAGGATGATTCAGACCCTCGAGGATATGCTTCGTACCTGTGTCTTGGACTTCGGGGGATCTTGGAAGGACCACCTTCACTTCGTAGAGTTTGCTTACAACAACAGCTACCAAGCCAGTATAGAGATGTCACCTTTCGAGGCTCTATACGGACGAAGGTGTCGTACTCCCTTGTCTTGGGATGATGTCGGCGAGAGGGTTTTGCTTAGCCCTAAGATGGTAGTGGATGCTGCGGAGAAGGTTAGGGTTATCAGAGATAGACTTCGAGTGGCGCGGGACAGGCAGCGGCATTGGGCCGATAGCCACCGGAGGCCATTGGAGTTTGAGGTATAGTTTAGATTTTTCTAGTATTTGAGTCTGATTGTGATTGTTTTAAATCAAGCTTTAAGTCTTGTGTTTTTGTTCTAGGTTGGTGATCTTGTGTTTCTGCGGATTTCTCCGACGCGTGGCACGATTCGTTTTGGTGGTGGCAGGAAGCTTAGTCCACGATACATCGGACCTTTCCGTATCTTGGGCAGGGTCGGTGCAGTGGCTTACCGACTGGAGTTACCGCCCGCACTAGAGGGAGTGCACAACGTATTCCACGTGTCGCAGCTGAGACGGTACGTGGCATATCCCAGTCACGTCTTGGACCACTCCGAGTTCGAAGTGGGACCGACACTCAGCTATCTAGAGAAGCCGGTTGAGATCTTGGACCGAAAAGAGAAGGTGCTCCGGAACCAGGTCATTCCCTTGGTTCGTGTTGCATGGAGGCACCACTCTCCAGGTGAGTCTACCTGGGAGAGGGAGGACGACATGCGGGAGCGATTTCCCTATCTCTTCGAGCATTGAGGTAAAACTTTTTTTTCTTCCATTGTTCTATTTATGTTGCTGTGTTAGTTTCTCATTCAATTTCGAGGACGAAATTTTTTGAAGGTGGGTAGACTTGTCACTCCCACTTTTCACAAATACGGGTAAAATGGTCATTTTTGCATTTTTGGGAATTTTAGAAATTTTATTTAATTTTATTGTTATTTGGGGATTTTTAGAGTCGGGTTCAAATTTCAGCTCATTTCGACTTGTATCGGGGACCCGGGGTAGCTTAGACTCTGATCGGGACCCAATTTTAAGTTAGACAAGGCCTATAAAATCCCACAAATTAGTCTGGTACCTTTAGACAATTTTTTTCGTGACTTAATCGGTCAATTTGTAGATTTTAACTTGACCGTTCCAACCCCGAAAAATTCCTAAGTCAAAATTTGGCCTAAAGAAGGCTTGGAGGGCATTTTGGACATTAGCCAAATGCCCCCAAACCCGCTTACATTGCCGGCCACCTATGGAGGACACTCCCTCTTCATTCTACTTCTTCTCTACACAAGTTCTTCCCTAATTTTGAGTTTTCCCCAAAACCTAAACCTATATTTGAGATTTGATCTCTCAAATTTCCATTTTTCCCCAAATTTCTTCCATAGAACCTCTCTATACCATCAAGGGAGGGTGCTACCTAAGTTTGGGAGAGAAGTGCAAGGTGGAAGTGTCCATTCTTCAAGAATCTTCGAATCGGAGAGAGTTTCATTAGGATTTACTCCTAATTGGCAATTACCTATTCTCTAAATCAATTTCTTATGAACTTTATTGATTTTGGAACCCATAGGAACCACACCATGGTTGTGTCCATTTATGAAGAGATTAGAGGCCTATGGGAGACTCCTAGGAGGACTAGTGTTTGTGCCCTTGTGTGTGTGTGTGTGTGTGTGTGTGTGTGTGTGTGTGTGTGTGTGTGTGTGTGTGTGTGTGTGTGTGAGTGTGAGTGTCTATATATATGTGTGTGTCCATGTGTGTAAGTGTGGGTGTGTCCATATATATGTGTATATATATATATATATATATATATATATATATAGATAGATATGTATGTGTGTGTATATATATATACATATGTAGATATGAATGTGTGTGTGAGTGTCTCTCTATCTATATATATATATATATGTAGATGTGTATGTGTGTTTGTAAGTCTATATATATATATATATATATATATATATATATATATATATATATATATATATATATATATATATATATATATATATATATGGAAAATAAATATATATATATATATATATATATATGGATGTGTGTGAGATTGGAGAGGAGATTTTAGAGAGGAATTTAGAGAGATTGGGAGGAAGAGATTGAGAGATTAGAGAGGAAGATTGAGAGGGTGAGAGAAGGGAAATAGAAGGGAAGAAGGAGGGCACCAACAGCAGCTATAGGGAGGGGTTTTTGGGCTGCTGACCCCCCCCCCAAACAGCAAATAGCAGCAGCAGTAACAGCATGAATAGCAGCAGCAGTAACAGCATTAGTGGCAGCAGCAACAGCTAGCTTTACAAGCAGCAGTAGCACCGTAAGCACCCCCCCTTTAGCCTATATACCCCCCTATGTATATATACTTATATACCTATATATATACGTATATATACCCATATATACTCCCTTATATACTCCCAAAATAATCCCCCAATTAGTCCTATGAGTGTGTGTGTGTAGAGTGAGTTTAGAGAGAGTTTGTGAGTGAGTCAGAATTTAGTGAAAGGGAGAAATTGAATTCCGAGTGTCGGAACGCGTCCAAAATTGGATGAGACTTAGATAATGTGAATTAGATTTTGTGGGTAGGCTTCCGAGTTGAAATCGGGGTTTCGTATGGGATTAGGAGGATGGTATCGCACGATATCATTGAGTATCTCGCGATACTCAAGATAATCGGTAAATCAACAACATGAGTCGTAAGATGGACTGGATGTCCACTCTACCTAGGAAGCTTGGTTGATAGTGTAGGCTAGTATCCTACTACCCTAGGAAGCCGAGAGTGAAACTCCTAAGGTAAAGCTACTTGGCCTTAGTATTAGAGTAGACGGGTAAATGGGTTAAGTAGGGATAATACCCAATTCTCAACATATGAGTTTAGTACTTTAAGATATAGTTAAAATTAGGTTATTATGGTTGGTAATGGTTAGGAATAGTGGACTTGGACTAGCTTTGACCTTGGTTGACCACGGTTGACTATTTTGACCAAAAGTTAACCAAAAGTCAACCGAAGCCTAAAATAGCCTAGAACTTGACCAAACTTGACCAGTTGACCCAAAATCAACTGTTAGTCAACGTTAGTCAAGTTTGACCTGAAGTTGAACTTAAGTTGACGTAGAGTTGACCTAGGGTTGACCATAGTTGACCAGTTGACCAAAAGTCAACTGTAAGTCAACCGTTGACTTAAATTAACCTAATTTAATTTCGTTTGACTTGCATTGACCCAGTTGAACCTGGTTAGGCCTAAAATGATTTAGATTGACCCTGTACAATCTAGTTTGACCTTGTTTGACCTAGATTGACTTAGTTTGACGTGTCTTGACCTAGTTTGACTCAGTATGACTTAATTTCACTTCCAAACCTTTATACTGATACAGTATTCCATCGATAGGTCCTCGAGGCACTGTTTTTGGACTCAGTCGATCTATCCATCATATTACAGGCGAGTATATTCTCTGACACTTTTCCAATTTACGATGATTGTTATAATTCACGTAATTAGTGTAGATATGCTTGTTCTCGACACAATGGTCACACTGGTTGGTATTCATGAATCCCGACATGAGATATTATTTTTTGTTATCTTGGTATATCTTGTGCAAGCCTCCTTGTAGTTCTTGTGCAGTATATGGACACCAATTCTCGAGGAGACTTGCTCCCTTCTCGTAGAATCCCGTGTCGTAACGTGTCTTGCTTGGATCCACTCTACCAGTCGGGGACGGGGAGTACTAGTGTAGATGTGTGGTCAATACCCGCCTTGTATATTGTAACCCCTCTTCCCAAAATTTTTGAATTATATTTTTATTTATTTATTTGAATTAAATGGTGATTTTTAATATTTTATAAATAATTATTTAGAAAATTATTATGGTGGATGACTTAATTCTTTTGGAGTTATAGAGCACAAATCGATTAGGAATCATGGCACGGATAGTGCAATGGCGTGATTTGACTAGAGTACTAGCCCTGGTAGGGAAGGCCGAGCCATAGCGATGTCCTAACTAGGAAAACCAGGCCAAATTGCGACTTAACCCTTACCGAAGATTTATTTACTTATTATTTATATTATTGAGTTTTAGAGAAACCGATTATACCATTTTAGCCCGGACTGGACCCGAACTGAGCCCAAGCCCATGTAATCATGCGGCACATCCAATGACATTCGTGTTGATGGAATGTGGCATGAAGGTGTTGTATTTGGTTTATTGATTTAATGAATATTTTTTAATATTCGAAATTAAATATTATATTCATCATTATTAATTGATATTCGGTGACTTTTGCATGAAATAGGTCTTCGTACATTTCGGGATTATTAGGCTGCGCATAATGGGATATATACACAATTATGGTTTTATTGAATTTCTTTATACTTATTATTATTTTATTGAGATTATTATATATATATAATATTATTTTATTGTTACGGGTTATATTAATTTTGTCAATTAAATATTATTATATAAATAATAGAAATATACGTAGTGATATTATATAGATAAATATATATAGTGATATATGTGTGTATAAATAAATAATATGTAGATATGTGCATTTGTATATATATATAAATGCATTACGCATAGATATACATGTGAATATAAATATAGATAAAGATATAAGTGAATAAATATATATATATATATATATATATATATATATATATATATATATATATATATAGATATATATATATATATATAGATATATATATATATATATAGATATATATATATATATTTATTATTTATTTATTTATTATATTTATATATAGATATATATATATATTTATATATATATATATATATATATATATATATATATATATATATATATATATATATATATATATATATATATATATATAAATATATATATATATATATATATATATATATATATATATATATATATATATATATATATATATGATATATGTGTATACGTGTATTTGTAAGTATATATATATTATAAAAAAATACGTAAACATGTATATATATAAGCATATATAGTACATGTATACGTGTATGTGAATAAATATATATATATATATGAACATATATATATATATATATATATATATATATATATATATATATATATATATATATATATATATATGTATATTACAAGAGAATAAGTTTATTTGTAATTTATAATATCATTTTGACCCAGCAGGGACCTATACGTAAATAATAAAGTTGCAGGGACCTATACGAAGTTTACCATGGCAACCCCCTCCCCCCCCCCCCCCCCCCGCGTTCTGTAAACCATAGCATATATATATAGACATCGAGAGAGAGAGAGGGGGGGCTAAACCCTAACCTCCTCAAACCGACACCAACCCGACCTGGACGGCGACTGCGCGCCACCCGCCGCCGGCGCCACCGCCACGCGTGGCCGGACGGCGGCCAGGGAGGCGCGCGTGCGTGCGAAGAACGCGAAGAGCAACAGCAGCACGGCTGCGGAGGGGACTTTGTGGCGCTATTTCCCGTCGCCTCGCTGTACCGTTTTGCGTGTCGTCTTCGCAGGTATATCGTCAACATAACCGAGTGTGATTTCCATAAAATAGATTGTCAAATAGTTATCAAAGCTCGTCGTGAATCGATGCCAAAACCGATCGAAAACCTGTTCACAAACAGGGGATCGATCAGTCCCAACACCCAGTTGGAAGGCGAATTCCAACCAAACCATAGACTTATTCAGAATTCTATTTGAACAGACCTAATGACAACCTACAAGAGATGGAAACCCCATTATTGGTTTAATTTATAGTTGTGTATTCAGTAAAAGAAACCCTAGGAAAGATCTAGAAAAACCCATAAAATCAGTTTAGAAATTATAAAAAATCCTTCAACACGACGTGCGTCCCGCCATTCCGGGCGACGTGGTCGCGAACCGAAAGCATTGAAAGCTGCGTAACGGCTTCGTGATCGTGTGAGCTTTGACGGAATCTAAATTGGTCGCGTGTGCGCGACGAATTTGATGCGTATCCGTCGAAATTCACCATATCGTACACTTTGCAAATTTCTCAATTACTTTGTGCACGCTCGTCAGATCGAGATGAAACTTGCGCCAACAGGACCGTATCGTTTTTCTGGTCCTGCATGCCAAGTTTGGTCCAATTCTGAGACAGTGGAATCGGAACACCGTTTTGCGGGCCCCACGGTCCCACTCAACGGGCGATTTTGTGCACGGCCCGCCGGAATCCAACTCTGGACATACGGTTGGGTTCGTATCGAAAAACTGGATCCGTAGACATGTAGTTTGATGACTTTAGAGACCGTTGACTCTCGCACGCTTTTTGGTACAAATCGGGTCCAACGGCGGACACCGTTTTGACCCGAAATTACCGTTTTGCCCCTGTGACCAGAATTGGACTTAAGGACAGGAAATCCTAGCTAATTTGACTATTCTGAGAACATTGGTAATGTTTATTTCAGCTTTTGGAACTGTTGTTCGGGTTTTGACTATTGTGGCACATTGAGTAGTTCAGACTGTCGGTTTCACCAGCAAAGGACCACAGGCGAGTACAGTTTATTGTCTGCATTTCGATGTTGATCTTTACTATATTTCATTGATTAGTCATTGGTTATGTGATTTTATACTCTATTATAAATTATTGAGTCGGGAATGAGAAGTACCAAGGATGTGTGATCCGACCGTAGACCGTGTTTATTTTCACGCAGTAGATCTCGTAGACCGTATTTATTTTCATGCAGTAGATCTCGTAGACCGTGTTTATTTTCATGCAGTAGATCTCGTAGACCGTGTTTATTTTCATGCAGTAGATCTCGTAGACCGTGTCTATTTTTATGCAGTGATCTCGTAGACATTGTTTATTTTATTGCAGTAGATCTCGTAGACATTGTTTAATTTCTGCAAGTAGATCTCGTAGATCGTGTTTATTTTTCATGCAAGTAGATCTCGTAGACCGTACGGTGTAGTGCCCCAGACCGATCACATATCAACGGTACTTCTAACAGTTGGGGAAAGTATTTTGTGTCTATTTATTTGCTATTGGTTTTCTGTATTTCCTGTTTATTTTCAAAACTCATGATTGATGTCTAACATTTGTTTATAGTCATTTTCTTTATTTGAAATTGCATTCAGTGAATTGTGCTCGTTCCATTCCTGACAGAAAACCAACATTTTTCAGGTTAGCGGTGGTTTCACCTAGCTTGGGGAGTGACGGGAATATTTGCAGACAGAAGCCTAGAGACTAGCTAGATAGTTGAGTGGTAGTCATTTTATAATTGTACAAGTTTATATTTCCTGCAAAAGTAAAACTTGTGCTCTTTGTAAATTAAATTAATTTTGTGAATGGGTATTATTTTGTGATTTTGATCTCATGGCCGTGACAGCGTTCTACCGTCGACACTGCGGCGTAGGCTGGCTTGGACACGTCTCGTATCCGTTTTAAAAAAAATGGATGCGGGTCGTGACAAGTTTTTGTGGTGGCCCATGCAGGTCAGTCTTCGCAAATCATGCGAACTCGTGATGGTACTTAAGTTAGTTGTACTATTGCGAGCCTGCGGCAAGGAAATGCTCATTCACGAATTAAGATTAATTTAATTTAAGTGAATGACTAAGACTAGGAGTCCCTTATACAAATTTACCGATGGGTAGTGTAGGCCATGCATTATAGATGAGGAGTTATTAATGTTGATAATTGTCAAATCCCCCTAGGTACACGATTACCTTTTGATATGACGATATGATCCAAGGTGGATAGGTTATTCACTTGGTGAGATAGGGTTTCATAGAATTAATGATCTAACCTAGACGAATTATTCAATTCCTTCTCCTTGCCTCTTTAGATGTCATCCTCACCTCTTAGACCAAATTGCCTATTTAGTTCTTATTTTGCCTAAGAATTATTATTTTTATATAATTTTTGATTATGTTACCCATATATGAACCTCGAGTTACTTTCGATCCAAGTTTTTCCTCAAGGGCTTGAGTACACATAGAAGGGTTAGGATGTTTGTATTCCTTTTATCCTCAGTTATTTTCCCCTGTTCAATCTTTTATCTTAAGGGTTGTGACTGATGGGACAGATGCTTATGCTTTATTTCATAGGCAACTTGTTTGAATCTCTAGAAGCTCAAGAAATTTTACAAATATAGTTAAAGGAATGTTGATTAACTCGTAATGGCAGGACAGCAGCGCACTGTCGCCATTTATTTGAATAATGGAGACTATAGATTCACTGTAGCTAGCAGCGCACTGGCGAGACACGACCCCTAGAGTTGAAATTAGTTTAAGAAAATATAGGTTATAGAATATTCCTGAAACTATGGCTAGTGGTCCACTCCTGATCGTAGTTACCCTTGAGCCAATATTGGATAGAGTTGGGTAACGTTCGATTGTGTCATATTTGAGTTACGAAACCAAGGGTTTACCACAGCCCAATTTTACGGGCGAAGCGTAGTCCTCGTTGAAATAACTTCAGACATGATTACAAGTTTAGGATACCATAGAGGATAGGACAATATCATGCATGTCCCATAAGATCCAAAGCCGATAGTAGTGGAAGTTTTGTAGGGTAGCATGTCTCCCGACCCAGCATTTTGTAATCCTTGTGACGTACTAACGAGGAATTGATTGAAACTAATAGGTTTACCTAGAATACAGAAGTTAGAGGTCATAACCCATTAGTCGACCAAGTCCTTGTGGATAAGAAGATAGTAGGAAGACTGTATAAGCAAGAACACCAGGTAAGCTTTGATTCTCTCTAAACTCGAACTACTTGTACCTCTTTTCAAAAATCTCGCGTACTTGTATCTTGACTATCTTGACCAACGCTGCTATTACAGCCTAGTTTTTACAAGCTTACTCTTTTATCGAGCTTGACTCGAGGCATATGTTTAGTGGGGACGCCTGCTAACTTATTGTCTAATCAGAATCAGTGTATTATGGTCTGATCAACCATGATGCATTTGGTTCGCTCTTCGTTTAATTACACTACATGGATGGAGATATATAGGTATCTAGGATCTCATCCGCGACTGCTTGACAATTTCTCTTGAATTATATGTTCGCCCTTGAATCACGAAATTGTATTCAGTAACATCTCTCTTGAATTCTTTATTGTTTTTGTCTTTCACCAATTTGGAAGGACGAAAGCTCGTGATGGTAGAGAGATACAGAGTATTCCCATGGCTATGATAATGGTAGGCACAAGTGTAGCTACCATCGGCCAGTCATGTGATTGAGTTACTCGTTCTCCCATCGACCCACAAACTACTGTTGAGACTTTCGAGCCATCTGAATTTGAGAATGATTAGAATTTTACCCATAGTCAAAATGCCACCCTAGGAGACTATCTATTCTCAAGAAACCAGTTGTTGTGAGCCTCTAACTTTTTGCTTGAAGCTTGCCTTAACTAGCAACCCTTAAGCCTTGAACCAACCCTTCCTCGACCGAAGCCCACAGTTAGACATGAGATGAGTGGACAATAGGGTAATCATTTACCGTGACACTTATCCCGAGATTGGTTTCCAACAAATATTACTCTAGTTATGTAAATTTTATTATTAAGACCTAACTAGTGTTGGAACACCACAGTCACTAGCTTAGCCAATACCATAGCTTAAATACCCTGTCATATTATGATCTACCAGTTGTCAATAGCAATACACGATCACTAAAACTCTTGTGACGATATTCTGGCAGGTTAACACAAATAGAAATTCACGACTCAGTTGTTAGAAATCTTGTGCCTTAGAGTTGGTTACCCCGTCGATAACTCTAGTATATTATAGTCGAGTAGATCATCCTATTTTATCGACCATGTGTCATTGTACACACTCGTTCTCCATGTATTGAGGAACGATCCTTGACTTGACTTATATCTACCGTATCCCGATACGCCGTGCCTTATTCCCTATTACCAAAGGGTCGAGGTACAGTATCCGGACTTTGGGAACCCTTTAACCTCAATATTCCTAAGACAATGTCCTATTTCTAAGGTGGGTAGACTGTAAGCCTCCTAAAGTTTTAGGATATATGAAGATCACCGATTGATTAGAATAAATTTTTATTAGGATGATAGTTAGTGCCCTATGGACTCCCACTTTCCATTTAGAACATTTTGTGTCCCCGGTCGTGTCATTAATATTCGGAGCACAAGACCAGCTCTTACCTTCCAACAAACTTCATATGCAAGATCTAGATGAATCCACCTTCACCTAGGTATATCATGTCCCACTTAAATCCGTCCCCTTGTACCCTATTTTTGGGGTACGACTTTCAGGTTAAAAAGGGCTAGTTATGACCCTTACCGCAATACCGATATACTTTTCGACTCCCATTAGAGCCTAAACTTTGACCCAATTCTTGCAACCCAATATATGGTTATGACCTACTAGAAGTCCACTACGCACATGCCACTAGTGTGCCACTCAATTGTGTCTTTTTGTGCTACTTAAAACACAAAAGTCACTGAAGGCACATTTTGAACTTTAGGGACCTAGCTAACCGATCTGACTAGCAACTAGCCCAATCCCTTGGGTAAAAACCTATTCTAAGATACCCTAATCTAGTAGGCATAGTTTTATTTTGGGATCTTGTTCAGTCCATATAGATTGAGATCCCAGGTTCATCCAACCAGCGAGTGATACTCAAATAGAGAACCAATTAAGACCCAGCAAAACCCATCCATGCATACCACCATATTTCGGACTATAAAACCGAACTGTTTGAAATACGTCCCAACACCTATGGTGTAGTCTCCACCTCTTAGAATGTGAAGTCATTGTAGCCATTATTTCATCTACCCGGAAGTCGCGGTACTCTTGTATTGCATTATATCCTTGCTCATGTGTTAAAATAACCACAGAATATATCACAACCTTGATTTCCAAATTTTGTTCTATTGTGGAACCTTGTTTAGAATGGCAGAACGAAATTTTGTATTGCATGGATTGTAAGGCCCTCTAAGAAGCGAAGGGTTCTTCGGGTTAGAAAGTGACTGGACTAGAGTAGCCCAATTTTGCAAAAAGCAGTGGTTCATAAACTCCCTTTCTATCTGTAACATTAGATACTCTCTACTGCTCTTGAAAACTTTGTAGTTGCTCTCGATTATTCTTCCTTACCTTCCTGTCCTGTCTATTTCAAACGACGAATGGCCATGTTATAGAGTTTATCAACATTTCTTAGCTACTTGTGTAAATTGTTGTTTGTTAAATTTTGGACTGCCTGATAGGTAGGAGAGGGTTGTTGAAGCCTTATGCTATAGATATCTGTTGGTAGTTACTTTTGCAATTAGCTGGAGGGTTACAATGTTATGACGTCAGGTGTTTGAAGTGGGTAGTATGACCAAAGGTGGGTAGAAGTCCTCGGTGATTCGCAGTTACAAAATGGCTAGGAGGAGGATATAAACGATTTTTGAGGAATTAAATTTAAAGAGATTGAGGTTAAGGCGGACTTCTTTTAGAATTTTACGGAATAACTACGAATTAGAATTTCGAGGACAAAATTATTTTTAAGGTGGGTAGATTTGTAACCCCTTTTCCCAAAAATTTTGAATTATATTTTTATTTATTTATTTGAATTAAATGGTGATTTTTAATATTTTGTAAATAATTATTTAGTAAATTATTACGGTGGTTGACTTAAGTCTTTGTGGAGTTATGGAGCACAACCGATTAGGAATCATGGCACGGATAGTGCAATGGCGTGATTTGACTAGAGTACTAGCCCTGGTAGGGAAGGCCGAGCCATAGCGATGTCCTAACTAGGAAAACCAGGCCAAGTTGTGACTTAACCCTTACCGAAGGTTTATTTATTTATTATTTATATTATTGAGTTTTAGAGAAACCGGTTATACCATTTTAGCCCGGACTGGACCCGAACTGAGCCCAAGCCCATGTAGTCATGCGGCACATCCAATGACATTCGTGTTGATGGAATGTGCATGAAGGTGTTGTATTTGGTTTTATTGATTTAATGAATATTTTCTAATATTCGAAATTAAATATTATATTCATCATTATTTTGATATTCGGACTTTTGCATGAAATAGTCTTCGTACATTTCGGATTATTAGGATGCGATAATGGTATATACACCATTATGGTTTTATTGAATTTCTTATACTTATTATTATTTTATTAAGATTATTATATATATATAATATTATTTTATTGTTACGGGTTATATTAATTTTGTCAATTAAATATTATTATATAAATAATAGAAATATACGTAGTGATATTATATAGACAAATATATATAGTGATATTGTATGTATAAATAATAATATGTAGATATGTGTATTTGTATATATATGTAATGCATTACGCATAGATATACATGTGAATATGAATATAGATAAAGATATATGAATATATATATATATATATATATATATATATATATATATCTATATATATATATATATATATATATATTATATAGATATAATAAATATTCATATTCACATGTCTATATATATAAAAATATATATATATATATATATATATATAATATATATATATATATATATATATATATAAAATATATATATAAAATATATATATATTATATATAATATATATATATATTGTGGTGTGGTGTGTGGTGTGTGTGTATACGTGTATTTGTAAGTATATAATATATAAAAAAATACGTAAATAGTATATATTATAACATATAGTACATGTATACTGTATGTGAATAATATTTATTCTATATGAACATATATATATGTATATTTCAAGGAATAAGTTATTTGTAATTTATAATTCATTTTGACCCAGCAGGGACCTATACGTAAATAATAAAGTTACAGGGACCTATACGAAGTTTACCATGGCAACCCCCCCCCCCCCCGCTTCTGTAAACCATAGCATATATTTATAGACATCGAGAGAGAGAGAGAGAGGGGCTAAACCCTAACCTCCTCAAACCGACGCCACCCCGACCTGGCGGCGACTGCGCGCCACCCCGCGGCGCCCCGCCAACGCGCGGCCGGACGGCGGACCAGGGAGGCGCGCGTGCGTGTGAAAACGCGGAGTGCGATAGCAGCAGCACGGCTGCGGAGGGACTTTGTTGCGCTATTTTCGTCGCTCGCTGCACCGTTTCGCATGTCGTCTTCGCAGGTATATCGTCAACATAACGAGTGTGATTTCCATAAAATAGATTGTCAAATAGTTATCAAACCTCGTCGTGAATCGATGCCATAAACGATCGAAAACCTGTTCACAAACAGGGGATCGAGCAGTCCCAACACGCCATTGGAAGGCGAATTCCAACCAAACCATAGACTTATTTAGAATTCTATTTGAACAGACCTAATGACAACCTAGGAGATGGCAACCCCATTATTGTTTTAATTTATAGTTTGTATTCAGTAAAAGAAACCCTAGGAAAGATCTAGAAAACCTATAAAATCAGTTTAGAAATTATGAAAAATCTTCCACAGACGTGCGTCCCGCCATTCCGGACGACGTGGTCACGAACCGAAAGCATCGAAAGATGCGTAATGGCTTCGTGATCGGTGGGCTTTGACGGAATTCAAATTGGTCGCGTGTGCGCGACGAATTTGATGCGTACCGTCGAAATTCCCGTATCGTGCACTTTGCAAATTTCTTAATTACTTTGTGTACGCTCGTCAGATCGAGATGAAACTTGCGCCAACAGGACCGTATCATTTTTCTGGTCCTGCCAAGTTTGGTCCAATTCTGAGATAGTAGAATCGGAACGCCGTTTTGCGGGCCCCACGGTCCTACTCAACGGGCGATTTTGTGCACGGTCCGCCGGAATCCAACTCTGGATATACGGTTGGGTTCGTATCGGAAAACTGGATCCGTAGACATGTAGTTTGACGACTTTAGAGACCGTTGACTCTGGCATGCTTTTCGGTGCAAAGCGGGTCCAACGGCGGACACCATTTTGACCGAAATTACCGTTTTGCCCCTGTGTCCAGAATTGTACTTAAGGAGAGGCAATTCTAGGTAATTCGACTATTCTGAGAACATTGGTAATGTTTTTCAGCTTTTGGAACTGTTGTACGGGTTTTGACTATTTGTGGCACATTGAGTAGTTCAGACTATCGGTTTCACCAGCAAAGGACCACAGGCGAGTACAGTTTATTGTCTGCCTTCGATGTTGATCTTTACATATTTCATTGATTAGTCATTGGTTATGTGATTTTATACTCTATTATAATTGTTGAGTCGGGAATGAGAAGTACCAAGGATGTGTGATCCGACCGTAGACCGTGTTTATTTGCATGCAGTAGATCTCGTAGACCGTGTTTATTTTCATGCAGTAGATCTCGTAGACCGTGTTTATTTTCATGCCGTAGATCTCGTAGACCGTGTTTATTTTCATGCAGTAGATCTCGTAGACCGTGTTTATTTTCATGCAGTAGATCTCGTAGACCGTTTTTATTTTATGCAGGATCTCGTAGACATTGTTTATTTTATTGCAGTAGATCTCGTAGACATTATTTAATTTCTGCAAGTAGATCTCGTAGACCGTATTTATTTTTCATGCAAGTAGATCTCGTAGACCGTGTGGTGTAGTGCCCCAGACCGATCACATATCAACGGTACTTCTAACAGTTGGGGAAAGTATTTTGTGTCTATTTATTTGCTATTGGTTTTCTGTATTTCTTGTTTATTTTCAAAACTCATGATTGATTTCTAACCTTTATTTATATTTATTTTTTTATTTGAATTTGCATTCAGTGAATTGTGCTCGTTCCATTCCTGACTGAAACCAACATTTTTTAGGTTAGCCGTGGTTTTCACCTAGCTTGGGGAGTGACGGGAATATTTGCAGACATAAGCCTAGAGACTAGCTAGATAGTTGAGTGGTAGTCATTCTATAATTGTACAAGTTTATGTTTCCTGCAAAAGTAAAACTTGTGCTCTTTGTAAATTAAATTAATTTTGTGAATGAGTATTATTTTGTGATTTTGATCTCATGGCCGTGACAAGCGTTCTACCGTCGATACTGCGGCGTAGGCTGGCTTGGACACGTCTCGTATCCGTTTAAAAAAAATGGCAGGTCGTGACAAGTTTTTGGGTGGCCCATGCAGGTCAGCTTCGCAAATCACGCGAACTCGTGATGGTACTTAAGTTAGTTGTACTATTACGAGCCTGCGGCAAGGAAATGCTCATTCACGAATTAAGATTAATTTAATTTAAGTGAATGACTAGGACTAGGAGTCCCTTATACAAATTTACCGATGGGTAGTCTAGGCCATGCATTATAGATGAGGAGTTATTAATGTTGATAGTTGTCAAATCCCCCTAGGTACACGATTACCTTTTGATATGACGATATGATCCATGGTGGATAGGTTATTCACTTGGTGAGATAGGGTTTCATAGAATTAATGATCTAACCTAGACGAATTATTCAATTCCTTCTCCTTGCTCTTTAGATATCATCCTCACCTCTTAGACCAAATTGCCTATTTAGTTCTTATTTTGCCTAAGAATTATTATTTTTATATAATTTTTGATTATGTTACCCATATATGAACCTCGAGTTAGTTTCGATCCAAGTTTTTCCTCAAGGCTTGAGTACACATGGAAGGGTTAGGATGTTTGTATTCCTTTTATCCTCAGTTATTTTTCCTATTCAATCTTTATCTTAAGGGTTGTGACTGATGGGGAAGATGCTTACGCTTTATTTATAGGCAACTTGTTTGAATCTCTAGAAGCTCAGAAAATTTTACAAATATAGTTAAAGGAATGTTGATTAACTCGTAATGGCATGACAGCAACGCACTGTCGCCATTTATTTGAATTATGGAGACTATGGATTCACTGTAGCCAGCAGCTCACTGGCGAGACACGACCCCTAGAGTTGAAATTAGTTTAAGAAAATATAGGTTATAGAACATTCCTGAAACTATGGCTAGTGGTCCACTCCTGATCGTAGTTAACCTTGAGCCAATATTGGATAGAGTTAGGTAACGTTCGATTGTGTCATATTTGAGTTACGAAACAAGGGTTTACCACGTCCGATTTTACGGGCGAGGCGTAGTCCTCGGTGAAATAACTTCAGACATGATTACAAGTTTGGGATACCATAGAGGATAGGACAATGTCATGCATGTCCCATAAGATCCAAAGCCGATAGTAGTGGAAGTTTTGTAAGTTAGGTAGCATGTCTCCCGACCCAGCATTTTGTAGTCCTTGTGACTTACTAACGAGGAATTGATTGACACTAATCGGTTTACCTAGAATACAGAAGTTAGAGGTCATAACCCATTAGTCGACCAAGTCCTTGTGGATAAGAAGATAGTAGGAAGACTGTATAAGCAAGAACACCAGGTAAGTTTTGATTCTCTCTAAACTCGAACTAATTGTGCCTCTTATCAAAAATCTCGCGTACTTGTATCTTGACTATCTTGACCAACGCTGCTATTACAGCCTAGTTTTTGCAAGCTTACTCTTTTATCGAGCTTGATTCAGACATATGTTTAGTGGGGACGCCTGCTAACTTATTGTCTAATCAGAATCAGTATATTATGGTCTGATCAACCATGATGCATTTGGTTCGCTCTACGTTTAATTACACTACGTGGATGGAGATATATAGGTATCTAGGATCTCATCCGCGACTTCTTCACAATCCTCTTGAATTATATGTTCGCCTTGAATCACGAAATTGTATTCAGTAACATCTCCCTTGAATTCTTTATTGTTTTGTCTTTCACCGATTTGGAAGGACGAAAGCTCGTGATGGTAGAGAGATACAGAGTATTCCATGGCTATGATAATGGTAGGCACAAGTGTAGCTACCATCGGCCAGTCATGTGATTGAGTTACTCGTTCTCCATCGACCCACAAACTACTGTTGAGACTTTCGAGCCATCTGAATTTGAGAATGATTAGGGTTTTACCCTTAGTCAAAATGCCACCCTAGAGACTATCTATTCTCAAGAAACCAGTTGTTGTGTGCCTCTAACTTTTTGCTTGAAGCTTGCCTTAACTAGCAACCCTTAAGCCTTGAACCAACCCTTCCTCGACCGAAGCCCACAGTTAGACATGAGATGAGTGGACAATAGGGTAATCATTTACCGTGACACTTATCCCGAGATTGGTTTCCAACAAATATTACTCTAGTTATATAAATTTTATTATTAAGACCTAACTAGTGTTGGAACACCACAGTCACTAGCTTAGCCAATACCATAGCTTAAATACCCTGTCATATTATGATCTACCAGTTGTCAACAGCAATAAACGATCACTACAACTCTTGTGACGATATTCTGGCAGGTTAACACAAATAGAAATTCACGACTCAGTTGTTAGAAATCTTGTGCCTTAGAGTTGGTTACCCCGTCGATAACTCTAGTATATTATAGTCGAGTAGATCATCCTATTTTATCGACCATGTGTCATTGTACACACTCGTTCTTCATGTATTGAGGAACGATCCTTGACTTACTTATATCTACTGTATCCCGATACGTCGTACCTTATTCCCTATTACCAAAGGGTCGAGGTACAGTATCCGGACTTTGGGAACCCTTTAACCTCAATATTCCTAAGACAATGTCCTATTTCTAAGGTGGGTAGACTGTAAGCCTCCTAAAGTTTAGGATATATGAAGATCACCGATTGATTAGAATAAATTTTTATTAGGATGATAGTTAGTGCCCTATGGACTCCCACTTTCCATTTAGAACATTTTGTGTCCCCGGTCATGTCATTAATATTCAGCACAAGACCAGCTCTTACCTTCCAACAAACTTCATATGCAAGATCTAGATGAATCCACCTTCACCTAGGTATATCATGTCCCACTTAAATCCGTCCCCTTGTACCCTATTTTGGGGTACGACTTTCAGGTTAAAAAGGGCTAGTTATGACCCTTACCGTAATACCGGTATACTTTTCGACTCCCATTAGAGCCTCAACTTCGACCCAATTCTTGCAACCCAATATATGGTTGTGACCTACTAGAAGTCCACTACGCATATGCCACTAGTGTGCCACTCAATTGTGTCTTTTCGTGCTACTTAAAACACAAAAGTCACTGAAGGCACATTTTGAACTTTAGGGACCTAGCTAACCGATCTGACTAGCAACTAGCCCAATCCCTTGGGTAAAAACCTATTCTAAGATACCCTAATCTAGTAGGCATAGTTTATCTTGGGATCTTGTTCAGTCCATATAGATTGAGATCCCAGGTTCATCCAACAGTGAGTGATACTCAAATAGAGAACCAATTAAGACCCAGCAAAACCCATCCATACATACCACCATATTTCGGACTATAAAACCGAACTGCTTGAAATAGGTCCCAATACCTATGGTGTAGTCTCCACCTCTTAGAATGTGAAGTCATTGTAGCCATTATTCCATCTACCCGGAAGTCGCGGTACGATCTTGTATTGCATTTATATCCCTTGCTCATGTGTTAAAATAACAACAGAATATATCACAACCTTGATTTCCAAATTTTGTTCTATTGTGGAACCTTGTTTAGAATGGCGGGAACGAAATTTTCGTATTGCATGGATTGTAAGGCCCTCTAAGAAGCGAAGGGTTCTTCGGGTTAGCAAGTGACTGGACTAGAGTAGCCCAATTTTGCAAATAAGGCAGTGGTTCATAAACTCCCTTTCTATCTGTAACATTAGATACTCTGCTGCCCTTGAAAATTTTGTAGTTGCTCTCGATTATTCTTCCTTACCTTCCTGTCCTGCCTATTTCAGAACGACGAATGGCCATGTTATTAGAGTTTATCAACATTTCTTAGCTACTTGTGTAAATTGTTGTTTGTTAAATTTTGGACTGCCTGATAGGTAAGAGGGTTGTTGAGCCTTATGCTATAGATATCTGTCGGTAGTTACTTTTGCAATTAGCTGGAGGTTACAATGTTATGACGTCAGGTGTTTGAAGTGGGTAGTGTGACCAAAGGTGGGTAGAAGTCCTCGATGATTCGCAGTTACAAAATGGCTAGGAGGAGGATATAAACGATTTTTGAGGAATTAAATTTAAAGAGATTGAGGTTAAGGCAGACTTCTTTTAGAATTTTACGGAATAACTACGAATTAGAATTTCGAGGACGAAATTATTTTTAAGGTGGGTAGATTTGTAACCCTCTTCTCGAAATTTTTGAATTATATTTTTATTTATTTATTTGAATTAAATGGTGATTTTTAATATTTTGTAAATAATTATTTAGTAAATTATTACGGTGGATGACTTAAGTCTTTAGAGTTATGGAGCACAACCGATTAGGAATCATGGCACGGATAGTGCAATGGCGTGATTTGACTAGAGTACTAGCCCTGGTATAGGGAAGCCGAGCCATAGCGATGTCCTAACTAGGAAAACCAGGCCAAGTTGCGACTTAACCCTTACCGAAGGTTTATTTTTTATTATTTATATTATTGAGTTTTAGAGAAACCGGTTATACCATTTTAGCCCGGACTGGACCCGAACTGAGCCCAAGCCCATGTAGTCATGCGGCACATCCAATGACATTCGTGTTGATGAATGTGGCATGAAGTGTTGTATTTGGTTTTATTGATTTAATGAATATTTTCTAATATTCGAAATTAAATATATATTCATCATTATTAATTGATATTCGGTGACTTTTGCATGAAATAGGTCTTCGTACATTTTAGATATTAGGCTGCACATAATGGATATATACACCATTATGGTTTTTTGAATTTCTTTATACTTATTATTATTTTATTGAGATTATAATATATATTATATTATTTTATTGTTACGGGTTATATTAATTTTTTCAATTAAATATTATTATATAAATAATAGAAATATACGTAGTGATATTTATAGATAATATATATAGTGATATATGTGTGTATAATAAATAATATGTAGATATGTATTTGTATATATCTGTAATGCATTACCATAGATATACCTGAATATAAATATAGATAAAGATATAAGTGATATATATTATATATATTTTATATATATATATATATATATATATATATATTATATATATATATATATATATTATATATATATATATATATATATATATATATATATATGATATAGTGTATACGTGTATTGTAATATATATATATATATATATATATATATATATATATATATATATATATATTATATAGATATAATATATATATATATATAAAAAACGTAAATATGTATATATATATAAGCATATATAGTACATGTATACGTGTATGACATATTATATATATATATATATAGATATATATATATATATATATAATATATATATATATATATATATATATGTATATTACAAAGAATAAGTTTATTTGTAATTTATAATATCATTTTGACCCAGCAGGACCTATACGTAAATAATGAAGTTGCAGGGACCGATACGAAGTTTACCATGGCAACCCCCCCTACCCCCCCCCCCCCCCCCCCCCCGCGTTCTGCAAACCATAGCATATATATATAGACATCGAGAGAGAGAGGAGGGGGCTAAACCCTAACCTCCTCAAACCGACGCCACCCGACCTGGACGGCGACTGCGCGCCACCCGCGCCGGCGCCACCGCCACGCGCGGCCGGACGGCGGCCAGGGAGGCGCGCATGCGTGCGAAGAACGCGGAGAGCGACAGCAGTAGCACGGCTGCGGAGGGGACTTAGTGGCGCTATTCCCGTCGCCTCGCAGCACCGTTTCGCGTGTCGTCTTCGCAGGTATATCGTCAACATAACCGAGTGTGATTTCCATAAAATAGATTGTCAAATAGTTATCAAACCTCGTCGTGAATCGATGTCAAAACCGATCAAAAACCTGTTCACAAATAGGGGATCGAGCAGTCCCAACACCCCAGTTGGAAGGCGAATTCCAACCAAACCATAGATTTATTCAGAATTCTATTTGAACAGACCTAATGACAACCTATAGGAGATGGAAACCCCATTATTGGTTTAATTTATAGTTGTGTATTCAGTAAAAGAAACCCTAGGAAAGATCTAGAAAAAACCCATAAAATAGTTTAGAAATTATAAAAAATCCTTCCACACGACGTGCGTCCCGCCATTCCGGGCGACGTGGTCGAACCGAAAGCATCGAAAGCTGCGTAACGGCTTCGTGATCGTGTGGGCTTTGACGGAATTCAAATTGGTCGCGTGTGCGCGACGAATTTGATGCGTATCCGTCGAAATTCACCGTATCGTGCACTTTGTAAATTTCTCAATTACTTTGTGCACGATCGTCAGATCGAGATGAAACTTATGCCAACAGGACCGTATCATTTTTCTGGTCCTGCATGCCAAGTTTGGTCCAATTCTGAGACAGTGGAATCGGAACGCCGTTTTGCGGGCCCCACGGTCCCACTCAACGGGCGATTTGTGCACGGCCCGCCGGAATCCAACTCTGGACATACGGTTGGGTTCGTATCAAAAAACTAGATCCGTAGACATGTAGTTTGATGACTTTAAAGACCGTTGACTCTGGCACGCTTTTCGGTGCAAAGCGGGTCCAACGCCGGACACCGTTTTGACCCGAAATTATCGTTTTGCCCCTGTGTCCAGAATTGGACTTAAGGACAGGCAATCCCAGCTAATTTGACTATTCTGAGAACATTGGTAATGTTTATTTCAGCTTCCGAAACTGTTGTACGGGTTTTGACTATTGTGGCACATTGAGTAGTTTAGACTGTCGGTTTCACCAGCAGAGGACCACAGGCGAGTACAGTTTATTGTCTGCATTTCGATGTTGATCTTTACTATATTTCATTGATTAGTATGGTTATTATTTTATACTCTATTATAAATTGTTGAGTCGGGAATGAGAAGTACCAAGGATGTGTGATCCGACCGTAGACCGTGTTATTTTCATGCAGTAGATCTTGTAGACCGTGTTTATTTTCATGCAGTAGATCTCGTAGACCGTGTTTATTTTCATGCAGTAGATTCGTAGACCGTGTTTATTTTCATGCAGTAGATCTCGTAGACCGTGTTTATTTTCATGCAGTAGATCTCATAGACCGTGTTTATTTTTATGTAGTAGATCTCGTAGACATTGTTTATTTTATTGCAGTAGATCTCGTAGACATTGTTTAATTTCTGCAAGTAGATCTCGTAGACCGGTTTATTTTTTATGCAAGTAGATCTCGTAGACCGTGCGATGTAGTGCCCCAGACCGATCACATATCAACGGTACTTCTAACAGTTGGGGAAAGTATTTTGTGTCTATTTATTTGCTATTGGTTTTTGTATTTCCTGTTTATTTTCAAAACTCATGATTGATGTCTAACCTTTGTTTATAGTTATTTTCTTTATTTGAAATTGCATTCAGTGATTGTGCTCGTTCCATTCCTGACTGGAAACCAACATTTTTAGGTTAGCCGTAGTTTCACCTAGCTTGGGGAGTGACGGGAATATTTGCAGACAGAAGCCTAGAGACTAGCTAGATAGTTGAGTGGTAGTCATTCTATAATTGTACAAGTTTGTGTTTCCTACAAAAGTAAAACTTGTGCTCTTTGTAAATTAAATTAATTTTGTGAATGAGTATTATTTTGTGATTTTGATCTCATGGCCGTGACAGCGTTCTACTGCCGACACTGCGCGTAGGCTGGCTTGGACACGTCTCGTATCCGTTTTAAAAAAAAAAAAAGGGTGCGGGTCGTGACATATATCTTGTGAACCTTGTGAATGCCAATCCTACACCACACGTATGATTGGCTAGATCATAACCTTGTGCAGACCCAATTCGGCCACATGTTGTAGCTAGTACTCACACACTTAGATAGATGATTCTTGATTCGTGTACATGCCATGATCAGTTTTTACTTGCCTTGTTCTAGCTCTAGATTTACAGCTTACCTTGCCATGATACTCACATGTACATTCCATGCTTTTCTTGTATGTACTCTATTTACAGTCTTATAGCTTTTGTCATATCTTGTGAACTGTTGTTAGTTGATTGTACTCATTTCATCCTGACTGGATATGTTGACAAAATATTACAGATGCTGATGAGGAGGATTACAGTATCTACTACGGTCCGGATGACGTAGTGGATTTAGACTTGGAGACCTTGGTCCACAGGGCTTAGCTCCGCCCGACGAGTCTCTAGCTTAGTTTAGTTAGAGTAGATATTTTGGACTGGACCTTGTCTCCAGCTTGCTACTTATGTTATGATATTATATTTGGGATTGTATAACTATATTACTTGTGTCTCTCTCTCGTTGTTGAGCTGGATATTGCACTTGTGGTTTTTATCTATCTGGTTTTTCGTGCCATACTTCTTCCTTCTAGATTGTGATTGAGTTTTATCAGTACTTCATATTATATACCTCCGTGCGGAGATGACAGGTTATATATACTGTTTTGTTGGCTAGTAGACCTACAGCGTTCTATGCCGTTTTTATGGGGTAGGCTGGGCGTTGTCACGCACTTGTGCCCCTACCTAGGGTGCGGGATGCAGTTAGAAGACACAATGTCTGGGCCTAAGATTTGGCTACAACGAAGGTGGCTTGCTTCGGCACGAGATGTGGCGTCGATTGTTAAGTCGTTGGCATAGAGTTTCATGAGTTAGACTTGAGCTGTTGCGAGTTAAGTCGAAAAGGGCCGTAGGGCAAGTTGGGTGAAGTTACGTTGAGTTGCTGGGCACGACATCGAAATGTGAGGCATGGCCGCGTTGTCAAAACTAAAGTATAGGCAAGACTAAGCGAGGAGGCACTGTCTCAGAGATATTGAAGCACGAATCGAGTTCATGGCACGACCGAGTCGTTACGTCACAGAGTATGGCACGAAAGACAAGTATGAGTTGGTGCGTTGACAATGCAAGCACGAGAAAGGTCTAGAGGCAAGGAAATGGTGTCTATCGTGTAGTTGCGTCTCTGATTATGGCCGTAAGGCAAGCACGACTTGATAGGTTAACGTTGTTGAGTGGACGTTACTGTTGCAAGCATGGGATGGTCCTCAGACACAAATATGCCAAGGCGTTTGTCATAAAACTGATCCTAAGACAAGACTAGAAAGACAATTGATAAGAATGGACTATGTTGCACAAAGTAAATCAAACGTGTTGGTTTTGTATGGGTGGGCGAGGAGCTCACTCCACCAGTACAGTTGAGTACTGACACCCACATAGTTTACATGTGCAGGCACAGGTAGAAGCTCGTGGCGCGGAGCTCGCTTGGATGCGTCGAGGCACGGAGTCCCTTGGCAATTCGAAGCTGCGACCGCATGGAGTCAAGACTTATACGGGACATAATGTATGGACGTCGCCTATCCGAAGCTTCCGCTGGCTCAAGCATTGTAATCGAGCGATGAGAGAGAGCAGAGTGACTTGTATAATGAGAGAAAAGTGAGCACGAGACTTGTAATCATGGCTTGCGCCTATTGTAGTCTGATTGTTCAATATCAATAAAGAGTTCTTTTGAATAACTTATGTTTTGATTCTAAATTTTTGCTGCATATTTAATATTTCTGCTTGGGACTTCTGTGCGACGATCCCGTCGTCGTCGATGTAATCGGCCGTTATAAAACTGCCTTGCACGAGTGCAATCTATGCTCGTACGGCATCACGCCTTAGCGAGGACGATCGGTCCTACGGGAGCGGGGCGAAACAGCCCATGGCCTGGAACCATAGTGTACCGGTAGTATTATAAGTGGTAACCTATTGTAGATTGTTCTTCTGTTTATTATGATAATTGTCAGTTTTCATTATTATGTTGAATGATAACCTGTCTTACAACCCTTGATAATTTCTTGTTTCCATCAATCTTTCCAGTATGGCACCTATGACCAGAGCCCGTCGTCTGAGAGCACCTGCAGTTCCGGACATGACTAAGAGCGTATTTCCACCTCCTATTGCTCAGGAGGTAGTGACCCCTCCAGCTGACCAGGGGATAGTTGCACATCCTACCGTTGAGGAGGTGGTAGCAACCTACCAGAGAGTCTTCCTCCACCTTGTTCCTTTCAGGAGAGGAATGCAGCTTCGTCAGAGATCGAGATGTCACGACCCGCATCCACTGTGAGGGTACGAGAACGTAACAACGCCCAGCCTACGCCGCAGTGTCGGTGGTAGAATGCTGTCCTAGGTCACAACATCTAACAATATAAGGTGATGCACAGTTATACTCCCCGAATGGGGGTGACATAACAGAATACAATCTCAATCACATCTAGGGTAGAAGTACGAAGATAGATAGAAAGATACGAAATCCAAATCCACAAGACATACAATAGAGAGATGATACTAAGTGTCTAAAATACAACTCAACAATATCCAGAATATACAGATCCCAATATACAACTCCAAAATAAGGACAACAACTAAACATGAAAAGAAAGAACAGTCTAGGCTATCTACACTATGCAAGGTATCATCCTGAGCAACTGCCTGAACCTCCCCAGGGGTCCAGGTCGCGAGTGTCAACTAGGCAAGCTCCAAGTAAGGGGTGCAGGGTTCCTCATCATCCTCTGTAAAATTTTCAAGGTCCAGTCAGGACGGGAGCGAGCACAAAATATCTCACGCAGTCATATCAAGTTAGAAAATATAAAGCATGCAATAGAGTAAGGTACAGGAACATGCTGAAAGAGAATGTATATGAAAAACAACAGAGATTTGATAATAGGAAAATATATATATGATAAGTAAGAACTGTAAGCCAACTGTGATTTAGAGTACAATATGGTTATGTAAACGGTCTAGGACAATGCAATGGTAACTCCATTGTACGTGGGTGTACAATAGACATATACAATAGTTATACAATGTTGTACAATAGGATTTGAGTACATAACCAATTCTACTCCCCCTCCCCAATCAATACACAAGGATCCACTCCAGTTACGTTATCTTATACAATAGTGTACAATGTTATACAATGGATGTACAATATTGTACAATAGATGTACAATGTTATACAATAGTTGTACAATGTTATACAATAGTGTACAATGGTCTATCCCTGGAACTCATGTGATAATGAGAGTACAATATGCACAATGAGTATACAAGGATATGGATATTCAATAAATACAATATGTAAGTGAAACGCACATCACAATATGTATTTAGTGAATACAAGGGGATAACATCTCAAAAGAAGATCCATATAGTACCAATCCGTGATAACAATCGTGTCAGCATCAAGTACAGTAATCTAGAGCAAGAATGTAAATCCAGACAAGCATGAAAGGGTCAGAGAATGTACTCGCCTCGTATCTGAATGTCTGAAGTAAATGTACTGTCCGAGATGAGGTACCTGACTCCTAGTTAGAGCAACACAAGTCAAGATGTATACAGGAGATGATAAATGTAATCTACTATGCATCTGCATGCTGTCTAGGTCAAACTAGACCAAAGTCAACTCTCGGTCAACTCTAGTGAACTAGACTAGTCAAACTAGGTCAACTAGGTCAAGCCTAAGCCAAACAAGTCTATTAAGCCTAACCAGTCTATTCTAGCAAGCACACACCATTTCTAGGCTATATAAGTCAACTACACCCTTAACTGGCATTCAAGCCATACACACAGGCTATGAGCCATAGGTATACACCCATAGGCTACGTACCCTGTATATAGGCCATAGGCCATAGGCCATATAGCTATATCATACATATTCACACATTTAATAAGATATATATAATTTAATATAAATAACCACATATAGACATATATATATATATAATATATATATATATATATATATACATAGAGATGTAGGAGAGAAAATCTTGTGAGGGTGTTGTGTACATGTGTGTGTGATACAAAGGGTGTGTGTGTATAGGCAATTGTGTGTAGAGAGTGTCAATAGAGTTAAAGTGTGTGGCATGGTATAGTGTCATGAGAGTGTGATAGAAGGGAATTAGATAGTGTGTGTGTGTGTACATGAGTTAACTGAGATTAGTTGGCAGTTCAATTCAAGACCAATCATCAATTGAAACCATCCTTCAACTACCAAATCAAAACCCAATTGACAGCAACCATACACATATACAGAAATTTGGTTAAAACTGGAATTTCAGTGAACAAACTCAGTTAAATGAAATGACAGTTGGTGGTGTGTAACTAGGACTGCAATGTATGAACCTGTGTGTTCCAGTGATAAGGGTATGGCCTGTGTGTGCTCAGGTGTGTGTTGAGTTTCTGTGTGGGAAGGGTTAATGAATGAACCATGTGTCATGATATTGTGTGTGTATGTGTTCTAAGGTGACAGGAATATGCATACTAGAGTGTGTGTCAAAGTTCATGTATGTGTGTGTGGGGGTGATGTGGGAGTGCTTGTGTTGTGTTAGAGTGTCCTGCCATGAAGGGAATACATATACAACAGTGTGTGTGTGTGTGTGTAGAGGGGAATAAAGTGCTTGTGTAAACCTGTGAACAGTGGAGTGAGACAGAGTGTGTTCAGGAATTTAAATAGAGGGTGATATGTCATGTGTTAACATAGTGGCATGTGGCATGGTGTGTCATGTGAGGGTGTGAGTGTATGGAGACATGAGAGCATGGTGTTAGGTTAGGATGTGTACCATGTGTCACTAGTGTAGTGTATTGTGACAATGTGGCTTGGTGTGTTTGTGTGTGTTGACAGGAAAATGTTCAGATTTCAGATAATGTGTGTAGAGAGTGTGCCTACATTGTGTTGGCAGGTTTTGTGTGCACAGGTTTGTGGGACTGCAAACAGAAATCTCAGTTCTGTGTGGATACATGATCTCAGAAATTCCTAAACTCAGTGTTTTAAGTCCAACTTATTCTCAGTTTTTTTAACAAGGACCAATGACAGTTAACTCAAAAACTATTTCAACTCATCCATTTCGAATAACCCCCTTCACATTGGTAACTCCAATTAGAACAACCTAATCAGTGAACTAACAATAAGTATATGGATTAATCATGGGAATCTAAGAATCATAAAAAAATCAGTTAAGAACAGGAATGTTAAATTCAGGATTTGAAAATCTGGCTTGTGTATCAATCTATACATGATACATCCCAAACCACATTCAAATCCCAAATTCGAAATCTCAAACCCACCAATCAGTAAACAATCTTATAGTAGACTAATACACATGTACATGGATCAAATTGGCAAATTAACATCAGTTAGAAAACAGGAAATTAATTGACAGTGAGAATTTCTCAGATTTTAAGAACTCAAAACGACAGTTCACTATCAACCCATTGATACCAATCCATTCAACAATCTAAAAACAATTTCGAATTTAAAAACCCAACACAATCAGTAAACAGACTTTGTAATAGTCTAAATACAAATGTTATTGAACCTAACATGTCAATCTAAATCATGAAAAATAGGTGGGAACACATTCAATCCAGGAATTGGAAAATACAGAACCTGTGCATCAGTTAAATGGGAACACTTGTTTTCGAATCCAAATTCCAATAAAAACTCGAAATCAATAATTGAAATAGGTGTACAAACATTGAGACATGTCCCTCGCATCCGGGGAGAGTCCCTCGTGTCCAGGAATTGGGACACATTGTGTCCAAACTAACATTCGAAATTCTGCAAAAAACTGGTAAAATAAGCATCGTACAGCCATGTCGAGCCTTCGTGGGCTCGACACAGTGCTCGAGGTGGGTCGAGACCTTGCATATGGGTTCGCCCATAGTAGGGCTACACACTCGTGTCCCTGACACGTCACCATGACGTGTCCAGAAGCGACACGAACCCCGTATCAATGGCCAAAACCCACCCGTGCACAGTCTGTGTAGGAACAGTGCGCGTGTGTTTTCTCTCTCGACACGATACAACACCACCCCAAATTTTGTGGGCACAGTGTCAGTCACCTAAACAGTGTCCACACAAAATTTCGTGTCCAGATGTGTCGTGTACAGGGAGTTATAGCCCCCGAGTAGCAGGGAATGTGCGCCGTGTCTCGCGCAGCGAGTTCTGTCCATTTTGGACACGGACTCAGCTCGATATGAGCTCAGAACTTGGGGGTTCGAAAGCACACATCAAGGGCTAGAAATCTACTCAAATAGAATTTAAAAATAAGAAGAATTTATTCACTCAAGCATTTCATCGAACACATGCACCCTAATACTGATTCGTGTCCGATACGGACACGAAACAGACCGACTCAACACGAAACCAATACCTACGGCTAGTGGACACCTAGGGCTGTCCAAATATGCAAGAAAACTGAAATTTGATGGAGAGAATGAGAAGTTACCTATTGGTGTTCTTCTCCAAAGAAAGCTTCAAAATGGGGGATCCTTCTTGCTAATCCCAAAGCTCCAATTGTCCCAAATTTGAGAATGACCTCCATGAACAGCAAGTATACCTAAATTAGAACCTATTGCAATTTGTTTGAGAGAAAAAGGAGATAAAATAGAATTTCTATGAATTTCTATGAATTTCTAAAGTTGGGAAAATACCTCCTCCTTAAGCTTGTTCTTTCCTAAAAGAGGCTAGCCCTAAATGGAAGAGAGTATAAATAGGGGTGGGGTTCCCAATGTGGCTGGCCATAGTGGGTTAGGGTTAGGGTTTAGTGATAGGCTATGGGCCTCTATGGGCTAAGTTGCTAATTAATGGTTTCAAATCATAAGTCATGGCTTATGACTAAAAGCCTTTCTATTCTAACCTGAGTTTAATGACTAACCATGAGTTAACTCTAGTCTAAATAAGGTCACATGACCTAAGCAAGTCCAAACATCTAGGGTTAGCTTCTAGGTTAGTCTATCCAGTCAACACTAGTCAAAGTCAACCTAGTCAACCATCATTCAAATAATTCCAGAATAAATCCTAAAATTCCCATAAATTCAAATAAATTATAATAAATTCAAATAACCCTAAAAATATCAAAAATACCCTAATCACATGGCTAGGCTCTAGGGTAGGCAGTCTCTACAGTTTCACTAGCAAAACACCAAAATCATAAGTCATGATTTTAAAATAGTTTTAAAATGATTAAAAATTACCAAAATCGTAATATGAAATAATATCAATAAATAATAATTATAATTTCAAAATTTCAAAATTACCCTCATCTGGAAAACTGGGTGTTACACGAGAGTCTTCCACCGCCTCCTCCTCCGTCTCCTGGAGTGGTACCCTATACCATATTCTCAGGAGGTTCGCCCTTGATGGAACTCAGATATTTCGACTTCTCCGAGATGTATTAGAGACATAGAGAGTTCAGATCGAGATCCTGAGGGGCAGAGCCAGAGGATCCAACAGTTGTGGGACCTAGTGAATTCACAAGGAGAAGAGCCTAGTCCTAAGAGAGTGAGAAGCAGTATCCATCCTTGGCCTCAGGAGTGCCCGAACCTTCAGCCTATGCCACCCTTTTCGGTTTGGATTCCTACTCAGCAGAGGCCAGTTAAGTCGGTGCCTACCTATGCTTACTGTAAGAAGCTTGGGCATGTATGGTCCGACAGTAGGAAGAGGAAAGGGTTGTGCCTGTTTTGTGGGTTAGCTGAACATATGATACAAGACTGTCCTAGTGCACCTTTCCTAGCTAAAGCCCCGACTCAGGGAGGGAGTTCCAGTCACTAGACCCAGTTGGAGGTAAGTAAATAACCTAGATTTCAGTATGCCTTTTGAGATGAGTGATGATGCATGAGTAGATTGTAGCCTTTATATGTATGATGTAACCTAGAACTAATTAGACAAGCTGATAGTTAGATCTGAAATGGGAAGGCCAATACAACATGAGGTAGGTTAGCATGTTATTTTGTTGTGACCTTCCTTTCCTTTCTTCCACCATTGTTTGTGTGTTTCTTGATACCTTATGAATTGTCTTGTGCTACAGTGTGGTTAGTGTAGTTAGTAGAGACCCAAATTGATATTGTGTCATGACCCATAATACCCTGACCCTGTATGTTTGTTCTTTTAATAGAATTATATGGTTTAGATAGGCTTTCTTGGACCATGATTGTTGGGGGCATGACCTTAAAAAAAGTACAACCAACTTAAATTTCGAGGACAAAATTTTTCTAGGGGGTAGGATCGTATCTTCTAAAATGAGGGTATTTTTGATTTTTGTGTGAATTGAATAATTATATTATTTTAATGTATTTAGTTGTGCGAGTGATATTATTTAGTAAACTTAGAACCATTTCAATAAGTTTAAACTAGAGGTTTAACCATGACTATAGTGGACCATAGCTAGTGAGATTATACATTTTAATCAAACCCATTTCACTAAGATAGTTAGCCTCTAATTAGAAAATCTAGTCATTTAGAATTAGGCTAAAAATATAGTTAGAAGAAAACTTTTCCTTAGAACTTGTCATGACAACTAGGAGGGCTTCTTAGGCATTCTCCCCTCAACCCAAACCCTAGTCTAACCCTAATATGGCCGGCCCCTATTTCCCCTTGCCTATTAATAGCACCACTTCTTTTTCTTCCTCCTTCCATTTCATTTCTAATCCTACACTACAACAAAAATGACATTTCTTAACGGTTTATTTCTTGACGATCGTGAAAAACTGTCAACGAAAGGGGTTATCTTGACGGTTTTAGGTATACGTCAAGTAAACACATATTTTATGTTAATTTAGCAAATTTTTACTATAATAGATGATGGTTTTAGAGGATCCGTCAATAAATACTAATTTTTTATTGACGGATTAGTAATAACCGCCAATTAATATATGTGCAAAAAAATTGGCACTATTTTTTTGCTGCCATTTTGGTATTTATTTTGAAATTTTTCTTCTTTTAATTACTTCTTTCCCCGGAGCCCTAGCTAGCCCTTTTCTATTTTACTACTTCCTTTCCTTCTGTTCCTGAGAAATCCCTTCTCCTCTTAGGCCTCGTTTGGTTCGCGGAATGGAAAGGAAAGAAAACTGATTCCTTGCTATTTCCTTTCCTTTAGGAAATTATAATTCCTATAACTTTCCTTTCCGGTGTTTGGAAAGATCGGGTTTATAGCCGGAATATATCTTTAATTTTCATTATAGTGTTTGGTGTTTGTAAGGAAAGGAAACAAAATCAAGTCAATTTTCCAAAAATACCCTCGTGCTAATAAAAAATAATTATTACTTAAAAATATTTTTGTCTAAAGGATATTATGGATAAAAATGGTAAATAATATTATGAACATGGATATTTTGGTCAAAACTTTTTGTAATAAATGCGGAAAAGTTGGAGGGAAAGTGATTCCTTAGATAAATGGGAGGAACCACTTTCCTTCTTATTTTCCTACCTCTTGGGAATCATTTTCCCTTTCCAACAACTTTCCTTTGGCTCCCAAACATATGAAAGGAATCACTTTCCTTTTCCAAGCTCAAATTCCGGTAACCAAACGAGGCCTTAAGGTACTGTTTGGGAAGGGTGAAAAATGGGAGGAAGAAAAAAGTTGAGGGGAAAGTGAGAGGAAATTTTTAAATAATGGTGTTTGGAAAGGGGGAGGAGAACATGGGGGAGGAAAATTTGAGAGGAAAAAGTATGTGGGTCCCACTAAAAAAATTTCCTCCCAAATGTGGGAGGAAAATTGAGAGAGATGAGAGGAATTTAAATGAATTTACCCCACCACCCCCTCAAAAAGTTAATATTAAATCATCATTTGAGAATACCAAGGAGGAAATAGTAATTATACCTCTATCCATAAACAAATAAAAAATTGTTTTTAAACTTTTCCTTCCCCTATTTTTTGTCCATCCAAACAAAGGAAAGGAAAATTAACTTTAGGCCTCGTTTGGTTCGCGGAATGGAAGGGAAAGGAAATCAATTCCTTGTCATTTCCTTTCCTTTGGGAAATTTTATTTCCCATTGATTTTCCTTTCCGATGTTTGGAAATGCCAAAGAATGTGGAAAGGAAAGAGATTACTTCAATGTGGGAAGTGATTCCTTGCTTGGATGGATGGAATCATTTTCCTCCTAATTTCTCTTCCATTGGGAATTACTTTCCTTTCCTCCTCAATTCCTTTGGCACCCAAACATAGAAAAGTAATCACTTTCCTTTCCCAACCCGGAGATTCCGCAAACCAAACGAGGCCTTACTTTCATTTTACTCTCCTCCATTTTCTTTTTCCTCAAATTTTCCTCTCCCTCCCAAATGTTCCCAAACACAGTGTAAGAGAAAATCTTCCACCACCACCACCACCCCCCCCCCCCCCCCCCCCCCCCCCCCCCCCCTCCCCCTCCCCTCCCCTCCCCTCCCTCTCTCTCTCTCTCTCTCTCTCTCTCTCTCTCCATAGAACCCCGTCCCCAAATTCCCTTCTTCTCCACCAAAATTAGGGTTGGGGTTTTGCCAATGCGTGATCATCGTTTCGATCTACAAAAAATTAGGGTTTCGATTCAATAAGGATGGCTCGAGAATGGCTCTAGAAGTGGAGGAATGGTAACAAAATTCCTCCTTTTCTATCTTTGCATCAAAGAATGGCATCCTTCGCCGACGCCAGATCGGCTCTCCGGTCATCCTTCGTTCGGAGCTGGCACGAAACTCACCTCCGCCACCGCCGCCAAGCTGAAACCCTCCGCCTCAGCTTTCAGGCTCCCGCCGCTCCACGAATCCTCTGTTACGTACTCAAATTAGGCTAGGGTTATGGTTTGTTCTCAAGTTTGTCTACTTATTTGTTCGACTTGGTTTGAATTTGGACTTGGAGGTCGACGGTGGAGTAGAGTCGCTTCTGGCAATGCACAGCGTCGCCGCATCCGCGCTTATGACCTCCATGCTCTCCGTCACTCGAGGAGGATACAGCTGGCTCTCCGATGGTGATTTCTTTATGCTCTCTCTCTCTCTCTCTCTCTTTCATTTCTTCTGCTGTCATTTTCTTTGCTTATTATATTCCGGAAAGAACGAAATTTTGAGGGGATTAGGGAGTTTAGGTTGTTTCTGTTTGTATTGTCCTATTTTTGTGAAATGATGTAGATTCTAGGAAGCATGGGACACCTAAGTAATTGGTGGCACATCCATGTTGCATCATGTCAGACATGTATCAAACACGACACAAACAATACAAAATACACTAGGGCGTGCACAAAAAGGTGTTCTCTGTGTCGCTGTGTCTGGTATCTCGTATTTGTGTCCAAGCAACATAGTGTAGATTTACATATCCTACTAGAATGGAGTAGTTTATAATGTAGTCTAGGATTTCTCAACTGTTGGGAAAATGCAAACCTTCTAATCTGTTTAATTTTCAGGCTGACAACTTGAGGCTGCAAATGTCGTATATCTAAGATCATGGAGTTCTCTCTCTCTTTCAGTTTGCAGTGTAATCAAATTTCCTTCCATCTAAAGGAGACCTGATGTTATATCTTACACTGACATCTTATCTATAGGAAATACTTTTATATATGCTTTTGTTGTGTCACATTGTTGGGGACTGTGGTTGGCTATAATATCATGAGGCTTTCTAGGAGACCCCCACTTGACACTGATACATTCTACACTGGAAACACTCTCAGGCACACACTCGAGTTGCCTAATTATAACCACTAATACGCTTGGAAACACTCAGGAGACCCCCGCTTGACACTGATACATTTCTTTAACTACCCGCACACTTAACTACACTCACACAGTATATGTTATTCAATTCATATAGGAATGGGAAACTCTTGCTAAACAAAAAATTATGTGACTGATTAGAATTTAGATGTAGATCACTAGCCTTTACCTCTGGATAACATAAAGGTTATACTTTTTTGTTCTCAAAATTTTGAAGTGCGTTCTCAAGATATGGTGTTCTAATCTACAATCTGCTTTCTGCTGTTTTCTTTTGTGACATATAGGAATGGGGAGCTGAACCTGAGAAAAAAAACTTGGGATGGCTTCGAAGGTGAGAAGGGCAATACTTCAAAGCATGATGATGATGATGATTGGGATCAGGATGATCAGAATGCTTCAAACTTCAATGGATATGAAGAATCAAATTGGGATTTTGATGCTTCTCCAGAGAAGTACTCTACACAAGAAGCAAATGGTTCGCAAAATGCAGCTAGTGTAAATGAGGTTTTCCTCTAAACTATTATTTTTACTTGAAATCCCGTTATTCAAAATTTTCCACCAAAATAATCTTTGTTGTTCGAAATCTAACATAAATATTGATTATTATTATAATTTGAACAGCTAAAGTAAGGAAGCCAATTCTTTAGTATGAAGCAACAAAATGTTTTGATCAGTTCATATCAGAAAAGGAAAAAACCTTTCAACCAAAATGTTTTGATCAATTGATATCAGAAAAGGGGAAAAAAAAAACCTTGCAACCGGCAGCAATTATACCAATGTAGAAAATTATACCGAGCACACTAGGATTGACAAGTACCACACTGGTGTTGACATAAAGCTTTAGACCCAGGAAGCTGAACTGTAGAGACACATTACTTTGTTGTTTCTGCTGAGGGCCAAGGGAGGGTCACTGAAAACTGGGGCCCACTGTCTTGGTAATTAAAACTCGAAAAACTGATGGAGTTCTTCAGTTGGTGGTTTATCTGTAACATTGAAAAAGTGATGCAGTTTACAATCAGAGTAAATATAATGACATCATCCTTATTAACAACTTAAGGGACATCCACTTAGCTACCAAGTTGAAAAAACATGTCTGGGCATCCAAGTTCTTGGCAAATTAAGACAAAAGTTTGTCTAATTAATGAATTTCGAAAGCTTGGTTGCATCTAGTGAATTTCTAGAATTAGTGTTGCTTAGCATCCTTCAAGTGGAAGAAATATCTTCTATAGCCATCTAGCAACCTCTTATGGTCCCTTCACACCAGTTTATCCCTCTCCACCACTCATGGTACTTGGAACATGGTTCCTTCACACCAGTTTATGCCTCTCCACCACTCATGGTACGTGGAACATGGTCCCTTCACAGCAGTTTTCTTCATGCAGATACTATCTGCTTGTTCTGTGTGTAATTAAATAATTTGGTTTTATAAAGGTAATATTTGCTTTGTCGTATAAATAAATTCTGGACACTTAATTTTCTTATTTTTTCTTTATTTATGTTTTTGGGATTTATATCAAATTCTAAAATTCCAGTTAATTACTTCTTCTTTAGGGAAGCTCTAGGTAAGTTTTACTATTTGATTAAATTCTGATATTCCAATTTTGTACTTATTTATTGGCTGTCATCTGCTTACACTGAAAAGTGGCTACTAAAGATCACAAATTTCTTTATTTGGTTGCTGGTGATATCCGCTCTTTCTATACTTCTAGAAAAGAAACCTAGAAGAGCTGAATTGGCTCTTTATCTTCTTCCTCGAGCTGGAGACTCTTCGTGGTATATTTTGGTGAAACGCCACCTACTCCCTGATATAAAAAATGTTGAGATATTGAAGTTGTGCTTCCTCTAAAGCTTATTCATAATAATTTACTAGTGATGACCGTAAAGTGAGTTTTCTCAGGTTCATGAATTAGAGTCTAGACAACTATTTTCTAGGGATGCTAAGGGCATCTCGCCTGGCACGTCGGTAAGGCTTGTTGCTTGCATCCTAAAGGATGCAGGTTCTAGTCACGGAAACAACCTCTCCATATATGGGGATAAGACTATGTACATGTTGACCCTCCCCAGACCCTGCGTAAGGAGAAGCCTCATGACATTGGGGTGCCCTTGACAATCTGTTGATTTCGTCACCTTTCTTGGTCTAGGGCTTGAACATTGAAAGGGCATTTTGTTTATCAAGTAGGGGTGATGTTTATTATTATGACACATTGAATCTTTTTTAACTCTGATGCTGAATCATGTTGGGTCCAGCTGAGGTCCTATAGGACCCAGTTCAACTGGATTTAGGCTCAACACCTCATGATTAGTCTAAACTGGTTCTGAGTTGAGTTCATGTGGATAGATGCCATTTTAATTTTAATTTTTTTTTAATTCTAATTCTTGTGCCCTAAACCATGTTTTTTCAAGAACTGCTGATGCTATATTTCCATCTGGTAATGTTCTTCTGCTGCCAAGGTTATCAATTAAACACATTAACAAGGATCACTATAAGATGCTTGGCTCATCCTAATTCATAAATTAGCCCTTTCTTTGGCCCCTTTTTTTTAGAATCATAAATTGGCCTGTTATTCGTTGCGATTGTATGGATTCACTGGCCAAATAAAGAAAGGCTAAGGTATTTTTTTGAGATGCTTGGTACATTTTCTTTTCCTGACTGTTCGGTGATCTGATTCAATCAACTGCCATTGACCTTGTGACACATGCACAAAGAAGGATCAGCATCGACAAAGTATGATCTTAGTCGATCCCTGGATTATAGAGATCTTATCGCTATATCTTCGGGATAACAGATGGAATAACTCTTTAACATTTCATTTTGGTTTTGTTTTGGCCCCATTTTGACTTTACAGTCCAGATGAACTGGGAATGTCACACGTGTCACTTTTAGTTATGTAATAACATGCCGAAGGGATCATCATCAAGGTTTCTGCTGCTTGACTACATAAAATAGCAGCAAAATATCAAGATCACTGTCTGTAGAAGGAATACTAGAGAAATGTTGTCAATAAGTGGACTACCACGAAAAAATTGTCATAGTTTCATTGTGAATACATAATGTTTACAGTTACTCATCTCCATCAACACAGCGCTGATGTTCAAATTTGGCAGGATCAAGTATTAGTATCCGACTGTATCAGCATACATGATGTTGATAATGCAGAACTTGGTTATTCTGTGTGCATCTCTCTTCAGCAAGGATGGATTATGTTAAGCTCGCAAAAAGTTGTTTTTGTAAGTTGATGGAAGTTGTTACCAGATCATTTTACGACATCTGGACCATTATTTTGAGATGATAAAAATTGACGGCTTAGGTGTGGTGACTGTTGCAGTCATACTAGGAATTTGCCACGAGTCTGTAGGTGTCATAGTGTATGCATGCCTTAGCTGTCCTTTCTTCTAGTAGATTTTGTTACATTTTGGTAGAGATTACTGTTCCATTAACAAGCTGTGAGCCTCTCTGGCTCACAAAGGCAAACAACAGTTAGCTGCTGTCATTCTCTTATATTGTTTTTCTCTGTATGTGTAAATCTTCATATGTTATTTCGATTTTCATTCTGTTGTAAGAGCATATATAGTAAGAGCATATATAGTATTTCTTTGTGGTCATGTCAAGATGAAAATATGAGTATTCGATACCTTCTATTGTGTTTCGATTTTCATATATAGTATGAGCATATATAGTATTTTGATTTTCATTCTATTAATTGTAAGGACACATACACAGTGTCTCCAGTCCAAGGTGCTGATACAAACCAATCCGTGCAGGTGTGTTTCAATTTTTATTCTATTGTAAGAGCATATATAGTATTTCTTTGTGGTCATGTCAAGATGAAAATATGAGTATTCGATACCTTCGTTTATGCAAAAATTTATGCTCTCAGAAAATGATATTTTGCTTCTTATTTTTTCCTTTCTAAACTGTATAGTTTTAATTGATCTTGATGTGTATATCAGACAAACCAAGGATTTAAAAGAAAGAGACCAAGTAACTTCTAAACATGATAAGGAATTAACTTGTTATGTTGTCGTTTCATTTCGATAGTTCAGTTGAGTTATTATACTCTTCTTATTTTCTCTAAGATTTTTTTTTTTTTTTTTTTTTTGTTCGTCAACAAGCTCATTAATTAACATGTTATGTAGCTCTTGTTCTCTCAGGAACTACATGTAAATGAAGGTGCTGTGAACATGGAAGGGATGCGCTTTGGCCGGGTTTGTTACTTATTTTGGTTTTATTTGTATAATTTTCAGTATTTGATGTTTAAGATGTATGGAAACTATAACATTGGTTGGATATGTTTGTGGTTAGACAAGCGTCAGATGTTTGTGGTTGGACATGTGTCGGAAGTTTGTGGTGTATGGACAATATACAGTTTTTTAATATAAAAATTGGGTTTTGTAGTTATTTGATGCATTAAATCTTTTGGATTATTGATATTATGTGTGTCTTCGATTCATAATATAGAATTATAAATAGAATTTTGGCTTTAGCTTCTCTTGACGGTTATCAAACGTCAACAATTAACGCAATCCTGCAGTAGAAGGGCCTTTCTTGACGGCTAATAGCCGTCATCTAGGCCGGAGTCAAGAAAAGTTTTCATCAATATTGACGATTCCTAAAAACTGCCATCTTGTAAAACTCCTAAATTTCTACTATATTTTTTTTATTTTTTTTATAAATTTGGTACTGATTATTATTTTGTATTTGTACGTCGCGTAGTTGCATTGTACATCGTGCGCGAAAATTCGTTTTTCGTACTTGCTCGACGAGTGCGAATATGTGCGAGCGTACATTTTTTTTTGAAAAATATTTTTCTATTTTTATAGTTTCAAAATAATATATATATAATAATTAATTTTAGCTATCGTACCAAAATTTTCAAGTTTATAATTTTATTTATGAAAATACTTTCATTTATACAGTTATAATAATAAATAATACTCTTATAAAATGGTATACTAGAAAAATATATTTATGTAGATATTATTTGTGCATATATATATATATATATATTTCGTAATTATTTATTAAGTTTATTTTTAAATAATAATATAATTTTTGAAATTATTCTTATTAGTATTTTTGGAAAATATATTTTGAAATTATTGTGGCAATTTAAAACTTGATTTGATTTTATGGATTTATTTAAATAGTTAAATTAATATCTATATTTGAAAGTTGATTTATCTTATTTGGTTTTAAACTAAAAGATGGAATTTAAATTAGATTTATTTTGAATTTAGATTTGATTGGTTTTAAATTAGTAGCAAATTATATATTAAGGATTTAAATTTCTTCCAATCCTTATCCAACTGAGAATTTCCCACCTCCTACATAAGGAGAGGTACTCATCCATAATTTCTACCATCCTCATATGTGCATCGTGACTGTGCCCAGCTTCTTATTCCATCCTCTACATATATATTTTTCTCCGTGTCGACAATCCCGACATAAATAAATTCTAAACCTAATACTGCCACCCCTCCTCCCTGTCGTCTCCGACTCTGCCATCTTCTCCTGGCCTCCAACGGCCAATACTCGCCTACATCATCTCCAGACCACCATTACCTCACCATTGCCTATCGATTTTCCATCGCCGGCAACCCAGCCTGCTGACACCACCACCTCACTGCCGACCCCGACCCTAACCTCCATCACCGTCCTCCGACTTCATCCATCACCGCCAAGTACCACACACGCCGTCGTCACAAAAGCAACCCATCATCACCACCACCTGCAGGCCCTTCAGCTGTCCGACCCAACCCCTGCTCCACGACTCCAACAGCCGAATCCAGCCCCGGCGCCCAGGGCTACCACGACCAAACCACCACCTACAACCACCGCTTCAAAACCCCCATCCCTACCTCATCGTGCCTCCCGATTCCGCCCCACCACGGCCATCGCCGGCCGGCGTCACCCCCAAAATACCACTCCATCCGACCACCACCACCACCATCGAAGGAGAAGAATAGAGAAACTTAACCTGACCAAACCGGCCGGATCTGCCTCCGCGCCCTCCGTCGAACTCGAGCCGCGCCGCCGACTTCCCGGAGTACCGCCCAACCGCCACCGTCGATCGAAGCCCGTTCTTCTTCCCGCTCGATCTCCAGCCGGTGGCCCTGTAAGCGCCGTGTCCGGTGTGCTCCATCGCGCCCAGCAAAGATCCGGCACCGCCAACTCTCCTTTGCTTCTCCGTCGAGCCGGAGCCCTTTCTCGGATGTTGCCACGAGCACGCACCGACAGGCGTCCGCCACCGCGCCCGGAGCTGGCGCCGCCCCCATCTACCGCGTTGACTGACGAGACGAGCGCTGCCCTCCACCCGTCTCGACGTCGTCGCGAGCCGCGCTTCCTCCCGAGACTCCGGTCAGCCGAGCCGAACCGTCCGCGCGCGACCCTAGGTAACTCTGCTCCTCTCCTCACTCTCCGATCTCATATCTTCTCTTTATCTCTCTCTCCACACCTTTATTTCTTCTTTTTAAGAAAGAACAACAGATGATGTCCACAGTGTTACTATTTATTATTATTTATTTATTATTATTATTATTATTGATTATTATTATTGTTATTGATTATTATTATTGTTGTTGTTATTAGTATTATTAGTATTATTATTATTATTATTTAGTATTACTGCTATTATATTTAAGCTTAACATTGTTAGTATAATTTTACCAAAAATTTAATTTACAAATTCTAGTTTTAAACCTAAAATATTATTATATTATATTCATAGGATATGGTGAATGGATTTTATCTAAATTATTTTTATATTATTTTTCTAAAGAATATCTTGATTAGTAAAAATACAGTTTTAAATATATTATGATTATCTCTCGATTTTAAATATATTGACCCTTAAAGTGTATCTTCTTGATTATAAAATATTTTATGCTATTTTTCAAATATTTATCTAATTAATAAAATATAGATTTCTACTAAAATCTTTATATATTACGAACTTAGAATGATTGTAGCCTAAAATTATTTTCGGTTCTTCAAGTATTTAGATGGACATGTATTTGGCAAATAAAAAGGTATTTTTCCAAAATTATAAATATAAGGTATTTTAAAGTAATTACGTAAACTTATTATAAAAATTGTTTTCAAAAATTAGTACGTGTATTCATTTCCACAAATTCTCTTCAACTATCTTAGCTGATTATGACTAATCGTACCCTTACTTCCTTCTCGATTTTGGACCCCTACGTCTCGATCGTGGCTATTGGACTGTTGGGACATGACGGAACATCGCACCACCAGGCGACATACCAGGCAAGATACCTTGCCATAATTTACTGTTTATAAATTAGTCTGTATTTATTTATTGCTTATCACTGTGTATTTATTTTCAGTTCTTTTAACTGTACCATTATTACAGTTATTGATCTAGTACCTGCTCAGTGATATTAGCTATATTTTGTTATTATCCTTTGACTGCATATGGACCTAGAGTTAAGGGACTGCCACTAGTTTAGTGCATTACATAAACTTTGACACTGATGTGCCACGAGATGTGTGAGTTGTGAGTAGTATATAGCATCCGGACTTGCGTGTTGGCTGATCACTGATGCGTATAGGACGTGCATTAGGTCTAACTGTCAATAGTTGTATGTTAGAAGCCTTGACGGTTAGTAGTGTTACATGGTCGTGGATGCGACATGATAGGTACATTGGGTGGGAAGAACGGTTCCTTAACGTATGGGTCCCTTATGCACTTTCCTATTACTGATCATGCTGGCCTCTGACATTCGAGGGATGTTATGCTTTGAGGTCCCTGGTATCCTAATGGGACCATACCTGAGATTACTGCTCCTGAGCCAGATGCCCATGCCTTGGAGGTTTGTTCTTAACTGCATGAACACAGTAGTACGGTTAGATTACCTTATTGTTGTCTTGTCACTTATATTCTTTGTGGCATATTTTGTATTCAGTATTTATGACATGTTCTTCCTGTATCTTGTTACGACCCTCTGAGGACCTGGTTATCTCTCCAGGTGTGTCTTGTGATTTCTGTAGGTGCTCTAGCTAAGGCCATGACTTGCGCTCTATTATTCGAGATGTTGCTTTTGGACCGTCATTTCCTTCGCTCGACCAAATCATTTTCTTTGTATAAATTCTTCCTTATTTAAATTAGTTGGTAGTGGATTTGTCTCCGCCCAACGAGTGTATACATGACAAATTCAAAGTTGCTTTTATATCATTATTTATCTTCGTGGATGAGATTTAGTTTTGGATTACTGCATTTCACAGCTTATGTATACATACGATGGTTCCATATATTGGAGTATACTTCGTATGTATACAGCTGGCATGAATACGTACCTAGTCCTAAGTATTTTGGGACTGGGGCGTTACATGTTTTTGTGGTGGCCCATGCAGGTCGAGTTTGTCACTTCGGTTACATAATTGTACCGATGTGAGCCTGCAATATAGGATTAGTGTCTAGGAATCTCATCCACAAGCTTGACCTCCTTCCTTGTTTCAAGTTTTGAACTCTCGTTGTCATCCTTGACTTGCATCCTGCTTGAACTCTTTCTACCGTAAATTCGTATCTTTCGTGTTTAGTGACAGTTAGGAAGATGACTACACTATTATATGCTCATAGGTCAAACACATAGCTAGGAAGATTACATTGACAATTAGTATATATTGAGGTCTTATTCGAGTTATAAGGACATTTTTTTCCTTCTAAAAGTATGATTTTAAGGATTAGTTAATTCCAAGTTGGGTAGTTGTAACGCCCCAGTCCCAAAATACGTAGGACTAGGAACGTAGACATGCCAGCTGTATTCATACGAAGTATACTCCAATATATGGAAGCCTCGTATAAATACATAAGCTGTAAAATGCAGTAGAACCATAACTAATCTCATCCACGCAAAATAAATGAATAAAAGACATCATATAAAGATAATGAATTGTCTTGATACAATATGTTGGGCGGAGACAAATCCACTACCAACAAGTAAAGGAAAAATACATAAGAAAAGATATGAATTTGGCGAGCGAAGCGAAGACGATCCAAATGCAATCATCCTCGAAGAAATAGCGATGATCGCGGCTAGAGCTAGAACACCTGCGAAAGACAATAGCACACACCTGGAGAGATAACCAGGTCCTCAGAGGGACGTAACAAGACACATAATATCATGCCATATAAACTGAATAAATATTGCTCAAATAAATAAGTAAATCGAATTATAACATGGTCCAATACGCACCTACTGAACGAGCGTACCATCCCCCCAACCAAACAAGGACAGGAGATGGTAAACTAATTCACGGCGACGTATCTTTCCATGCTATGAATCCAATATGGTATTCGGACCCCAACAAGGTTCAATACCTTCTCATCGAAGTAGTAAGTCACACCTACAACAAAACAAGGACAAGATGTGACGAACTAATCCGCGACAAGTTATTGTTCCAAGCCACGGTCAGATACAAGTACCCAAACCAAAAGTACTCGTACCTAACGGATAAAGGTGCCTAACCGGTCTAAGTGCTATGTAGTTAAGAACAATCCTTCCTACGCATGGGCCCTGGCTGAATAGGACCGGCATGGTCCCCCCTTGGGCACCAGAGGCCCCATCAGTAAGAGCATGACGTTCCGCAGAATCGTCAGTGGCCGTCAGTAATCATGGGTCATCAACCCCGTATCTCCAGCGGAGAGTCCGGGTCACAAGGGAAGTGCATCGAAGCCCATACGCTAAGGAATTGTCCTCTCCGCCCAATGCCTATTGTGTCGTATCCACAACACAAACCACTATAACCGCTAAGTCAAACTAGCATGCAATCTCTATTAGCGGTTATTTCTATCGCACGGCTTGTACGTACTGGTGGCCAGCCAATCACGCACTTTCGTGTTCTACATACGACACACAACTTCGTGGTACAACGTGTCAAGGCCAATGAATGCAACACACAAGGTGGTCCCTTAATTCTAGGTTTAATGTGAGAAAAATAGTACATAGCAGGAAATATAAATGAACAGTAAGTTCTAACAGGTTATGCCATGTATCACAGTTTATTTTGCATAAAGAAAATAAATAATGCATGAAATATGAGCTAAAATAATTAAACAGCAAATGGCAAGGTGTCTTGCCTGAGGTCCTTGCTGGTGAAACCGATAATCCCGTTGGGTACAGAATAGTCACAGGGCTACACAAGATAACTCAGACGATGTGACAAACTTCTAAAATAAAAACCAAAAATAAAATATTCTGAAATTTTTTTGGGAAAAATATATGATATGTATTTTTCTGTCAGTATTCCGAAACTTCAAACGGATCGTGATTCTGATTCCTGGTTCTCCCAGAATCTCAAAACACTAAAACGTGTCAGATTTCGGATCACTAACACTCCACAAATTTTCCAGAAAATTAAGTTCCGAATTTATGAAAATAAAATTTATATTCAGAAAATATACCTCAATACGATTCCAACAAAAAAAATTGGAGGTCAAATGGAGTCCGGAGTTGGGAGTTATGGTCATTCGAAGTTGCTACAACCTTTGAAAATTGAGGCTGAATTTATGACGAAAAAAGAGAGAAATTTTGACAAGGATGGTTTGAAAGATGATTTGTGGTGAAAATAATATGGAGGAGTACCTGCCTATTTATAGGATGTGGGAATTCCCAATTAGATAAGAATTAGGATTCCTTTAAACCCAATTTAGATATTTCCTAATTTAATTTAAAAGCAATCAAATCCAAATCCAAATCCAAATCTAATTTAAATCAAATCAAATCAAATTCTCTTAGTTTAAAATCAAATCAATTAAATCCAATCTAAATCTATTTAAATTTTTAGCTCAAAATCAAATGGGATAAATAAATTTCGAATATTTAACTATTTAAATAAATTCAAAAATCAAATCAAGATTTAAATGGCCACCATAACTTCCAAATATATTTTTCAAAATACCAATAATAATAATTTTGAAAATAATAAATATTTTTAAATATCTTTTTGAATAATAAATCTCGAAAATTATATTTTTATTTAAATTAAACTAGCAAATATTTATGAAATATATGTGTGCATGAATAATATTATTTATTCCAAATAAAAGGCCTTTCATAAATAAAATCATAAATTTAGAAAATTTTGATAGCTAAATTAAATATTACATATATTATTTTGAAACTACAAAAATAAAAAAATGTTTTTCTCAAAATATGTAAGCTTGCACATATTCGCACTCGTCGAGCAGCTACGAAAAATAAAATTTCGTGCGCGACGTACAATACGACTATGCGACGTACAATACAAAAATTTTAAATCAGTACCAAATTTAATATATATAAAAAATAGTAGAAATTTAGGAATTTTACATCCTACCCAACTTAAAAGAATTTCGTCCTCGAAATTAAGAATTAGGAGGGGGTGAGAAGGCACAACGGTAGATAGGAGGGTTTAAGGAAGTTTATATGGTCGTAGTCTAGGTTGAGGGTATGATTAAGAGACGATTGTAATAACTCTTAAATTCAAGTGATTAGAAAGTCAAGATTGTAAATTTAGTGTCGAGGGAAAGGTCGAGTAGTTCAAGACAAAGATATGGTTACATTGTGTGGTAATGGTCATGGTGATAGGACAGTTAGAGGAGTTTTAGTACGACGCTTTCGTCCTTCTAAAATAGGTGAAGGCGAACGCAATATAGAGTTCGAAGGAGGCGTTATCGAATACGAATACGTGGTTCAAAGGCGACCGAATAATTCAAAAGGAGTTGTCAAGGCAGTCGCGGATGGGACTCTAGAGGACAAGTTTAGCTATGTCCCCATCCACGTAGAACGATAGATAAAAGCGAACCAAAGTGCACTCGGTTGATCAGATCATTATGCACCGGTTCTGATTAGACAATATGTTAGTGGGTGCACCCAATAAAATATGTCATGATCAAGCTTGATAACGAAATAAGCTTGCAAAACTGAAGCTACGTTAGCAGCGCGAGATAGTCAAAATATGAGCAAGGGAGGTACTGATGAAGGAAATTTTAAATAGTCCCAGATCTTTTAAGATCAAGGCTCGCCCGAAGTTCGGGCCTATACAGTTGTCTTGGTTGACTAGCTAAGTTAGGGTCCTCTGAACTTATAGGCTAAGCAAATTTATCCACATGGGTCACAAGGACAAAGGCTTTGTTGGGCCGTGAGGTATTCTACCCAACTTACAAGAGTTAAATTAGTAATGGGATGAGACAATGGGTTAAGCAATCAAGGTAAAGCACAAATTTAAGCATTTAAGGAACTAAGTAGAACAAAATTCACCTATCGGGTTAAGGGATTGAGTCAAGGTTGGATCTCTTAATTGAAGTCGGAAAGTATTTTGGTGTCATGGTAGAGGTTATAGTTTGGCCATTTTGACCAGAAGGTCCTATCATGAAAATAGTGTACAAGGAGACGTGTTTTAGTGGGACATGATACATCTACATGAAGGTGGACTTGTCTAGGTCTTACATATGAAATTTGTTGGAAGGAAAAGTGTAGTGTTGTACTCCAAATATACAAGTCACGGTAGGGGACGCCAGAAGATCAAAAATAGAAAGTGGGAGTTCACGAGGTGATAATTAATGCACAAAATAAAGAAGATCAAGTTAAAGCGTGAAATAAAATTAATTAAAGAATCCATTAAAAATAATTTAGAAACACAATTCCGGAGAGAAGATAGTCTCCTAGATGAATACAATTAAGGAACCATTAACTCATTATTCAAATTGCAAATGGGTTAGAAGGTCGCAATTAAAAGATCTAGAATTGAAGGAAGGTCGAGTAAGTCGAGGTGAAAATACAGTCACATAGCTGGGTAGATGACTAACAACACTTGTGTATATACTACTATCATGGTCATGAGTGACATGGCAATTAGTGTGGAATACTTCTAACTCATTAGGGCTACCTTTGTGGCCTGTCATTAATATTTTAACTCAAGTTTCCTCTAAAAGTTTTAAAAAATAAACTTTCAAAAATATACCACCAAAATTTGTATTTACTCGAAGCCGTTCAAATTCATCAAAAATGTTTTTTTTTAAATCACTCTCATAAATCTCAAAGCAAAATTTTATCACGTTACTACTAACCTTTTTCCAAAATTAACGTTTAAATTCAACTATTTAACTCAAGAGTTCATAATTTACGAATCCATAAAAATTTCACAATCAATCAAAAATTTAACACTCTAAATTTTTAAATAACTCATAATAAAACTCTTAGCATATTAAAAGCAATCTCAAAAATTAAGCTCAATGCTCTCATCAATTGTAACTTCTATTCATGCTAAGTTATTCCAACAAAATCACAACTTTTAAATGGTAACTTCTTTTAATCAATCAAAATAACTTTATCACATCATTAATATATTTATATTTTATTTCAAAAAAAAATTTGTGATATTAGTAATCCAACATTAAACTAAATTTTCAAATAATCTCATTAGTCAAATCCCTTTTTTTTTTTACCAAAAATCTAAATAGATTTGTAAATCCTCAATCATAGGACACAATTTAAAATAAAGAAAAATTCTCAAAAATTGTTTTTATAACTTTCAAATATTTTAAACCAAAATTCACCGTCATTACTTCCCCTTAAAATTTAAAATTTTATAAACACGAAAACCGCAAGTTGTACAACTCCGTTTAAATAATTCCTACGACCATTTTTAAAAGCTAAGATCATTTTTAAACCAAATCTATAACTGTTCAAGGTGCATAACTATAATACAATAAATCATGAACATTAAAACTCGAAAATCAAATAAATTTTTTTATTTGTTCAAAGATGTATATCTATCACGCAAACTTATAAATATCACAACTCGAAAAGCAAATCAATTTTATACTTGTGCAAGGATGTATAACTATAATCCAATAAATCATAAATATCAAATCTTTGAAAATCAATCAATTTCTTAAACCAAGTATGAAATTCTATAAATCCTCTGGTGTTTATTATTTAGAAATCTCAAGGTTAAAGCTTTCCGTGGTAATATCCTACTTTACAAATTACTAATCATTAAATCACACAAAAAAAACCTTTAACTCAATTAGAGTCTTAAATCTATTCCAATTGCCAATATAACCATTCTAGCTATGTGTTTGACCTATGAGCATATACTAGTGTAGTCATCTTCCTAGTTGACACTAAGCACGAAAATAAGAATCAACGGTAGAAAGGAATCAAGCAAGATGCAATTCAAGGAAGTCGAACGAGAGTTCGAAATTTGAAGCCAAGGGAAGAGGTCAAGCTGTATGGATGAGATTCCTATAATTCTAATCCTATGTTGCAGGTTCACATCGGTACAGTAACGTAACCGAAGTGACAAACTCGACCTGCATGGGCCACCACAAAAATATGTAACGCCCCAGTCCTAAAATACGTAGGACTAGGAACGTAGACATGCCAGCTGTATTCATACGAAGTATACTCCAATATATGGAAGCCTCGTATAAATACATAAGCTGTAAAATGCAGTAGAACCATAACTAATCTCATCCATGCAAAATAAATGAATAAAAGACATCATATAAAGATAATAAATTGTCTTGATACAATATGTTGGGCGGAGACAAATCCACTACCAACAAGTAAAAGAAAAATACATAAGAAAAGATATGAATTTGGCGAGCGAAGCGAAGACGATCCAAATGCAATCATCCTCGAAGAAATAGCGATGATCACGGCTAGAGCTAGAACACCTGCGAAAGACAATAGCACACACATGGAGAGATAACCAGGTCCTCAGAGGGACGTAACAAGACACATAATATCATGTCATATAAACTAAATAAATATTGCTCCAATAAATAAGTAAATCGAATTATAACATGGTCCAATACGCACCTACTGGACGAGCGTACCATCCCCCCAACCAAACAAGGACAGGAGATGATAAACTAATTCACGGCGACGTATCTTTCCATGCTATGAATCCAATATGGTATCCGGACCCCAACAAGGTTCAATACCTTCTCATCGAAGTAGTAAGTCACACCTACAACCAAACAAGGACAAGATGTGATGAACTAATCTGCGACAAGTTATTGTTCTAAGCCACGGTCAGATACAAGTACCCAAACCAAAAGTACTCGTACCTAACGGATAAAGGTGCCTAACCAGTCTAAGTGCTATGTAGTTAAGAACAATCCTTCCTACGCATGGGCCCTGGCTGAATAGGATCGGTATGGTCCCCCCTTGGGCACCAGAGGCCCCATCAGTAAGAGCATGACGTTCTGCAGAATCGTCAGTGGCCGTCAGTAATCATGGGTCATCAATCCCGTATCTCCAGCGGAGAGTCCGGGTCACAAGGGAAGTGCATCGAAGCCCATACGCTAAGGAATTGTCCTCCCCTGCCCAATGCCTACTGTGTTGTATCCACACTACAAACCACTATAACCGCTAAGTCAAACTAGCATACAATCTCTATTAGCGGTTATTCCTATCGCACGGCTTGTACGTACTGGTGGCCAACCAATCACGCACTTTCGTGTTCTACATGCGACACACAACTTCGTGGTACAACGTGTCAAGGCCAATGAATGCAACACACAAGGTGGTCCCTTAATTCTAGGTTTAATGTGAGAAAAATAATATATAGCAGAAAATATAAATGAACAGTAAGTTCTAACATGTTATGCCATGTATCACAGTTTATTTTGATAAAGAAAATAAATAATACATGAAATATGAGCTAAAATAATTAAACAACAAATGGCAAGGTGTCTTGCCTGAGGTCCTTGCTGGTGAAACCGATAATTCCGTTGGGTACAGAATAGTCACAGGGCTACACAAGATAACTCAGACGATGTGACAAACTTCTAAAATAAAAACCAAAAATAAAATATTCTGGAAATTTTTTGGGAAAAATATATGATATATATTTTTCTGTCAGTATTCCGAAACTTCAAACGGATCGTGATTCTGATTCCTGGTTCTCCCAGAATCTCAAAAATACTAAAACGTGTCAGATTTTGGACCACTGACACTCCACAAATTTTCTAGAAAATTAAGTTCCGAATTTATGAAAATAAAATTTACATTCAAAAAATATACCTCAATACTGATTCCAACAAAAAAAACTGGAGGTCAAAAGGAGTCCGGAGTTGGGAGTTATGGTCATTCGAATTTGCTACAACCTTTGAAAATTGAGGCTGAATTTATGACGAAAAAAGAGAAATTTTGACAAGGATGGTTTGAAAGATGATTTGTACTGAAAATAATATGGAGGAGTACCTGCCTATTTATAGGATGTAGAAATTTCCAATTAGATAAGAATTAGGATTCCTTTAAACCCAATTTAGATATTTTCCTAATTTAATTTAAAAGCAATCAAATCCAAATCCAAATCCAAATCTAATTTAAATCAAATCAAATCAAATTCTCTTAGTTTAAAATCAAATCAATTAAATCCAATTTAAATCTATTTAAATTTTAGCTCAAAATCAAATGGGATAAATAAATTTTAAATATTTAACTATTTAAATAAATCCAAAAATCAAATCAAGATTTAAATGGCCACCATAACTTCCAAATATATTTTTCAAAATACCAATAATAATAATGTCGAAAATAATAAATATTTTTAAATATCTTTTTAAATAATAAATCTCGAAAATTATATTTTTATTTAAATTAAACTAGCAAATATTTATGAAATATATGTATGCATGAATAATATTATTTATTCCAAATAAAAGGTCTTTCATAAATAAAATCATAAATTTAGAAAATTTTGATAGCTAAATTAAATATTACATATATTATTTTGAAACTATAAAAATAAAAAAATATTTTTCTCAAAATATGTAAGCTCGCACATATTCGCACTCGTCGAGCAACTACGAAAAATAAAATTTCGTGCGCGACAGTACAATACGACTATACGACGTACAATACAAAAATTTTAAATCAGTACCAAATTTAATATATATAAAAAATAGTAGAAATTTAGGGGTTTTACAGTAGTAGCATATTACCGCCTTCAAAGGATAGTTGGAATTTTATTTTGATATTACAAAGGTGGTATACACAAGAGGATAGCTAGATCGAGAAAACAAAATTTTTGATTTTTGATTTTTTTTGAAATTGTGAAATAGTTATGATTTATTAGGGATATGAAATTGATTTGAGAAATATCTTAGAGTTTTTATATTGTGACGCATGATTTACGGTTAAGTTCAAGTTTGGATTGTAATATGTTAAAGTTTATCTCGAAATTTATTAAAGAGTTTTAAATTATAAGTTACGATGTTGTAAACGACTAGAGAATATGGAGGGTTTATGATTTACGGGTCATTAGAGAGCTTGAGGTTTTAAATTGAGTCGTATGATTTATGATTTATAAGTTTATTTAATTTTGAGTTTGAAGAGATGATGGTAAAAAATAAAATAATAAAAAAAATATTTTGGAAGATACAAAATCGACTTTGAAGGAAAAATTCAAAATTCAAATTGTGTCATATGATCTATGATTTATAAAGTTATTTAGATTTCGAGTTTAAAGCCTTGATTATGGATATTTAAATTTTGGAAAAAAAAATGAAAGAGCGTGTTCAATTTGCGATATACAAGGACTATTTCGATTAGAGATTTAAATTTTGATTAAACTTGGCAGCCTATGATAATTAGAAATTTTGGTGGAGTATCTTTTTTATTGAGAAACTTTTGAGGAACTTAATATTTTTATATTTGATCATATATTGGTGAAGGACCAAGAAACTAGCAAGGTCGCCCTAATGAGATACAAGTATTCCATAATAGGTTGCCATACCACCTATGATTATGATATGACATATACACAAGTATAGTTAGTCATCGACCATACTGTATAACTAGATCTTTATCTTGACCCACTCGACCTTCCCGCAAATCTAGATCTTTATTCGGACCATCTAATTATTTGAAACTTAGAAATGATTAGAATCATTCCCTTGACCATACCCTTATCCATGAGACTATTTTCTCTCTAGAAACTGTGTTCCTAACTTATTTTATCTTGATCTACGAGATTTCCTAATTATCTTTATTTCGTACTTTAACTGTATCCTTTTGTGCATTAATTAGTACAACATGAGAACCCACTTTCTATTTTGATCATTTGGGATTCCCTATCATGACTTTGATATTTGGAGCACAACAATATACTTTTTCTTCCAATAAATTCCATATACCAGACCTAGACGAGCCCACCTTCTTGTAGGTATATCACGTGCCACTAAAACCCGTATCCTTCTACTCTATTTTCTTGATGTGACTTCTGGTCAAAAAGACTAAACTACCACCCTTACCATGATACCAAAATACTTTCTGCCTTCAATTAGGGTCCAGCATTGACTCAAATCTTTCGACCGATATATGATTGTGTTCTACTTGATTCCTTAAATGCTTAACTTTGTGCCTTACCCATTGTCCCATCACACCACTAGTTTAACTCTTGTAAGTTGCGTAGAGTACCTCACAACCTAACAAGCCCTTGTCCTTGTGACCCATATGGATAAGCTTACTTAGATTGTAGAATTTGCAGGATTCTAACCCATTTAACCAACCAAGTCATAGATAAGGAAACACTAGAGCCACTGCATAGGCCCGAACTTCGGGCAAGGCTCAATTTTAAAGGATCTTGGACTATTTAATTTCCTTCATCATCCACTGCTTATATTTTGACTATCTTATGTTGCTATTATAGTCTAGTTTTGCAAGCTAATTCCTTATCAAGCTTGATCAAGGCATATGCTATTGAGCGACCGCTCACTAACATATTGTCTAATCAGAACCGGTGCATGATGGTTTGATCAACCGAGTAGCAATTTGGTTCGCTTTTGTTTATTATTCTACGTGGATGGAACATAAATAAACTTGGCCTTTAGGATCCCATCCACGACTGCCTTGACAATTCTTTTGAAATTATTCGATCGTCTTTGAACCACGCATTCGTACTCGATAATATCGTCTTTTGAACTCCTTATTGCTTTCGTCTTCACCTATTTTAGAAGGACGAAGGCATTATACTAGAACTTCCTCTAGCCTTCCTATCGATTATGACCATTATCACTCGATGTTGCTATATCTTCATCCTAAACTACTCGTCCTTTTCTCGGCCCTATCATGACCTCCTAATCACTTAAATTAGGAGTGAATCTAATTCGTTCCCTTAATCGTGCCCTCAACCTACATCTCAAGAAACCATAACTTAAAGGTCTCTAATTTATTTTCTCTTGTTACCATAATATTCTTTATAGCCTGTTATCTTGTTTTAACTTTAACCTTACTCATTTTCTTCTTGCGCTAACCCATGATTATTTTCGCCATTATTGAAATCACGATTTCCTAATGCATCTTTTGTTGAACATTGTGAATTGATTTTTCATCATCGATACCCCCTTGTGCCTTCTCACCCCCTACTAATTATTAATTTCGAGGACAAAATTTTTTTAAGTTGGGTAGGATGTAAAACCCCTAAATTTCTACTATATTTTTTTAATTTTTTAAATTTGGTACTGATTATTATTTTGTATTTGTACGTCGCGTAGTTGCATTGTACGTCGTGCACGAAATTTTGTTTTTCGTAATTGCTCGACGAGTACGAATATGTGCGAGCGTACATATTTTTTTGAAAAACATTTTTCTATTTTTATACTTTCAAAATAATATATATAATAATTATTTTTAGCTATCGTACCAAAATTTCCAAGTTTATGATTTTATTTATGAAAAGCCTTTCATTTATACAGTTATACTAATAAATAATACTCTTATAAAATGGTATACTAGAAAAATATATTTATGTAAATATTATTTGTGCATACATATATATTTCGTAATTTTTATTAGTTTATTTTTAAATAATAATGTAATTTTTAAAATTATTATTATTAGTATTTTTGGAAAACATACTTTGAAATTATTGTGACAATTTAAAAATTGATTTGATTTTATGGATTTATTTAAATAGTTAAATTAATATCTATATTTGAAAGTTGATTTATCATTATTTAATTTTAAACTAAAAGATGGAATTTAAATTAGATTTAATTTGGATTTGGATTTTATTGGTTTTAAATTAGTAGCAAATTATCTATTAAGGATTTAAATTTCTCCCAATCCTTATCCAACTGGGAATTTCCACCTCCTATATAAGGAGAGGTACTCATCCATAATTTCTACCTTCCTCATATGTGCATCGTGTCTGTGCCCAGCTTCTTATTCCATCCTCTGCATATATATTTTTCTCCGTGTCGACAATCCCGACACAAATAAATTCTAAACCTAATACTGCCACCCCTCCTCATGTCGTCTCCGACTCCGCCATCTTCTCCTGGCCTCCAACGGCCAATACTCACCTACATCATCTCCAGACCACCATTACCTCACCATTGCCTATCGATTTCCCATCGTCGGCAACCCAGCCTGCTGACACCACCACCTCACTGCCGACCCCGACCCCAACCTCCATCACCGTCCTTCGACTTCATCCATCACCGCCAGTACCACACACGCCGCTGTCACAAAAATAACCCATCATCACCACCACCTGCAGGCCCTTCAGCCGTCCGACCCAACCCCTGCCCCTCGACTCCAACAGTCGAACCCAGCCCCGGTGCCCATGGCGACCACGACCCAACCACCACCTACAACCACAGATTCAAAACCCTATCCCTACCTCATCGTGCCTCACGATCCGCTCCGCCACGGCCATCGCCGACCGGCGTCACCCCCAAAATACCACTCCACCCGACCACTACCATCGAAGGAGAAGAATAGAGAAACTTAACCTGACCAAACTGCCGGATCTGCCTCCGCGCCCTCCGTCGAACTCGAGCCGCGCCGCCGACTTCCCGGAGTACCGCCCAAACGCCACCGTCGATCGAAGCCCGTTCTTCTTCCTGCTCGATCTCCAGCCGGTGGCCCCGCAAGGCACCGTGTCCGGTGTGCTCCACCGCGCCCGGCCACGATCCGGTGCCGCCAACTCTCAATTCCTTCTCCGCCGAGCCGGAGCCCTTTCTCGGATGTTGCCACGAGCACGCGCCGACAGGCGTCCGCCATCGCGCCCGGAGCTGGCGCCGCCCCCATCTGTCGTGTTGACCGACGAGACGAGCGCCGCCCTCCGCCCGTCTCGACGTCGTCGCGAGCCGCGCTTCCTCTCGAGACTCCGGTCAGCCGCGCCGAACCGTCTGCGCGCGACCCTAGGTAACTTCGCTCCTCTCCTCACTCTCCGATCTCATCTCTCTCTCCACTCCTTTATTTCTTCTTTTTAAGAAAGAACAGCAGATGATGTCCACAGTATTACTATTTATTATTATTATTTATTATTATTATTATTATTATTATTGATTATTATTATTGTTATTGATTATTATTATTGTTGTTGTTATTAGTATTATTATTATTATTACTATTTAGTATTACTGCTTTTATATTTAAGCTTAACACTGTTGATATTTTTACCAAAAATTTAATTTGCAAATTCTAGTTTTAAACCTAAAATATTATTATATTATATTCATAGGATATGGTGAATGGGTTTTACCTAAATTATTTTTATATTATTTTTGTAAAGAATATCTTGATTAGTAAAAATACAGTTTTAAATATATTATGAATATCTCTCGATTTTAAATATATTGACCCTTAAAGTGTATCTTCTTGATTATAAAATATTTTATGGTATTTTTCAAATATTTATCTAATTAATAAAATATAGATTTCTACTAAAATCTTTATATATGACGAACTTAGAATGATTGTAGCCTAAAATTATTTTCGGTTCTTCAAGTATTTAGATGGACATGTATTTGGCTAATAAAAAGGTATTTTTCCAAAATTATAAATATAAGAATTTTCAAGTAATTACGTAAACTTATTATAAAAATAGTTTTCAAAAATTAGTACGTGTATTATTTCCACAAATTCTCTTCAACTATCTTAGCTGATCATGACTAATCGTACCCTTACTTCCTTCCCGATTTCGGATCCCTACGCCTCGATCGTGGCTATTGGACTATTGGGACATGACGGAACATCGCACCACCAGGCGACACACCAGGCAAGAAACCTTGCCATAATTTACTGTTTTAAATTAGTCTGCATTTATTTATTGCTTATCACTGTGTATTTATTTTCAGTTCTTTTAACTGTACCATTATTACAGTTCCTGATCTACTGTCTGCTCAGTGATATTAGCTGTATTTTGTTATTATCCTTTGACTGCATATGGATATAGAGTTAAGGGACTACCACTAGTTTAGTGCATTATATAAACTTTGACACTGATGTGCCACGAGATGTGTGAGTTGTGAGTAGCATATAGCATCCGGACTTGCGTGTTGGCTGATCACTGATGCATATAGGACGTGCGTTAGGTCTAACTGTCAATAGTTGTATGTTAGAAGCCTTGACGGTTAGTAGTGTTACATAGGTCATGGATGCGACATGATAGGTACATTGGGTGGGAAGAACAGTTCCTTAACGTATGGGTCCCTTACGCACTTTCCTATTACTGATCCTGCTGGACTCTGACATTCGAGGGATGTTATGCTTTGAGGTCCCTGGTATCCTGATGGGACCATACCTGAGATTACTGCTCCTAAGCCAGATGCCCATGCGTTGGAGGTTTGTTCTTAACTGCATGAACACAGTAGTACGGTTAGATTACCTTATTATTGTCTTGTGACTTATATTCTTTGTGGCATATTTTGTATTCAGTATTTATGGCATGTTCTTCTTGTATCTTGTTACATTCCTCGGAGGACCTGGTTATCTCTCCAGGTGTGTCTTGTGATTTCTGCAGGTGCTCTAGCTAAGGCTATGACTTGCACACTATTCTTTGAGATGTTGCTTTTGGACTGTCATTTCCTTCGCTCGACCAAATCATTTTCTTTGTATAAATTCTTCCTTATTTAAATTAGTTGGTAGTGGATTTGTCTCCGCCCAACGAGTGTATACATGACAAATTCAAAGTTTCTTTTATACCATTATTTATCTTCGTGGATGAGATTTAGTATTGGATTACTATATTTCACAGCTTATGTATACATACGATGGTTTCATATATTGGAGTATACTTCGTATGTACAGTTGGAATGAATACGTACCTAGTCCTAAGTATTTTGGGACTGGGGCGTTACACATCTTGACGGTTAAAAATGTTCAAGAAAACTACTTCATATGATGGCCAAAAACCGTCAAAAAAACCCTGTCAGCGACCGTCAAAAAAAGGGGGGGGGGTCTTTTCTTGACTCCGGCCTACTTGACGGATCCGCAACCGTCAAGATACCCATTTCTTGACGGGGAAAAGCCGTCAAGAAAAGCCTTTATTCTTGTAGTGCTAATTTAGGAGTTCTTTCCCAAATTTTCTCCTCAAATTGTGTCCAAATTCACTCAAATCAATTTCATTCTCTTCCCATTGGAGATGAGAAGGCTCTTTTGGCTAGCTTGGGAGCTTTTGGAGCATTGGTACACTTGGAGCTTGAAGGGGATCTAATCTAGGGATTTTGCATTGGGATTCTATCTTCCCAATTGGTATGATCTCTCTAAACCTCTAATTTCCTTTTAATTAGTGTAACTACATTCATTTAGGACCCCCATGCATATAGGATGCCATTAGAGAGGAGTTGAGACTCTCCTCTTCCTATTCTGAGGGTTTTTTCTTTTTATTGTGATCCACATTGGAGAAATCTGAGAATAGGAAACTAGGATTTGTGAAATTGATAAAATAGGTCATACTAGTGATTTATAGCATGTAGGTATGCTTTGGGTCAAGTTTGGATCCATTTGGAGTACGTATCACGAGAGTATCGAATACGCATGCCAAGTGTTTGACAAAATGACTCTTAAAGCATTTAATGCTCAAATTTCAGATATAAACTTGATTTAGGATTTGCTTTGTCTTGGGTTATCATATACTATGTTTTCATAATGATGTAAATGGTTTGATAGGTTGAAATGGTTGTGGGGGTTTGGTTTTTGGTGCACTGTTCACTGTGGGGACAGTCAGTCCATTCCATTTTGATCAGTCCATTATGTTATTCCTTTGGCAATTCACATGTTGTCCTGCATCACCTTCAGTTTAGTCCTTTGAACTCTAAATGTTCAGACCTAGTATTGTACATTGTCCATTCCTTTGCATTTCAGTCCCTGCATTGGCATATTTTAGTTCACCTGAGTTTCATAGTCCAGTCCCTTTGTGTTTAGTTCACTCTAGTATCAAGTTAGATTCGAGAGCTGATTCGGGCAAAAGACTAGCAACGCTTAGTTTTACACCGGTTACCCTTGCTGCGGTTTCATAGAGGATCAGTCCATCTTACTGTTTAGCCATCTGTCCATCTTATTTCAGTCCCGATTCACAAATGTCAGTCCACTGTTTATATGGCCAGTCTTGCTTTACTTTTCTGTCCATTTCAGATTAAGAGTCAGTCCCTAACATATCAACTGTACAGTCCTAACAGTGATGGCTCAAGTTCATATCCACTTGTTCAGTCATTGCATCACCCTTATGTATCAATCCTCACTCATTCACTTTATAGCCTATACTATATTGTATTATTCCATGTTGTTCTAAATGTTCATTCCATAAATACATTACCTACTATCCTTTTTTGTTCAGACTAATGGGTATCAGCCATTGCAATGTCCATTTACCTCAATATTTCAGTCCATTTGTATTAATTGCTCAGTTCCTCTTTTGCTAAATTCTTCAAAATACTGAAGTTCATGCTCTATTCTCATTGTTTAGTCCTTAATATCAGTGAAGAGGAGGGGACAGGCTCGGGTAGAGGATTGTGGGCATTTTTTAGTTAAGTACTGATATACATTGAGTATCAGTTATGTTGAATATATGAGTGATGGCTCGAGTTTGGTTGTGCCTATGATGTCCAGTCCCTATCTCCACTTGGTATCAGTTAGTATATATTTCAGTCCCTCCTTGGCATTTAATTGTTCAGTCCTCTTTGAACTAGATATTCAGTCCAATACCCTTTAGTACCAAATCCTGCATATCTTTATAGGTTCTGTACTGCATCCATATGACCAGTCCCCCTCTCAAACTGTTCTGCCCTGCTTATGAGCTCAGTCCACACAATGTTTTGATGTTCAGTTCAAACATCTTCACCATCCATTTC